>CP139509.1:305686565-306286565 GCA_021014915.2 Artemisia tridentata subsp. tridentata
GAATATTATAAATAATACCGACAAAATGACGTCGGTATTATTTACAATTTTGTTGACCCCTCGTTGACTATTGTAAATAATACCAACGTAATGTCGTCGATATTATTTACGCATTAATTAGGTTAGCTAATTAAATCGTTAATTATTTAGTAATATACCGACGCCTAGTCGTCGATATAATATTGTCGACAAGAAAACGTTTGACCGGAAAATCCATGTGGGTCCCGCATTGTCGTCGGTGTTTTTTGTCGGTATGGTCCGTCCCGACGAGGCATTCTCGACAAGATCATGCCGACAACATGACGTCGACACCTAATGGTGCCGACGTCATGACGTCGGCATCATGTAAAAAATGTCGCCTGCGTTGCTTCTGTTTGTAATAGTGTGAGGACGCGTTCCATGAGCGATTCTGAGATGGTGGAGAGGATGCACGATTGAATGATGGAGTCCATGGTTAGCCATTCATCCGTGGGAGGTGAAGGGGGGGGAGGGGGCAGTAGGAGGTGCACTAGTCGACGCAGGAGGTTGGATGAATTCGAGGGCGTTGCAACCTCGAATATGGATCTTGAAAAGGGCGCTCCAATTCGAATAGTTCAATTTGTCGGCATCTAGGGTGACAACCATAAGGTTTTTGAAGTTGTTGGTCGTGAGGAGCTTTGCGTATTTGGAAGGGGTTGCCGTTTCGTTAACCATGGTGACTGTTTATGATGATGAAGATGAGTAGCAGTGCGTACGGATATGGGATTGTGATTTGTATGGGAGTATAGTACTACGTTAAACAATAATATGGTGTCAATATGATATTATATAGTGATGGTAGTGAAAGAAAAACAATATTAAAAGGAATTTGATGATCAGCTACTGTATGATTGGATGGAGATTTGGGTAGTATGAATTAATTTGATGACGGCAAGGATATTTTGGTGGTGGAAAAATGGCGGCTCGTGTGATTATGGTTTTTGGGATAATTCCTGGTAAGCTGCTGATACAATGTAGAATTATATTGTTCCCGTATCTCATTATGATTGACTAAATGAGTATAAATACATAATACATGAGGTGAATGGGCTAGACCCAATAGCAACTAAATACATACATGGGTCTAACAATACATATAACACTTTATTCTCAAATCTCAACCAAGGCTTCCTTCCTTTGGGAAAATAAACAAGGTGTTAGTGCAAATATTACGATATTTAAACTAAACGGTTTCTTCGGTTTTAATGATGACAAACATGTAACTTGTAATACATAACGTAAAATGTGCAAGTTACTTGTAAACACAAATCATCAATGCATACTTCATCAACACCTCCCGACGTCTCAAGTATGCTTCAACGAAGTCGTAGATTTCCATCCCGACATAAATCACTCAAGGTATGGACAAACAAATCTACTACTTGACAAATGATCAAAGGATTATATTTTTCTAAACTTCACATTTTTAATGTGACAAAACATTTTTTCAAAAATATATTTTACAAATTATTTTTGAATTAAAAAGAAATGTTTTATTTTGAAAAATAAATTTGAAAACTCCCAACAGCCATTTTTCCCCCCAAAACAGCTCCAACTTCCCCAAATAAACCTTCCCCACTAAAGACAAAAAAGGGAGCGTCCAACGGCACCTTTAAGTATGGACGGCTCCACTAAATTTAGTGGAGCCGTGGGTCTGTAACGGTCAGATTTTCCCTTGCCTATAAATAGTGGACCATTCCACACTTCCAACTTGATTTTTCCAGTCCTTTTTCTCTGGTCTTATCCCTCTTCACTTAGATAACTTTCTTTGATCATTTGGAGAGTCTTAGGTTGTTTAAGAGTGATCCAATCATCCACTCAAGTGATCCTCTTCATTCCTCTTGATTAGCAAGAGAAGAACACAAAGTATCCTAGATACAAAGTGTTGTCATCCCTCTTGATTAGCAAGAGAAGAACACAAAGTATCCTAGATACAAAGTGTTGTCATCCCTCTTGATTAGCAAGAGAAGAACACAAAGTATCCAAGTAGATACAAAGTGTTGTCATCCCTCTTGATTAGCAAGAGAAGAACACAAAGTATCCAAGTAGATACAAAGTGTTGGAGTTGTTAGGTCTTGTAACATTTGTTACACTCTTGATTGTATCATAGAATACATCAAGATTACTTTTCTTTTGTGAGAGAGTGAGTCAAGATCATTGTGATCTTAAGAGATAGTGAAGATCTCTTGAAGCCATTGGGCTTGTGTGATTGATCATGTGGATCAAGGGTAGATCGTGGTAGATTGGTGCTAGCTAAGATTAGCACTCGACATCTAGCTTAGTGTCGGAAATAGGATAAGCGACGTGTATGGTGTAGATTGGGTAGATCGTGGTAGATTGGTGCTAGCTAAGATTAGCACTCGACATCTAGCTTAGTGTCGGAAAACAAGTTAAGCGACGTGTACGGTTTTCTCCGCCTAAAGGGAGTTTGTTGATTAGTGAAGTAACTCTCGAGTTGGGTACTCGGGGAGTGGAGTAGGGCGAAGAGGAGCTTCGTGACCGAACCACTATAAATCACCGTGTCCGGTTTGCGCCTTCTAACTTATCTCTTTACTTTCATTTCATTCGTTATCGCTTTATATTTATATTTGCATAGCGTATATGTTTGTGTGGCTAGTTGCTTATGTCATGATTGATTATGTATGCTCCATGGTTTGATTGTGCATATGTTGTAGTTTACTATAGTCATCTCTAGATGCTATAAACTCATAGTTGACACTTTTCATATTACGTCACACTCGATCGGGTGTTTGATACAAAAAGTTTTTAAGTTTTTAAATGGAAACGTATTCACCCCCCCCCCCTCTACGGTTTCCACAATTGGTACCAGAGCCACGTCGCTCAAATTTTTAAAACAAATGGTTTTCAAAATTGAGTACGATCCATGTATCAAATTACTCATGAAGGTGATAAAAATATGAAAAGTATTTAGTTGCTTAATACTTACAAGTTTTGTTGTTAAGTATACTTTGTCATACTAGCTTGAAGGTTTTCTTAAACCACTAAAAGAACAGTGCCTTTAAGTGTCCGGTCATGTTTTCAGAACGAGTCATTAAGTCATGCAGTTCTGAATCAGAAAACAGACCACGGTACCACTAAACATTGTACGGTACCGTTATATTTAATGGTACCATGGGTCATTTAACGGTGCCGTGCATCTGATTGTTTGTTTTTCATTTTTGGTTCATTTTCAAAAATCCATATAAAATCAACCATGAGTCTGTACGAGTCGTGTCGCCCATCATTTTGAACGATGTTGAGTCTACTTTCATTTGAGAAACATTTTTATGAATTAGTTCTAAATGAAAGTATGTTAAAGTCCTTGATTTTCAACTAAAGGTCTTCTGGTCATGCAGTTTGCATAAATTTTTGGTCAAACTGAAAAAGGGCGATTCAACTTTTAAACCTTGACGTGTTTTCAAAGTGACTCAGCAAAAATCTTTGAAATGGGGAGGAAATCAATTCGTTTTCAAATAAAATCAAGCTTAGTATACATTGTTATACCTAATACACAAAATGACGATAAGTATTTCTGTGTGTTAAGCTAAATTGCTATTTGCTTATTATAGTTTTCCGGTTTATGCGTTTATAAGGCTCATGCTAAATCACTTGCACTATATTAAGTAATTAGTTTGCATTGCATATAGGCATCAACCATTTGTCTTGCATTTGTTGCAAGTTCTTAAAATGGTTTAGTAACTTTCTGAGGAATAGAAACTAAGTTGGTAGATCATGTGTGTCGAAAGATATTGTCTTACACAATTATTTTTCCTAAGGCTTAAGTGTAAAAAGTACATCAACCCAAAACACTTAACACTTTCATAAAATCCGTAACATGATCTTTAAAACATTACATCATTTTGTCTTGTTGACCATGGGTTGTCTAAACAAGATAAAAGGTCATTTTAATACATTAGTACTTAAGTAAAGGAAAATGTATTAAACTTGCATTGATCTAACACACATACAAAATGTTTTAAACATTTAGTATTTTACGTTTGTTGTATAAAAATAGTTAAGATAATTATTTTTATACCAATGAGGTGTCGAAAAACTAAGAATATTATACTTAATAATATAAATAGTTTTTCTCAAATAAAAATAAATGACAATATCAAAGTAGTAACTTAGTTTGTCATTAACCTCACACATACAACTAGTGTTAAAATAAATGGAACACACTCCTTAAATTTTTATTTTCTTTTTAAAAAGGGAGTGATTGTGAGGGTCAAGAAAGATTTCGAGTACATATCAATTCATTATTCAAATTATGATTGATATCATCATCGAATCTAATTGACAAGTTTTCGAGTGTGGACATGAAATTGGAGTCATTATTTGTTTAGCTTCAAGATAACATCAAAACATGATGAAACATATTATCTTGAATCTACATACTCAATCACACTCGATTGTTATGAAAATAATGACGTCCTCTCAAGACGAAAATAATATGCATCGGATCATAACTCACACTTGTGTTGAAGATGCCATATTAAGTCTTGTTGTCCAATAGTTGTGTTCCAAACATTAAACTAATATGTTTTAAAGATGCATAAAATACACAACTAAGTAGGAGTGACAACTTGGATGTTTCATCCGAAATATACAAGTAATTTACATTGCAATGCAATTAGTAAATGTGTCATTTCCGAAAAACCAAACAAGAGCAAACAAACAAAATATGTAAACTTTGCTCATGAACGACTCAACACTCAATGTCACATGTCTAGTAAAAGTGTCACACATAATATGTTATTAACTATTATGTAAGTCATCAATCTTTGAGAATATCACATGTATTTCTCTTATCAAAAGATTGACAAAGGATAACTTATATCCCATGCGTCTTATTTTCTTTGTGACATGAATGGTTATGTTACAAGAGAATACATTGCATCCTGTTAACAAATATAGGATATTAGAGTTGAATAATAACCTAATACGTCATGTGTCATTGCATAAACAAGTAAAATTAGCCATACACTAAAACATTTGTTTCACAAAACATTCATAAGAGTGATAAGTTTCCTCTTAGAAAAGCATACTTGTTGAAATAAACAGTATGTCTCATTTTAAATAAAATGCTCACAAGATCTATTGAGGTAAGTAACCTTTACTAGATTCTCACTCAAGATATGCAAAGGAGCATTCTTGAAACACACACGATGTAGTAGATTCTACATTGTATCACATTAGAGTGTCTCTTGGTTCTAGGAAACCAAATCATGTTAAAATAACATGTAACAACTCAACAAACAAAGATGTTGTCCAAGAAATCATAAAATACACCATCTCCATCAAATAACCTCTAAATCTCAAACACGAAATTAAAATATTTCGCTTGCCTTTGTTAGGAGTTGTGTAAGACATGTCATTCTCTTAATCGACCTTCAAAGTATGGTTAGTTGAGTCATATTAGGTCATGTATTAGCGAAATAAGCTAATATCATCTTTGCTACACTTCAATAGGCAAATATAGGAATTTGAAATTTTCTAATATGAGAATGACTACTGGAGAACCTATCGCACTAGAAATTCAATTTGACCTAACGGTTGAATTGCTTCCAGGAGAGAAGTTGGGTTTGTGGTATAACCCGTAAAAATGGTCGTGTTCAGCCTTAATTGAGCACCACTAGTGATTGTCTCATACTCATTCTCTAACTTGAAAAATTTTCATTCCTACATTTGACTAGAGATAGTTTGCATCGTTGAACTATATCTCCCATTAGGATGTCATCTTGAACAAGTAGTAATTAGGATCTGCCTTAGCAAACCTAGATTGCTTGCATCCCACATACATGTTTCAAAATGATAACATGTTCTCATAAGACATGATTAAATGTCTTCATGATCTTAAATGCTAAATGATTATCATGTTTTGCATGATGTTTGCATTTATTCCTTATGTGCTTTTTACTTGATTTACTTGTAAATTTTGCACCCACACTATGTTCTTTTGACACATTAGGAATTAGGTATGCCCATCACTATGAACCCTTAGAAGTCATAGAGCCATACACTAGTGTCAAAACCCATAAGTCAAAGTAGTCGCGAAGTTACCCTAATTCCCCAGTCATCACTTCGCCTTCTTCCAAGTAATACACCTTTTTGTCATGGGAAGATTAGGAACAAACCTAGTAGAACTCGGAGTAGGGTTGACAACTTAAATATTTCATCCGAAATATTCAAGTAAGTTTAACTTGCGATCACAATTGTTAAATGTCATATCCGAAACATCATACTCAAGCCTTTTAACAACATATGTTAAAACGCTCATCCAAAGGACTCACGAGTTACTATATAAGTAATTAGTAGTTCCTTTTATCCTCGTGTGAATATACACGTCTTAAGATCCCAAACCCTGCTGCAAATCAGCACCATAGGCCTAGCTTTACATCTTTCAAAACCCCATGAAAACTCACATGCGAAGCACATAGAAACCCTTAAATCAACCAAACCTCTCAACCGAGAATCCCCTTACCATCTCCGTCTAGGTCTAGGAATGATGGAACATTTTCCATAAAACTTATGACTATTTAAATATTTCACTGGAAATATTAATGTCATCTTTCGTACCCCTCTTATGATTACTTGAATATTTCACTGGAAATATTGTAGTCATCTCGTGCGTCTCGTCTCATGACTCTTTAAATATTTCACTGGAAATATTGAGTCATTCTTTAAATCCCTTTCATGACTATCTAAATATTTCACTGGAAATATTAAGTCATCTTTCACATCGCTCTAATGAGTACCTATGTATTTCCTCGGAAATATAAAAGTCATTTCTTCTCGTCCAGTACCGGTCAATGAATTTATTAGGTATAAATTCTCTCCTCGTGTCGAAAATCCTCTTAAACTCCAATGACAACTTAAATATTTCATCCGAAATATTTAAAGTATATTTAATTTGCAAAATGCGATTAAATGTCATTTCTCATTCTCGATGAACGTTCATCGAATCCCGTTGGAGTCATTCATAAAAGAATTTATTCGGTATAAATTCTTTTAATCTAAAGTCTAGAAAAATCACAACATATGTGAATTTTCTTTGTCAAAAATCTTGCTTTCAATTCTCACTAACACCATCAAAACCCACTCGATGTAGTCTTGAACCTAAAACCGTCTCCTATCAGAATAGATTGTATCTATCATCTGATTCCTTAGCCTTTTCCCTCCCACTTCCGCATGGTACTAAACACTACCAATGCTTCCGCATCCCACTCACCTTCCACACACCTCAAGCGAAAAACCGCTAGGATAAGTTGAGATAACCCCACTAGAACCTTGTCACCAACCTCACAACCCTGAAGATTTTATCTTCTTAACCCTTAGGATATCTCCTAGTAATCGCATGCCTCATCATAATATTCTATGAATATTTACAATGATTGAGAAGAGCTACGTGACTTCAAAGGTGAAGTTTATCGTATGCTATCCACCACTTGTCATGACGTTACTAAGCTCATCGCTTTCGTCAACGTTTGTTTTCCTCTTTATCTTTTACATCTTGTCCGGATGGTCATAGATTGAGGGGGAGCGAAAACACACTCATATAGTCTTTCACCAAACACTCTCAAGAACACACAAATGTGGTTCTTATTCCCTAGGAAACTTCCATTTAGCTGCCCAGAACTAGGCTGCACAGGAAAATTCGTGACTTCCAGGTCACGGTACCGTTAAATAGGCCACGGTACCGTTAAATTTAACGGTACCGTGTGGTATTTAGTGGTACCGTGCCTATGTTTGACGAATTTTCACTGTTTCCTTTAGATCCCTGCATCCCTAACCTCAAACCTGCAAAATTTTGCAAACTCACATACACCCTAGGATTCTTTCACTACACCATAGGACTCTACCACCAACTTTTAGTTTGAATCCCACAACCCTTGCCTATAGAAGGCCTCACTATTGCAAGCTTATCTTGCATCATCACACTCAAACCTTATAACCCTCAACTCATCACACTCAAACCTTACAACAACCTTCAATCCTCACAAACACATGAAACCCTTCATGCACCAAATTATCTCTAACACACAACTAGGATCATCCAACCTAGAAACCTAGAACTTCGTTACCTTAACCCCGTTAGAGATATCCACCAACAATCCTGTTAGGATCACATACACCTTTTCTTTTTCCCTTTTGAAATATATCATGCATCTCATTGTCAGTGCAAACGATATATTAACCTAAACCATCCTTTCCCACCTTTCCTCAAAGGGCAAAACCAACATCTCCAACCACATCATCTTCATCCTCCACCTTTAGGATTCCTACACCCTTACCTCCACCAAGTCCACCACAACCTTTAGCTATCACACTAACCCTATCACCATCAAACCTCTTTGGACTTGGCACTAACACATTATCCTTATCACTATCACCATCACCACAACCACTAATGGGTCATACCATTACTTATCCCCTACAACCACATAACCCAAGTTGTCCTTGTTGTCACCACAACCAACACTCTCCCACCTTATGGAATCATTTAGGTATAACCTCTATCGAGTCTACTTTATGGCACGACTTGTCATAATAGTAATCATTTAGAGTATGTCTTATCAACAAACTATCCTTAACATCAATCATCTTAGGTAGATGATTATGTTGTTCAAAAGGTTTGTTAGAACTTTCCTCCCAATGACAACTTGGAATAAGTCATTTAGTGCGTCAGTCAATGAACGAATCTCGTTCTTGATTAGTGTGATTGAGTGAACAATTACACCTTAGGTTTTCGGTCGGGTTGTGACACTTACGTGTTAACATAGTTTAACCCATGCATGTCTTGCTATGTGTATTCTATCCCTATAATGTTGCTCCTATACTGTTATATATTATGCTGCACGAAGCTAACCCTTGATGTAGGAAAAGCCTTTGTAAGAATTTGATCCATGGATCCGCTAGATACTAAGGTAAATAAACAAGGGGATTAAGTCACCATAGGGGAGCATTGAGCTAGGGGGAGCTCGGGAGTATTTGAATACATAGCATGGAGTCATCTTCACAAGTGATGATAGAAGGCTTCACTAGGATGATGCAAACTCGCCTTTCTAGGAAGAAAGGAATGTAGTTCAATAAGGGGGAGTAGGGAATGAATTCAAGGGAGCGCTCGAGGCAACTACCTTTTTGATTCGACAAAAGGGGGAGAAGGGGAGTGTAAACAGGTAACTTTTACATTTTACTATGTGTTACGGTTTACATATTTGTCATCATCAAAAAGGGGGAGATTGTTAGTGCAAATATTACGATATTTAAACTAAACGGTTTCTTCGGTTTTAATGATGACAAACATGTAACTTGTAATACATAACGTAAAATGTGCAAGTTACTTGTAAACACAAATCATCAATGCATACTTCATCAACACCTCCCGACGTCTCAAGTATGCTTCAACGAAGTCGTAGATTTCTATCCCGACATAAATCACTCAAGGTATGGACAAACAAATCTACTACTTGACAAATGATCAAAGGATTATATTTTTCTAAACTTCACATTTTTAATGTGACAAAACATTTTTCAAAAATATATTTTACAAATTATTTTTGAATTAAAAAGAAATGTTTTATTTTGAAAAATAAATTTGAAAACTCCCAACAGCCATTTTTCCCCCCAAAACAGCTCCAACTTCCCCAAATAAACCTTCCTCACTAAAGACAAAAAAGGGAGCGTCCAACGGCACCTTTAAGTATGGACGGCTCCACTAAATTTAGTGGAGCCGTCGGGTATTTAGTGGAGCCGTGGGTCTGTAACGGTCAGATTTTCCCTTGCCTATAAATAGTGGACCATTCCACACTTCCAACTTGATTTTTCCAGTCCTTTTTCTCTGGTCTTATCCCTCTTCACTTAGATAACTTTCTTTGATCATTTGGAGAGTCTTAGGTTGTTTAAGAGTGATCCAATCATCCACTCAAGTGATCCTCTTCATTCCTCTTGATTAGCAAGAGAAGAACACAAAGTATCCTAGATACAAAGTGTTCTCATCCCTCTTGATTAGCAAGAGAAGAACACAAAGTATCCAAGTAGATACAAAGTGTTGTCATCCCTCTTGATTAGCAAGAGAAGAACACAAAGTATCCAAGTAGATACAAAGTGTTGGAGTTGTTAGGTCTTATAACATTTGTTACACTCTTGATTGTATCATAGAATACATCAAGATTACTTTTCTTTTGTGAGAGAGTGAGTCAAGATCATTGTGATCTTAAGAGATAGTGAAGATCTCTTGAAGCCATTGGGCTTGTGTGATTGATCATGTGGATCAAGGGTAGATCGGGTAGATCGTGGTAGATTGGTGCTAGCTAAGATTAGCACTCGACATCTAGCTTAGTGTCGGAAATAGGATAAGCGACGTGTATGGTGTAGATCGGGTAGATCGTGGTAGATTGGTGCTAGCTAAGATTAGCACTCGACATCTAGCTTAGTGTCGGAAAACAAGTTAAGCGACGTGTACGGTTTTCTCCGCCTAAAGGGAGTTTGTTGATTAGTGAAGTAACTCTCGAGTTGGGTACTCGGGGAGTGGAGTAGGGCGAAGAGGAGCTTCGTGACCGAACCACTATAAATCACCGTGTCCGGTTTGCGCCTTCTAACTTATCTCTTTACTTTCATTTCATTCGTTATCGCTTTATATTTATATTTGCATAGCGTATATGTTTGTGTGGCTAGTTGCTTATGTCATGATTGATTATGTATGCTCCATGGTTTGATTGTGCATATGTTGTAGTTTACTATAGTCATCTCTAGATGCTATAAACTCATAGTTGACACTTTTCATATTACGTCACACTCGATCGGGTGTTTGATACAAAAAGTTTTTAAGTTTTTAAATGGAAACGTATTCACCCCCCTCTACGGTTTCCACACAAGGCTATCTCTTCCTCAGGGCTCCATGGTTCATTTGATTGGTTCTCCATCTTCTTGGATTGTTGACGTCTTTTTGTAGTCTTCCTTTTGACGGGCGTCACCTCTTCAACGAGAGACTCGTCTTGAACGGATACGGATGGACCACCCGAACCTTGACCTGGAGCATAATCGTGACTACCAAATAACGGATCAAATTCGTTATCAAGATCTAAACGGTTAAACGAAGAAAAATGTTGAGAAGTCTGAGATGGCTATGGTGGTGATAACATTTGTGGACGATACAATTGAGATTTCCGTTTTTTGGTACATTTGATTTTGTTGTTGTTGGTTATACGGAGGAGAAAACGGATTATTTGCATAAATAGGTTGTTGATGTTGTGATTGGTATGCGAAACTAGGGGGTTGAAAATTAATAGGTGAGAGCCCGGTAAAAGAAAATTCGGGTTATTTGTTGTTGGAATGTTTTGTTGTCGTCGGGTTTTTGATGTTTTGATTTTGAGAGTTTTGTGAGATATTTTTTGAGTTGATAAATAGTTGGAGAAGATAATAGTTGTAGAAGAGAAAGTATGAAAAAAAATGGAAAAGTGGAGGTATTATTTAAAGGAGAAAAAACTATTATTATTATTTTTTTTTAAAGGGAAAATTTCAAAAATGCCCCGGAGGCATCCCAACACATCAATTGTTACCCCAGCCGCAATTTTTACTCCTAAATGTCCAGGGCGACTAGACAACCTTTAAATACCATTTTTTTTTGGGTCAAAAGTAGACCGTATATCAATTTTTTGTACATACTTTTGTACTTTTTTTTTGGTCAAAAATAGACCGTATTTCAATATTTTTGTAAAAAATAGACTGTATTTCAATCATTGATGGGACACGTGTCGCACAAATGTTCAGTTGCCCAAGGTCTATTCTGGAGTTAAAATAAAAATTGGTCCAAAAGTTGATGTGTTGAGGATGCCTCTAGGGCATTTTTGGAATTTTAAACAAACACCCCCAATAGTAAAAAAACAAGTCGTCGGTTATTTTTTTTATTTGTTTTTATTATTTTTTTTCATCAAATTGCTGACCCAACCAACCAGGGGGGGGGGGAGGGGGAGACGTGTTCCATGTTGAGCTCGTGGGGGGTGACGTGTTTGAGCATACGGCCGACCATGGAGTCGACCATCCATTACGACTAGCCTGATAGAGAAGAAGAAAACAAAGTCAAACCAAGTGTTACTATGGGTCAAACTTTCCAATAGTGGTAATCAACTTTTTATTTGTCAAAAACTTTAAAACAAAATGTTAATATGTGAAGTCGCAAAACTTAATTTTAAAGTGGATCCATACATTTTACAGTTTTCCTTGAAAGGGACTTAAAACTATCAATACTCTCATCTTACAAATGTAATGACGACTTTGTGTACAAAACAAAGTACATTATTGTAATCCGCATTTGACTACATCTTTCCACTGGATGAAACAAAATTCTAGGATATGAATACTTGATACCAATGACATATAAAGACGATTCACTCCAAGTACAAACGGAGTAGGATTCTCTCAAGTTAAAAAATGAACTTTATAAGTAAAGTTGTGATTTGTCTGAGTGTAAATTTGAATTGCAATAAAATAAATGTTTTGTGATGATGGCCCACTTTTATTTTTACACACATAAATCACAACTTTACCTATCAAGTTTATTTTTAAAGTTGAGAGGATCCTACTCTACTACAAACACAATTCAGCAAATAATTGCTGACCTTGGACCCCAAGTCCTAACAACACTACCACATAATGATGTAGTTGAAGGACCACCGGGTGGTCGTTTATTTGTTCACATTTTTTTCTTTCATTCTAGTTTAAATAAGAGTAACATTAGGCTTTGTCATAGCGGTATGTGAGTGGCTTATAAATTAAAATGTTGCAGGTTTAGATGTTGCATGAGAAGTGTGTAAGGTATTATCTGAAGGTGGGTTAGGGCTTTAGGCAATGACTTAAGTATTTCATAAATACGTATCTTATCCTAAGATATGAAGAGAATTGCCATGCAGGAATGCAACAATCGTTTAACAGTTAGCCATGATTGTCACAAAGTTTTGAGAAATTTCGTCCTAGAACTGCAAATAATTTTACACTTACGGAGACACACATCATGCTAGCACCCATAGGCTACATAAAGTGATACGACCCTGTTAGGGGTTGTATCGGGATAAGGCACCACTTTTAGCGTGTGCGAGCTCCTTAAGAAAATAGAGAGAAGAACTAGAGAATTCTTGATCTTAAACTTTGATTGATTGATTATAATAAATGATTACAAAGAGTATTTATAAGACAAAGTAGGGTAAAACCCTAAGACCTAAATAGGCCATGGGCTCGGGCCCAGGCGTATCATTCCTCACTCCTTCAAAACCACCTTGCCCTCAAGGTGTTGTCTTAAAACATTCTTAATTGACTTTCCTAAATAAACATGAAAACAGTACTAAACAAAGACACGTAAATAAATATAGATTATATGACATAATCTTTATGCCATACGTTTAGACTTCTTAAGTCGTTTGGGCAGTCCGTCCTCCTGGCGTAATCCGGGATCCCATAATATTCTTTGAATTGCAGCCTTCACCTTTTTCTTCTTTCGTATTCCTTTGCCTCGGACATAACACAACACCATTCTTCCGTCTTCCAATACCCATGCCATAACACTCCCTACTCCTTCAAAAATCACCTTGCCCTCAAGGTGATACGAAGAATATGCAGATTGAGAGTCCGCTAATTCCTCTCTTAAATTCAAATTTATTTCATCCAAACGACTATCAAATTCACCACCTCCATCCTTAAGGGTCGATATCACTCTATTCAACTCATCCTTGCCAACCTTAAGCGCTTCGCCACCACCCACAACCTCTTCAACTCCAATATACTCATCAGCATTCACTGACCCTTCAGCCTTACGTGAAGCAAATTCACCCTCTAATGGTAGAATGACATCTATTTTCTTTTCAACGATGTGCTCTTTCTCTTCCTTTGCAATTGTCTCAAAACGAACCTCGGTGATACGAGCTTTGAAGAAGTCTTCTCCCAAAGTTAAAGGATTGGACCTCAAAAATTCCCAAATATCTAGGTTAGCGAAGCGTGTTTCCGCCGCACGGGTTAATGAAAAAGCTTCGTCTAAAGTTTTGGGATTTGACCTTAAGAGTAAACATTGTAGATCCAGTTTAAGTCCGGAGATATAAAACGATATAAGTAAAGATTCAGATATCCTTGTTACTCGATTTGCAAGTACCACAAACTCACTCTCATATTCGGCCACCGTACCCATTTGCAAGAGCTTAGAGAGTGCGTATTCCGCATCCTGATCGCTGCCGCCTGATGCCATGAATAATACTCAAGCGATTAATAACTCAAAAAAAAATTTTTTTTTGATGAATAGTACCCACGATGAACAGTACCCTCATTGAATAGTACCCGATGAACAGTAAGGTTTTTTTTTTTTTTTTTTTTTTTTTTTTTTTTTGATTGAAACCCTAATCAAAAACCCTCTCAACGAGAGCTCTCAATGAAAGCACCAATTGATACGACCCGGTTAGGGGTTGTATCGGGATAAGGCACCACTTTTAGCGTGTGCGAGCTCCTTAAGAAAATAGAGAGAAGAACTAGAGATTTGTTTATCTTAAACTTTGATTGAATGATTATAATAAATGATTACAAGAGTATTTATAAGACAAAGTAGGGTAAAACCCTAAAACCTAAATAGGCCATGGGCTCGGGCCCAGGCGTATCATTCCCCACTCCTTCAAAACCACCTTGCCCTCAAGGTGTTGTCTTAAAACATTCTTAATTGACTTTCCTAAATAAACATGAAAACAGTACTAAACAAAGACACGTAAATAAATATAGATTATATGACATAATCTTTGTGCCATACGTTTAGACTTCTTGAGTCGTTTGGGCAGTCCGTCCTCCTGCAACATTGGCGTAATCCGGGATCCCATAATCTTCTTTGAATTGCAGCCTTCGCCTTTTTCTTCTTTCGTATTCCTTTGCCTCGGACATAACACAACACCATTCTTCCGTCTTCCGCTACCCATGCCATAACACACCCTACTCCTTCAAAAATCACCTTGCCCTCAAGGTGATACGAAGAATATGCAGATTGAGAGTCCGCTAATTCCTCTCTTAAATTCAAATTTATTTCATCCAAACGACTATCAAATTCACCACCTCCATCCTTAAGTGTCGATATCACTCTATTCAAATCATCCTCGCCAACCTTAAGCGCTTCGCCACCACCCACAACCTCTTCAACTCCAATATACTCATCAGCATTCAATGACCCTTCAGCCTTACGTGAAGCAAATTCACCCTCTAATGGTAGAATGACATCTATTTTCTTTTCAACGATGTGCTCTTTCTCTTCCTTTGCAATTGTCTCAAAACGAACCTCGGTGATACGAGCTTTGAAGAAGTCTTCTCCCAAAGTTAAAGGATTGGACCTCAAAAATTCCCAAATATCTAGGTTAGCGAAGCGTGTTTCCGCCGCACGGGTTAATGAAAAAGCTTCGTCTAAAGTTTTGGGATTTGACCTTAAGAGTAAACATTGTAGATCCAATTTAAGTCCGGAGATATAAAACGATATAAGTAAAGATTCAGATATCCTTGTTACTCGATTTGCAAGTACCACAAACTCACTCTCATATTCGGCCACCGTACCCATTTGCAAGAGCTTAGAGAGTGCGTATTCCGCATCCTGATCGCTGCCGCCTGATGCCATGAATAATACTCAAGCGATTAATAACTCAAAAAAAAATTTTTTTTTGATGAATAGTACCCACGATGAACAGTACCCTCATTGAATAGTACCCGATGAACAGTAAGATTTTTTTTTTTTTTTTTTTTTTTTTTTTTTTTTTTTTTTTTGATTGAAACCCTAATCAAAAACCCTCTCACGAGAGCTCTCAATGAAAGCACCAATTGATACGACCCGGTTAGGGGTTGTATCGGGATAAGGCACCACTTTTAGCGTGTGCTAGCTCCTTAAGAAAATAGAGAGAAGAACTAGAGATTTGTTTATCTTAAACTTTGATTGAATGATTATAATAAATGATTACAAGAGTATTTATAAGACAAAGTAGGGTAAAACCCTAAAACCTAAATAGGTCATGGGCTCGGGCCCAGGCGTATCATTCCCCACTCCTTCAAAACCACCTTGCCCTCAAGGTGTTGTCTTAAAACATTCTTAATTGACTTTCCTAAATAAACATAAAAACAGTACTAAACAAAGACACGTAAATAAATATAGATTATATGACATAATCTTTATGCCATACGTTTAGACTTCTTGAGTCGTTTGGGCAGTCCGTCCTCCTGCAACATTGGCGTAATCCGGGATCCCATAATCTTCTTTGAATTGCAGCCTTCGCCTTTTTCTTCTTTCGTATTCCTTTGCCTCGGACATAACACAACACCATTCTTCCGTCTTCCGCTACCCATGCCATAACATAAAGTACTTCTTGTATGTGTATATGAATCATACGTTTTGCTTCCAAAGATTTTAACATGAAAAATACACATTTATAACCAGATGATGAAAAAAGTGAGGAACTTCAACTAATTACTTAACTAATCATCCTACAAAATGTATATAAGTTTATTCAGGTAGTCGTCACTGCTTCCATTATTGTCATACATATTGTAATATTGTGTAGTGTTATAAATACACTCACTACATAAAAAAAATGACTCATCCACATCAACATTGCTTAATTTGGTCGGTCTTTTTGATATCCACTTGACCTTGAATGGAAAACAATGGCCTTTATGTCCATCACATAATTCTATGATTACAATTTTTTCACAATAAATCTAAGACCGGCCGTTATCGGGGTTTTTTTTTTTCACCCCGTGGTTCTTGGGTAGCATAATGCAAATTGCAAGTTGCAAAAATACTACTAGTACTATAACACTCTATACAAATAAAAAGATTCCTCTACTTAAAAACAGAACCGCACACAACTTTTGACTTTATGGAGCAATTATCTCAATAATTTATGCTCACAAATTGTGAGACTTGTTATAAAAATAATCCTTGAGAAAAATCTGCTTCCATTTTAATTACTTTGTTGTTCATATATGGCTTCTGAATCAACTTACTGTTTCACCTATGACGTTTTCTTAAGCTTCAAAGGCAAGGACACTCGTAAAAACTTCACTGGTCATCTCTACCAAGCTTTGATTCGATCTGGTATCCGCACCTTTAGACATGACTATGATCTACCTATAGGCAGTGACATTACTAAAGAAATACCTAAAGCTATCCAAGAATCACGGGTTTTTATCATTGTGTTTTCAAAAGAGTATGTGTCTTCTAGTCAATGTCTTGATGAGTTGGTGAATATATTGGACTACTGTGAGGACACTAAAGGGCAGTTACTTCTTCCTGTTTACTACAACATTGATCTAGCCAACGTGCGTGAACAAACCAAGACTTTTGGTTGTGGTTCGGCTATGGACGTTAACAAGGCGGAAAGATGGCATGCTGCACTAACTCAGGTTGCTAATCTTTCTGGATGGGATTTGCAAAACATCTCGAAAGGGTAACACTTTTATCTAATCACTTTATGTCCCTGTGAAAACCATAGATAAAGGCCAGGGCAATATGGAATACTACTACACTACTGCTAATTTGACACACATTTTCTAAGTCGTATAGTTTTTGTTCATAAGCAAAAGCTATCAAGTATATGAAATGAGCAATTGTAAGATTGTAAACGTTTAATTTTAGACCGTATATAAATGAAGAACCAATAACAGGTGAATAATGAAATAGGGTAAGGGTGTGTTTGTTGAAACTAGCAATTAGCAGTAGTAGTTAGCAGCAAGCACTTAGCAATAGCAGTTTAATTTATAGAAGTGTTTGGTAGGGTAGTTGTAGTAATTTTAATGTGTAAAATGACGTAATGCTAAATGCTAAACGCTAAATGCTTATTCAAAGAGCATTGAGAAACTAGCGTTTTTATAATTTTTTAAATGCTATATGCTTTTTTCCAAACGAGCTTTGTAATAATAATGCTAAATGTTAAATGCTTATTGCTCTAAAATGCTCTTAAAAGCTGTCTACCAAACACACCCTAAAGATAGAAAATGATGCAACGTAACATACTTAACAGAGCAACCTAAATATTGTGATAAATTGACTAACATCCTCATTATAACACTTGTTTGAACGACCGTTTCAGGCACGAAGCAAAGTTTATAAAAGAGATTGTCAGTCATGTTCATAACATAGTAAAGCGTCAGAGACTACATGTAGCAAAGTACCCCGTGGGATTGCAATATCGTGTTGAAGATATAAGTTCACTTGTAAATATTGGATCAAATGAAGTTCGCATTGTTGGAATCTATGGAATGGGTGGCATAGGCAAAACGACCATAGCTAAGGCTTTTTACAATTCAACTTTTCATTTATTTGAAGGCAGCTGTTTCCTCGCAAATGTTAGAGAAGTTTGTGAGCAACCCAATGGTCTAGTTCATTTACAGGAGCAACTGCTTTCTGAAATACTGCAGGGGTCGAAACAAAAAGTTGCAAATGAGCATATAGGGATCAGTTTTCTTAAAGAAAGGCTTTGTCATAAACGAGTTCTCATTATTCTTGATGATTTAGACCAATTGAGCCAATTAGACAGACTAGCAGGACAACGTCAATGGTTTGGTTTAGGAAGTAGGATCATCATAACAACAAGAGATGAGAATTTTCTAAGCCAAGCTAAGGTTGATCACAGATATGAGGCTAGAGCGTTAAATGATCATGATTCTTTGAGGCTCTTTAGCTGGCATGCCTTTCGAAAACCAAATCCAGTTAAAACTTATCAGGATCTTTCAGAGGGCATTGTGCATTATACAACTGGTCTCCCGCTAGCTCTTGAGGTTTTAGGTGCTTCTTTGTATGGACGAACCAGACGAAAACTCTGGGTTAGTACTTTAAAGAAACTGAAAAATATTCCTCCGTACCAGGTATTGGAAAAGCTTAGGATAAGTTTTGACAAACTAGATGACGCTACAATAAAGAATATATTTCTGGATATAGCATGTTTTTTCATTGGAATGGACAAAGATTATGCAAGTAATATATTAGAAGGTTGTGGTTTCTTCCCTGGAATTGGGATCAGCATCTTGATTGAAAGATGTTTACTGAGAATTGGTCAGGGCAATAAGCTAAGAATGCATGATTTAGTGCGTGACATGGGAAAGGAAGTTGTCCGTGGAAAATATCCTTACCAGCCTGGGAAGCGCAGTCGACTTTGGTTTCATGAAGATGTATCTCAGGTTTTATCTAAAGAAGAGGTCTGCAATACGAGCTCACATATCTACTATTTAAGTTCTAGACTTAATTTCATTAAATTAATATGAAAAGATAATTTCTGGTCTTTTAGGGTTCAAAAGCAGTCGAAGGTCTCGTCCTGAACCTACCAAAGCCAATGCATCTGAATACCAAAACGTTCGCAATTATGCGAAAGTTAAGGTTGCTTCAAATCAACAATGTCCACCTTCATGGAAGCTTTGAGGGTTTATTCAGAGAGTTAAGATGGCTTTGTTGGCATCATTGCCCATTGGAATATTTACCATCCGATTTACGTCTTAAAAAGCTAGTTGCTCTCGACATGCAGTACAGTCATCTCAAAACGTGGAATGGTGTAAAGGTATGATATCCCTACAAATTCTTTCTGATTTATATTGCTATTTCTCCCTGAAATATGGCATCCATGTTTGCTAATATTTTGTGCAGTTCCTAACAAACTTGAAGAGTCTAAATCTTAGCAACTCAAAATTCCTAAGAACTACACCCGACTTCAGTGGACTAGCAAAACTAGATGAACTGTCACTTAGATTTTGTTCGAGTTTGTTGGAGCTTGATCCATCAATTGGACAACTAGGCAGGTTGACTGACTTAAATTTGGGATACTGTGAGAACCTGAAAAGTCTTCCAAAAAGCATTTGCAATCTAAGATCACTTGAACGCTTATATCTCGACGAATGCTCAAATTTGGACAAGTTACCTGAGGAAGTAGGAAATATAGAATCCTTACAGGAGCTTCATGCTACTGGAACTGCAATCAAACAATTACCTGATTCAATCGGACACCTAAAAAAACTCAAAAATGTTTCTTTTTCGCAGTGCAATAAAAGACATATGAAAGCTAAACACTGGTTTTCATTTTTCCCATTTCAAATACTTTCACAAACCCGAACAGAGATAAAGTTCCTGCCACCAACTCTCTCTACTTTGAGTTCGATAAAAGACATGGATCTTAGTGACTGCAATCTGTCTGATGCTGATGTTCCATATGATCTGTCTCAATTATCATCACTCCGTTATTTGCATCTGAACGGAAACAATTTTAGTAGCCTTCCATCAAGCCTTAATCAACTGTGCAGCCTACAACACCTTTGGTTGAATGATTGCAAGGTGCTCCAATCAATCAGTGAATTCCCTCCTAATCTAAGGACACTAGATGCAAGTAACTGCCCTTTGTTGGAAGGACTCCCAGATCTATCGAACTTGAAACACTTGGAATGTTTGGATTTTAGTAACTGCAGCAGCTTAGTTGTCTTGCATGGTCTGCAGAATATCAATACCATAAAAGAGATATATCTTGAAGGCTGCACTAATCTTGCAACGACTCTCGAAGAAAGCTTATTTCAGGTCTCAGTCGCTCCCTTTTTATGTGTGTGTATTCGTCACTTATGTAACTATACGCGGTTATGTAACTTAAGATAATTATTTTGTTCAGGGATACACCGAACGAGCCGACAACTGTAGCATTTTTCTTTCCAGGCGGGACATACCAGACTGGTTTAATCATCAGAAAGATGGATCTTGCATCTCTTTTGATGTACCTTCAGGTGTAGAATCAGATTTTCTGAAAATGACTGTTTGGGTCGACTACATAAATGTGGGCAAATACGAAGTGGGACTTCAAGCTGTCATCAAGAACAAGACACATGATACTGAATGGACCTATGAGGCATGCTTTTTCAGGACCCAAGAAGTTAATTCATGGGTCAACAATGGACCACAACCGTACTCAATAAGAAGTGGAGACACGATTGAGGTTTATATCGGAGGAGACGACGGTTTGAAGGTAGAGAAATGTGGGATTCATTTAGCGTATAGACAAGACACTGAAGCAACAACACAGCACTCACAAGCAATGGTGAAAGTTCAAAGCAAAAACAAGGATGACTTCATCCATAAGAAGAGAAGTCATGCTACAGCGGTAACAACTCAGGACTCATCTTACGAAAACAACACATCTAAAAGAATGAAACTGGAAAAGATATAATGCAAAAAATATAGAGATGAAATAACAGCACACGCATTTCTGGTTGTGATTTAAACATAACTTGATAAACGTTTACTCTTCTTAACAATCTTATAACATCTTATTCCTCGCATACATTAACATATGTTGAAGCATACATGTGCAGCAGTCAAAATATGTTCAAAAATTAAACTTAACTAATACTCCGTCCGCCTCATAATTATTGTCAAGTTAACTTTTGATGTCTTTATTTTTCAACTTTGGCTTTAAATATTTTTATTTGTGTTATATAATATTTGATGAAAATTATATCAATGAAAATACATTTAATACACAATCCATTCATATATTTCATATCAAGTATTATATAACACAAATAAAAATATTTAAGGTCAAAACAAATAGATAAAGACTTCAAAAACAGTGAACAATAATTATAGGACGGAGGGAGTAGCACATTTTCAACTGGTATTCAGCAGTACGTCATGTAGGAAGTCATACTAGTAAACAAAGAGCTTGCAGATATGACATTTCATAGTATAACAACGACAACTTGTTCTTGTAAACATTTCGTTAAGCAGCTGGAGGGCACTTCCCTGATTAAGTTGCCCCAATTCCCCGACAATGGATTAGCTTATTTTACCGGCTGGATTATGGACTTATTTAGATTTCGAAAAGCTCTTAAGTCCACTGTTAGTGGTTTACATGGCTCTGATAAGCTCAACTCGTAAGTTGAAAATTGAGCAAAAGTTAAAATAAATGTAAATAACGGGAAGCTTTTATTCAAAATAAGTACTTTATGAAACAGCTAGCTAGTGGAGGGTGGAAACTAAAAAAGTTGTCCGCAGCTAAACACGAGCATTTCTAATGTTAGCCCTAAACGTACCTTTTGCACTAATTTAGTTGAAAAGAGTACAAACAGTTACATAAATTCTTTTTACAATTTTAGCAATAAACTTGTCACTAATTTAATGAATAGTAAAGCACTAAATACAGTGAAACATTATTCATGGCATTAAAAACTATCCTCTTTATTAAAAGTCACAATAAACCAACTTGCTTAGCTCAGTTGACCACCTGAGTTCATTTTGAAGCTCGGGGAGGGGTTTTACCCGTGTTCGAGTCTCGCAAGTGATAAAGAAAATCCGGATTTTCCTCTTAGTGCAAAGCTGTGAGTTCTAGACATTTCCCTTCGCGAGTCTTTCCTAGTGGTTTGGGTCCCGGGGCCTGCCCATTTGGATGGTTAACCCGGGGGTCGGATTTTAAGTGTGGTGCCGTTCTAAAAAAAAAAAAAAAAAAAAAAAAAAGCTCAATATATTTGTTAAATCTTTGATAATTGACTAAAAATATAAAAACCAGTTCATATAAATTATATTCTTATAATTGTCTAACAAATACAATTAAAATGAGTCCGATATTGATATATGTTTTTTAGACTATTTTTTCGTCTATTGTGTGTAAATGTAATTTAAACTAGTTGAAAATGTTTATTGCCAAATTTTAGCGTCATACATTGGAGTAACTTTTAATTGGTGCAAGCATATTCCATTAAAATGCTAATTTTACACTATTTCAGTGTAAAATTTAGTGTTATATGAAAATGCTCTTATGCTGACGAACTTTTCAAATTTCAGATAATCCAAACTCTCACAAGTTTATTTTTCAGCTGAACGTATCACAAAATCTTTTCGTAAACCTTAAATAGTCACCACCAAGGTTATAAATAGCGCGAGGCGTGGCGTGGCAGCATGACGAAGCCTCAAGCTTTGCTGCCAAGGCGAAACTTTTGTATTTTTAAGGTGTGGCATAAAGCGGCACAAAATATGAAAATATTTATATATTTATATCATAATTCATATATATCGAGTTTACAAAAAGAATTGTAAAAAATAAATAAATAAATAAATAAAATAAAAAATAAAAAATTATCGGAGTTGAATAAAACAAACTCGCCATGTCATATACAAAGTTATGCCGCCTTTTGAGGCCTTACTTCAAGCTACGTTTAGAACCAACGACAAGATATATTTCGGAACGTCGAGCCTATGTCTCACGCCAAAGCGCACCTTTTAGAACAGTGGTCACCACTCACTGCCGTAAACCTATAGAGAAAAAAACATTCTCGTAAACATTTCGTTGAACACCTAGAGCGCAATTTCAAATTTCAAATACCCAAATTATTAGTGTAAAAAACTGGTGGGTCATCCATTACTAGAAGCATATATATTTCCATCAATCAAACATATTGTTATTATTTATTTAATAAAATGGTGCCGTCATGTGGGATAATCCGCTGAAATGCCGTTAAGGTAACGAAAACATTGAGAATAACAATTTATTTAATAAAGACAAAAAATATGGGTCGTAAGCAAAACAGCTGAGTGTTGTTGGCACATCACTAGTGTTCTCAATGGTATGAAGCCATGTGTGTCATTTCTGTATCTACTACGTACCAAACGTTAACAAACCAAATAACCTTTCTTTTTCGTTTTTAGTATTTTATTGGAACAGAGACTTGTTGATTATATAAACCTTAAAAAGTTGAATTGATATTATGTCCTCTGAGTAGTTTTTGTTATATCAAAATTTAGACCCTTAACAAGTGTCTTTTTGAAGTGTGCATCGGTCACCAAGAATATCGACTCAAATAGCTCCATTGTAAAATTCACATCTAAGTATATAACCATTAAGTAAGAAATGATAAAAAAGATGAAGCTATCAGTGACGAAGCGAATTTAGCTTTAGCATTTTGCCCAACGAAATAACATTGCTTAAAATTTAGCTTATTCTGGTAGTAATTATTAAATTTTATAAATAAGAATAAAGCAAATATGAAGCCTCATTTAAGAAAACTCATGACAAATGAAAGTTCAGTCATGCATTCTAAAATGTTTTGAGATCGTTACATCATAGTAAGCCTTGGGCTAGCTAGACGGTCTCTTGATTGATTTTGGAAGACTACTTTCAATAACAGACCAAATCTAAGTCGCGACTAAACTAAAATGAAAGACTTATAAACTGATTAATACTAGAAAAATGCTAATGTAACAAGTATGATGATGTTTTTATCAATCAAACCAAATATTAATGAATCAATATATAATCTTCTTATGTCGTAAAAATTGAAATAAAAAACACACAAATATTAAGTATCCAAATTAATACGTAGGTGAGACGCTATATAACCGTTAAAACTACACATTCGTAATTCTTTCTATCTTCATTTTTGAAAATAGCATAGAAATATATCACCTCTATTAGGTGGGCCAAATTCCTGGGGCTGTAAACGAACCGGATGAACACGAACGGAGCCTTATTCATGTTAATTCGTTTAATTTTAACCGAACAAATAAACGGACACGAACGCTTAAATGAACGGATTTTCTTGTTCATGTTCGTTTATTAAGAAAATGAGTTGTTCATGTTCGTTTATGTTCGTTCAATAAGATACTAAACGAACGCTAAACGAACATAAACGATCGAACATGAATGAGCATAGACAAACAAATATAAACTTTGTTAAATTATGCACAATATATTGTTTTATAAGTGTTGTTTTATTTAAACAAATCAATTTTAAAATTATACAATTAAAAGATATGATATATGAACATAAATAAATAAATGAACGCATAATCGGACGTTCACGAACATAAATGAACGGACGCGAATTTTGTTCATGTTCGTTCATTTAACTAAACCAACGTAAAATATTGTTCATGTTCGTTCATTTAATAAATAAACGAACATAAACGAACTTTTTACCGAACGGTTCATGAAATGTTCACTGAACGTTCAGTTCGTTTACAGCCTTACAAATTCCTATTAGCTGATCAAATTGTTTGAGTTGCATATGTTAGATAGGCTCTTGTAGAGAACTTTGGGTGGCTTTCGGCCGCCCACACCCAAAATAGCCCCGTTCCTAAAATATAACTTAACAAATTCCTATTAGCTGATCAAATTGTTTGAGTTGTATATGTTAGATAGGCCTCTTGCAGAGAACTTTGGGTGGCTTTCAGCCGCCCACACCGAAAATAGCCCCGTTCCTGAAATATAACTTAACTATTGAATATAATAACAACAACAAAAACAATAATATTAATAATAATAATAATAATAATAATAATAATAATAATAATAATAATAATAATAATTTTTTGATGGAAAAACAATGAACTCTTGAAAATTGTAAACATTGCTCTCATCACTTTAGTGTGAAATATTGAATACACATACATGAGATTTTGAAGAATTTTTATTTTATTTCATTTGACAACTAAATACACGATAGAATTCAGATTCTCAACTTTTTCACTATGTCAACCAAACACGTTACGAAATGAAATCGGATTCTAGTTCTTCGAGAATCCTAAGAAATTCCGCGAGCCAAACAAGAACTCATAAGTAGTTATAAACTTTGAGCAAGTCCAAAATATTACATGGATCACATATAGATAATCCATAACTTAAAGGATCAGCATTATATATTTATCCATAATTTTCAACATGAGAATGCAATTTAAAAATGAAATAATTCTCCCTCCAACAATATCCTCCATTTGTCTCACCCAATAATAGTACTCGTAATATTTTAGATACACAAAAACAAAAACACAAGGTGAGAGAAACAAACCATCCTTCATACAATTCAAATTCTGTGAATAAAACCAGAAGAAATAAATAAAAATGGATTCACCATCAGCAACACCATATTTAGAAAAAAGAGGAAGTTGGAAAAGATCACAAATAAGTCCAACTAATTATGATTACTCCTTCAAGATTTTGGTGATTGGTGATTCTGGTGTTGGTAAAAGCAGTCTTCTTCTTAGTTTCATATCAACTTCTGGAGAACAACATGATCAAGATGTTTCACCTACTATTGGTAACTAATTATTTCCTCTATTTTTATATAGATTTTTTTCTATACATAAACATTGATACTTTTATTTGTTAATTCATATGGTTTTACTTTCTTGGATATAATCTACAAAGTTTATTTGTTTTTGGAACTTAATACGTGGTAGTATCATAATATTTTATAATCTGTGTTTCTGCTCATGACCCAGTGTTTAGCTATCTTTTAATTCCTTTATATATAGCTTTTTTTTTTTTTTTTTTTTTTTTTTTTTTTTTTTTTTTAATGCATTACTCGGTATATATATCCTCACTTTTTCTTTGTACATTTGTGTTTTTATTTTCAAGTTTTTATGATGATACATCAAATTTATTGGATCACTATGCACTAGCTTGTACACATTTCTTTTCGTCATGTAAATGTATTGTTTTTTTTGGATACTAATACCAAAAGTAAATAGCTTCAGCTTGTCTCAAATTTGTAGGAATTTTTTTACTGGATTTTTTGATATATTATTCGTTACCATAGTAATCACAACACTTTTATGTATTCTTTGTGATTTATTTTTGTAATCTGATTGTTAAGTTATAGGTTTCTTGGAATTTACCAACCAGTACATCTGTACATATATATTATCTTGGCGATTATTATAGTTATAGTTATTAACATATACGTCTGTCTGCTTTAGCTTTGATATATATATATATTTTTATTTTCTTGATATATAGATTTAATTTCCTAGACACGTATACGTGTGTAAACGTACCTGTATGTTTACGTGTTAGTAAAACATTATTATTGTTTATTCATTCATAGGAAATTGTTGTTCTTATTGAATATGACCCCTGTTTTTAAATATTTTTTGCTAGATCTTTTTTCAGTGACCACTGTAAGTTTATGACATGTGGATTTTCTTGTTGACTATGCTGTTTGTGATATTTATGACTTTGATTTTATTTTCTATTAAATTTAATGCTAATTGTTTTCGATAGTTTCTTACTATATTTACTTTACTGATTTACCAGTCAAATATGGTAGATATTTAGTGACTAAAATTTTCGTCAATTAACCGTTTAAATCATAAAGATTATTGTAGTAATTTGTTTGCTTTCTCTTCCTTGTGTTATTGAACGGATAATAAGCCAAATCTAATATTAAAAAGCAAAACATGTGTAATGATTTAAGTTCTTTGTAGTCATATGGTTGATTCAATGAAGGTTCCATTTTTTTGTTCTTCAAATAAGATAAATACTTTGCATGTGGTAAGATGATACCATGTCTTTGTTTAAAGATATGAAATATGATAGGAAAATGCTAAACATTCTTACATTTTAAGCATACAAAGTGTCCTACTCACAGGACTCTGCCACTTGGCAGAACTGACGGTTTGGATACAGAGAGATAATGAGTGAAAAAAAATATATAATATTGTTGTGAGTGTAGGAGGATTTGTATGATGAAAATGTAAAAGTGTGTAGCAAAGCTCAATATGATATGCTATGAAGTACTCTCCAAAATTGTCCCCTTAATTAAAGATTTTCAAGATTCGGCTGCACATGGGTGGACCAAAATCATGTTTGCATGTTTTCTTGTTCATAGTTTGATGATTTACATGCTCAATAATTTGTACCTTCATAGGGAGCATTATCATGTTTATTGATCATAATGTCAAGAATCATCTGTAATAATATATTTAAGACATATAATCATGCACGGGGACATTAGTATATTTCGTGGAAATTTTGTTTAGTGCATAATCGTCTATACGTCTGTAATAATTTTGAATCATTTCTACTAGTTTAGGCGTGCATGTAAGGTTGCTCGATGAATATGATATACCAACTTGTAAATCTTTACAATAACATATTGGGTGATATGGAATTGATTTGTTAAAACCTCGATGTTTATTATATACTTTATCATTTTATAATGGTGTAGTTCGTGTCTCTGAATTATATGTTGTTTGCTTGTTAGTTGTTATCCTCCTGATACCGATGTTGAA
Source organism: Artemisia tridentata subsp. tridentata (assembly GCA_021014915.2). Taxonomy (NCBI): domain Eukaryota; kingdom Viridiplantae; phylum Streptophyta; class Magnoliopsida; order Asterales; family Asteraceae; genus Artemisia; species Artemisia tridentata. The sequence goes on from CP139509.1 coordinate 305,714,617, forward strand.
ACGTTTACATTCATTTCTGCATATTCTAGGAGTGGATTTTAAAATGAAGATGCTTGCAATCGAGGGAAAACGACTCAAACTGACAATCTGGGACACAGGTAGTTAAACCTATAGAATTTCATGTCAAGCGTTTTCTATTCTATTAATACTTCACCAAAAGAAAAAATATCAGAGTTTGGGAAACAATATTTCTATTGCAGCTGGACAAGAAAGATTTGGTACACTAACCAGCTCATACTACCGAGGTGCACACGGAATCATTCTTGGTACGGCATTATAAATACAACATTTTTACACCGTCGTATGATGATGAATGAGTAATTCATGCTCATTATATTTCCCATTTTCAGTTTATGATGTTACCCGTCGAGAAACATTTACAAACTTATCAGAAATATGGGCACGAGAAGTTGACCTCTACTCCACGAACCCTGATTGTGTCAAGATTTTAGTCGGAAACAAGGTCGATCGGGTGAGTCAAATAACTAATAAAAGTCGCACCATTTTATCTTATTATCGTTCTCTATAGACCGATTGATGTACCACACTAACATGATAGAAAATTTCAGGATGTTGAACGGGCTGTAACAGTTGAAGAGGGAATGGCACTTGCAAAGAAGCATGATTGTTTATTTTATGAATGTAGTGCTAGAACTAGAGCAAACGTTCAACAATGCTTCAAAGATCTTTCCCTAAAGGTGCGTGTTTATTTTGTTTTTTGATTATCCACGGGCAGGGTAACAAGTCAAAATGTGTCGGGTCAGATAGGGGGTTGACACAAGATGTTTTCTAAAATTATGGTTACCAAATTTGTTATATTAGGGAATATAATCTGATTTTTTGAATAAATTGATCTATGAGTTTATATGCTTTAAAAGTACAATTGGGTGGCTTTTTTCAACCCGTTTCACCTGTTTCATTTTACTTCACTTCTTTTTTTCCTGCTTGACCCTTAGAAAGGAAAAAGAACCTGAAAATGGGTCGGAATGGCCATGTCTAGTATGATTGCTTTAATATGTTGTGTCTTGCGTCTAATCTTTAAACTATTAAAATTGTCAAGATACTGGATAAACCTGGTCTATTGGAGCAAGGATCAGTGTTAGTAAAGAGACTAATCTTGAAGGAGAAACAACTTTCCCAGAAAAAAGGAAGCGACAACTGCTGCTCTTAACCGAAACATTGTTTGACCCAAGATCCAGTGCTCAAACTTGTACTTGCATGCTCCTCCATGGTCAACCAAGTAAGATGTTTAAAACATCTGGGCTGACCTTTGTTATCTTTTTTATCGAGCTTGATAAGAAGTGGAGAGTCGTTGTATAATGCTTTGTAGTTGAAGTGTTAAAGGTTTATTTGGTTCATTATTTGTTGAATCCGTTGGTCCCTTGAAGTTTTGAAATGTTTAGACGTCCGAATGGAAAACCCCGTTATGGGATGAAAGTAAATAGTTTTTTTAGTTTTTAGAATCATTTGTAATACAACTTTTTTAAGTATATCAAATTTGTTTGCTTATGTACATTAGATTTGTTATTGCTGTTGCACTACTAGAGGATATGAAGGTGGACATTTGGCGTCAAACTATATAGATTTAACATATTGATTCGATAAAGATTTTAAATTTTTGGGATGCAAATTTCACGTTAATGATTATCCAACTATCCTACGTAATGGTATTTCATGTAGAGTAATGTTATTATGGATGTCTTGATGAAAATACAACAGATCTGCATTGATCTCGTGTTTGAAATTTTTTTGGCTATGCTGAAAAAACATTGTTCACAATTTTCTCTGCAGTTGTACGTTATAGAGTTTACTTTTTAGGTTCAAATTATAACCTGTTAAACGTAATTCTGACCTTTTTTCTTGATCTTAGGTTCAAATAATCTTCTAATGTTTTATTCAATGTAATATAGATGGTAAGGAGATGATTTTTTTTTTTTTTTTTTTAATTAACTCCATATTGATTTAGTAATAAAAACTTTAAATAAGTTGAACTTAAAGCCAAACTAATTAATTTTGACAGTGTTCTGCTTGAACAGGTCAAATCTTAGATGATCTTCAAAATGTGGCTTTTGATCACAAGACAATGCACGACACATGGCTAAAACGTTCTTTTGAAAACTGTTAGTTTTAAGCATTTTGACATGTATGAAATGACAAAAAACAGTTGGTTCGTTGTATTCTACAGGCGGTATCAACTAGATTGTGGAAAACAAAGTTGCTGACTGATTCTGCCGGCATGTATACAATGTCTATACCATCAACATCTCGTTACATAGAGACGAGAGGCCATTTTTTCTCCACCGCATCTCAAAATGGATTCTTCCGTATGGTCCATTGTAGCATTTATCGTGGTTTTACTTGCTAGGGCGAGCGCAGAGATCATTGATTTACAGTGGGTCGTTGCCGGTGATTACACACTCCAACCTTCAACCTTTAACCAAACGGTATGTAGACTTATATATCACATCAATTACGTAAACGCGTTTTTCTTCACAGCCTGTTAATTTTTTGTGGTCGTGTGTATGACAGATTATAACTGTTAATGGTAAATTTCCAGGACCTCTTATAAATGCCACAACAAACGATATTGTCAAAGTAAACATCTTCAACAATTTGGATGAACCACTTCTTTTCACTTGGTATGTTTTTAGTGTATATATATATATATCATATACTCTAAACTATTTTTAAATGCTTAAAATGTGTATGACAGATTATAACTGTTAATGGTAAATTTACAGGAATGGTATTCAACAAAGGCTTAACTCGTGGCAAGATGGAGTTTCGGGGACTAACTGTGCTATTCAACCAGGTACTAATTGGACTTATGCATTTGTAGTGAAAGATCAGATCGGTACTTTCACTTATTTCCCATCTATCAACTACCAAAAGCTGGCTGGAGGGTTTGGACCTATTCGGGTTAACAACCGTATTGTCATCAATGTTCCGTTCCCAAAACCCGAAGCTGAGTTTGATCTTCTCATTGGTGACTGGTATTTTACGGATTATAAGGTATAACTGTAGTTCTGTAGTGATTCACTTCTCATATATGGTACCTTGAAACTTTTAAGTGTTATGAGGTATATAGTTATTTTGCATACAATGATTTTCTAAATATTGGAAAAAAAAATGTTTTGGGTCAATGACAACCCTCCTGTTTTGAACCATATCAAAAAGTATCCATTTTGATACGTTAGAAAGTTACTTAAACTTTAAGGTTGTTTGGTAACTCTGATAATTTATTGAATTGTGTCCTACATGTTTTGATAATTTATTGAAGTTGCTTAGAATTAGGAAACTGTCTTCTCTAAATTGCTCTCATGACTCCTTACCTTTTATATACCTTGGCCTCCCGGTTGGAAAAAATATGCATTTTTGTGAAAAAATATGCATTTTTGTGACGGATGGGGTGTTGTGAACTTGTGATTGATAGAGTTCGTAATAGACTTTCGGCATGGAAAGCTAAGTCTCTCTCCATTGGTAGTCGGCTCACCTTTGTCAAGTCGGTCCTTGGAAGAATTCCCGTTTACTTCCTTTCACTTTTCAATACCCCGCTAAAAGTTATTAACCTTCTTGAATCGCTTCGTCGTCGATTCTTTTGGGGTGTTAAAGAGGATCATCTTGGCATTAACTGGGTTAAATGGGACAGTATATTGGTTATCCCCAAATATGGTTGACTTGGGGTGGGTAGTCTTCGTGCCAAAAATCTCGCGTTACTTGGCAAATGGAAGTGGCGGTATCTAGCAGAGACGGATGCTCTTTGGAGGCAAGTGATTAGTTGTTTTTATGGTGGTGATGGGGGTCTTTCCTCTTCGACTTCCAGTATGGGTGGCCAAGGTGTCTGGTGCGGCATCATCAAGGCCATCTCTAAGATTGAGAGTACTGATGATTCTTTTAAGCATTCTTTCATTAAAGAAGCATTCTTTTAAGCATTCGAAGTGATTAAGTGATTAGTTGTTTTTTGTGTAAGAAGCCAATCCGATTCATTCAAAGATTCCACAGTTGGGATTGTAAACATCTGAGTTGCTCTTGTCAGTTGCAATCCAAAAAGGGCTAACGGCGCAGCTTGTTGCTCGTTTGCCTTCAACCACTATCTAAATTCCATTTTGATGAAATATAAAATGGAAGAAATGTTTGTATATATAAAAAAAAATCTCATCAGTATTGTTATTACTCATCAACACTGTTCTTGATTACCCAAACCAAATGCTTCTGATCAGCTTGTTCTAAGGCTAGAGAAATTAACCACTAATGGGCTAGCCTTGTGATCGTACAGATGTTTGGCACTAATCTAATGTAATAGAACAGGTGAAATTAGTGGTGACTGATTTCTTACCGGAAAATAACTACTTCTTGCAGGAAATTAGCCGGAGAAGATGACCGAAAAATCAAGAGTGCCAGGATAGCAGCTTTGATACCAATTGAAACATACACATCTTGAAATCAATTAAGAAATGGAAAATGTGTTTTCAATTGCGACAATATTGCTAATCTATAGACTTAAGAAACAAGATCAACAATGATTGTTTTTGAAATTATAAGGGAAAGGAATTACAGAGAGTTTGTTGTTTACAAATTGAAGATGAAATATGAAATGATTACAATACAAGTATATAAAGGATAGTTTGGGTTGTTTGGGTTAAAACAGAATTTGGCGCCAAAAACAGTTATTTGACTTTTTGCTTTGACTTTTCCAATTGTTGACTTTTTCCAAATTGAGCTGTATCAGTTTTCTTCCGGAAAGATTCTTGGTGCTCGGATGGCATTCGATTAATGGATAGGTTCCCTAGACTTTTTCCAAATTGAGCTGTATCAGTTTTCTTCTGGAAAGATTCTTGGTGCTCGGATGGCATTCGATTAATGGATAGGTTCCCTAGACTTTATGCCCTTGATTCGTTCCAGGATTGCAAAGTTACTGACAGGTGGGATTTGGAAAATGATAATTGGTGTGGTCGGTGGACGTGGAGAATTCCTTTTCGTGGAAGGGCTTTGGACGATCTTGATGCGCTTGTTTCGAGCATTGGTAACCTTTCCCTTTCTTCTGGTATTGATAAATGGGTCTGGAAAGGGGACCCGTCTGGTGCTTTTAAATTCAGTAACCTATCCCTTTCTATTCAAGATAAGTTGCTTGCTGATAATTGCATTGATTTCCATCATCAGTGGAACACTTGGTTACCTAGGAAAGTTAATATTTTTGTGTGGAGGGCGTCCATCAATCGACTGCCTACCAGGCTCAACTTGGTTTCTAGAGGTATTGACATTGATTATAAGGTTTGCCCTTTTTGTGAGGTAGAGGACGAGTCTGTGGCTCACTGCCTCATCTCTTGTCCTCATGTCTCTATTATTTGGCGCAAGATTTGGGCTTGGTGGAGTCTCCCTATTCCGGCTATTTTCCCGTCCCTCTCTATTTTGGATATATCCTTGTCTAATGTCGGGATTATCAGCAGTCCCGTTCTTTCTAAGATTCTATATGGTGTGTTTTTCTGTGCTTTTTGGGCGATTTGGGAGTGGCAAAATAAAGTTGTTTTTGCTCCGGTTGCCTCTTTAGAAGACGTTAAAAGTGAAGATATTTTCCCCTCCATTGAACGGTTATAGAAGTTGTGGATCGCTGTTAGATGCAAGCGTGACTCTGTGGATTGGTCCAAATGGATTCCTAATCCGAGACCTAGGCATTGTCTGTACTTAAAAGTTCCCTTTAGTGTAGTTTCTCGGAGATATCTGGATTCTTTTTTTTTTTTTTTTAATTAAAAAAAGAAGAGTCTGGGATAAAAGAGAAGAAAAAAGGTAGTTTACTTGCTTAGTGCTTGTGCGCTAAGGGAAGAAAGATTGAAAAGTCGAAACTTTCGAAAACGCACTCAATCTTCTCAAAATCTCTTGAGAGAAGAAAGATCTACGCTACGAAAAGGAGCGAGCGGAGAGATTAATTTTAGACTGTGGCTAGTTAGTTGTTTTGTTCTTGGCCTTGGTTAGCTTGGTGTTCTCTTCCTTCTATATCTTCTTTCTACAATTCTTTGTTTGCTGCTCCTTCTTGGAGCTTGCTTTTGTTCTTTATAATATCTCAGCTTTAAAAAAAGAAAGGAAAAAAAAACATCATTAAGAATCTTTGTACGTTTGAATTAGATTTTGGTAGCTCTAAATTAGAATTTTGTTCTTTGAATTTTGGTACCTTGGTATTTGATTTGCAATTTGCAAAGCTTCTGATCAGTTTGTCGATTTTGTTTATTTGTTAATTTGATTACCAACATGCTACGTATATATGATATAGTCAAACAATTATGTTTTGGTTACATCTAACATTCATTGTTGTGGGACTAAAAAGTCCTTTAGGTCACGGGTCGAATTCATGAGTGACACTCCTGATATGATCTTGATGAACGGCAAAGCTCCTTATGGCTACTCCACATCGCAACCTTACGAGTCCTTTGAAGTCGCAAAAGGTTCTCATGACTCCTGATGACTAATGTAACAATTTTTTTTTTTTTTTTTTTTTTTTTTAATATTATTGTTAGGTTCTCGCCTTTGATATGATTCAGTAATTATTGTTTTTAGGAAAAACATATCGCTTCAGAGTATCAAATGTAGGGACGACAGTGAGTTTCAACTTCAGGATTCAAAACCACAAAATGGTTATAGTAGAAACCGAAGGATCATACACTAACCAAATCACATTAGACTCACTCGACGTGCATGTTGGGCAGTCATATTCGGTTCTAATAACCACAGATCAAGACGTTGCCGATTACTAGATTGTAGCGGCTCCTAAATTACTAAACACGTCAGACGACAGTCCACTTGTCGCTAAAGGTGTGTTACATTATGCCAATTCGGGGTCAACCGTCACGGGTCCTATCCCCGCGGGTCCTAACCCGTGGGACATTGAGTTTTCGGTAAACCAAGGAAGATCAATTAGATGGAATTTGACTGTGGGGGCTGCACGGCCAAATCCGCAAGGTACATTCAATGTCTCAAACGTGACATTATCAGAAACGATAGTTCTTCACGCATCTGAAACCAATATTCGTGGCTCGTACCGTTACGTGGTCAATAATGTGTCGTATACCACACCCGTTACTCCGTTAAAACTTGCTGATTATTATGTCAATGGGTCTGGAGTGTATGGGTTATGTGATTTCCCGACGCAGTTTGTCAAGGATGTCGCTAGCTACAGTGTTTCGGTTGTCAGCGCGACACATAAAGGGTGGCACGAAATCGTTTTTCAAAGCGATATGATGTTGATGGATTCTTGGCATTTAGATGGTTATGGATTTTATGTTGTCGGGTGAGTGAAAAAAAGAAGAAGATTATGTTACGTGAAAACTTATATACTTTTTGTGTAACGCTAATTATGCTTTTCTATTATAGGTTTGGTGATGGAGAGTGGACCTCAAGGTCACGAAGTAGTTACAACTTATATGACCCTGTGGTTAGGTCTACTGTCCAAGTTTACCCTAGAGGATGGACTGCGTTGTATGCCTTTCTAGACAACCCGGGGATGTGGAACTTAAGGTCACAACATTTGAAACACTGGTATTTAGGCCAAGAACTTTATGTTAGGGTTCACGATGATGATCCGAACCCTGCCAAAGAAAACCCTCCACCCGAAAACCTCCTTTTATGCGGTGAGTGAATTTTACTAAATATTAATTCTTGGTTATGTTTTGTTACTAAATAATGAGTTACGAGTTACGTATGATATTTTTATCGTGAAGGAATATTTGGTGGTTCAATAGCACCGGGTGGTGCACCCGAGCCTTAACCCGGAGGATGGTGAGAACGACAACGACATTGGAGCGGCAATGGTGATGATCCAAGAGCGTCAACTAACTTCTTCTATCTTTAGAACCAAATTGTTTGCGGTATACTTGTATAAGAAGATACAACAATTAATAAGGCGTTGCTAAATGTTTTGTTGTACATTGACAAATTTTTAATTTCGACGAATCTTTACATTTAAATAAAACTCGTACTTCCAACACTTTGTCTTGAAGATGCTTTTCTGTGAGGGGTTTGTCAATTTATTGTGTGGTTGTATCACTGTATGATATATTTTTATGACAATAATTTGTTACACATACTATGTTCGAATATTCTTCTCTTTATTGTCACGTATATACTTTTAGCGCCCTATTTGTTAGCTACTCTTCAGCAGGGGCGGAGCCAGAATATTTATTGCGGGGGGGGGGGGGGGGGGGGCAAAATTTCTTTTTTTCTTAATACGGCGGCCGGAAAAAAAAAAAAAAAAAAAAAAAAAAACATGTGCAATATTGCCGCTAAAAAACGTTTTTGCCAAACCTATAACTGCTCTTATCGGTCACACCATCACCCATTCACCCGGTTTGACTTTGTGTGATGACGTTAAAACCCCGTGTCTCAATAACCCAGTTAACTACGATAAGTTATAAAATACTAAATCAAATAGTCACGAAAATTTAGACAAAATATAAGTCACCAAAACACTTAAATAATAAGTAAACTTGTAAAAAAAATCCATAGCTATTTATTTAACGTATCTTGTTATCATTCAACGTAACGTTTTTATTTAAAACATTTTTTTTTAAATATCTAGAAAACATATAAATTGTAGAGTATTAAATAGCTAAAGTTTCACATATTAATCACCATTTTAGTTAATACTTCATTGAGTTGGGATTTCACATGAAAAAAAATAGTAATAGTTTAAAAGTGTGACAATAAAAACATGAAAAACATATATACATTAAAGAGAGCACGTGATGGTGTATCAAAAGCCTTTTTAAAGCAAAAAGTAATACGTGGACCTAGAATCTACAGTCTACAAGGCCTCAAAATAAATACAAATTTAATATTCTTTCTTTTCTCTTTCATCAAAGCTCTGTTGGAATTTAAATAGCATGTATCACATCTAAATAAATAAACACATCAAGAGTAGTAGCGGAAGCAGGATCGTATTTAACATGTATAATAAATTACATAAAAGTAAATTAGAATTACCTCAAGATCCTAGCAAGAACAAGGATCGGTCTTCTCTTCTAATCACAAGATCAACAAATAGGATTAACGTGGATCCCCTTACCGTTTTGATCCACAATCCAAGATGAACAACTAAAGTAAGTTGTTACCGAACTCATGTACACACGTACTATAACCGATCAAGCAATGATGCTAGTGATTAGACACGTATTAAACCAATATACAATTGTTTAATAAATAAATAAATAACTAAAGTCAATTCACTTAATTCAATGTCATTGATTGATATAAAAAGCGACTGACTATAGCAGGAAAAAGAAGACAACACATTTAATGGTTATAGTACCTTTTGTATAAAAAGTCCAACTCCTAAAGAGCCATTAAACATGTATTTATAGTGAATTTTCCTTGGAGCACACGAAGCATAATTTGGGTCGACAAAAGGGTTTATGAAACCCAATAGAACCGGCCACCCATTAGCTATGGATTCTAGAACCTTCTTTTGCCTCCAATTTCACTAATAGTCCTTCATTTATTTCTTAATGGTCGTTAGTCAACACCATTAGTTTACATAACATCCGTTATGTATTATTTTGTGTCCAAATAATTAATATATATAATAATTATACATATTAATTATTTACTTGATCATCATACGTAAAGTGTGCAATTCCTCGGTCCCGAGTTCGAATCTAGACATACACATTTAATATTATTTCCATCAACTCTAACAGCTCCCACTTGGAAATCTATTAAAAGTGTAATGACATTGGTTAGCGTCTAGCAACACGCCAATGCCCCTAGAACAACTCGGGTGTGTGGTCTCCTGGACAAACCACTTGATGATTTTAATCATCATACTTATCCTTTTGTTTCTAATACTACATTAATAAATATATGGATCTAGGTCATTCTTTATTAATAATTCTGTTTCTCGTTATTTATGATTCAATAAGATTACCATATCTTCTGAACTAGTCAGGGGAGATCATGGGTGCGGCCGTACAAACATCTTATTAATCCCACGAGGGGCCCAGTAGTAATTAAACTTCAAATTAAATTTGAAGGAACAAATCCCATATTGACTACGAGCATAACTCATACACTTTGCAACACTTCCGAAAACAATCCGTATAGCTACCAGTTACGTATAGCGTTAAATTGAGTCACAGAAATGCACTACATGTATGAACGATTATCTGGTATCTCAAGTCTAAGGATAAATATATACATGATTTACTTAATGACAAGATCCATAAAGTAAACTCATGAAGTCGGGATAGTCCTATATTCCAATCCTTGAATATCATGTGATATTGGCATCTCAACCTTACAGTACATTCTACCAATCCTCACATTTGTCTTTATTTAATGATATTCCCATATCATTAATCGACAACGGACAATTTAGAATATATACCAATATATTCATGGATATAAACATGCAAATATAGGATACAATTTATTATTAATGAAAACAAACGTACCACGTACTTTAATTCATTGTAAATAATAATTGCTTAACATCCCTTATCCAAATACTAAATACAGATCAATGCATGATAATTCCCATTAATGAATTATGCCACAAGTCATGACAATCATACTTGTTGACAAGGCATAAATCAACTAATTTTGATCTATCGGAAATTTTGAGAATACTTATTTAAGAATTCAATTACTGAAATTCTTGTATGTGTGCATTCATCTATCTAGATATTGCCACATACTTCATAAAATGCATGACATCCTCATTCATGAATTTATGACATTAAACTACCAAATCTTTGTAGTTAAAGTATTCTAATTCTTTATGTATAATGCAACTATGCACATATTGAGCATAACTAGTGTACATGGTATTTACAAGGATAAACTCCCACCATGACTAGTATTGAGTGTCATCTCAATCTTATCAGCATCATTGTATCCAAACAACAATATGCTATTTAAAACTCCGTAAACTTTTATTCATCATGTAATGATTGATATCTTCAAATCTTTTCAGATTTGTCAACTATATCAATTTTGCAACAACATGCCATATGGTTCATTTTTAGAATTATGGAGCAACTCCAGGCTGAGGATGTTAATTCTAAACCATATCCATTACACTTAACTATCTAATAAATTACTATTAGATATTAATGTTGTCAATCATCTTTCATTCAAGCATGATACAACAAATAACATGATGTACATGAAAAATCCCTGTGTCTTTGATTTCATTCATGTCATATCTTTTCAAAGATATGTATCTATCTAGCCTTTCTAATAGATCATCATGTTTATTAGAATCAGTTATTTTACCGCTTATGTTTATAATAATAAACATATACTTTAAGGTTGTATGTTTATTTTCTAAATTTCCACGTGAAGTTTCATTCCAAACTAAGACTTAACATATAAATGTTAATGGAATGTTACTTCCTATATGTTATGCAACATATATGAAATAAGAAAATATAATACTCCCACTAGCTTTTAGGAATATTGAGAAATACCTTATTTTAATTATAAATCAAAACTAGATTTAATAACTAAACATAAGTATATCTCCTAGATGCATGCATCAATCTGAACGATTGCACTTTGTATACTTCCAAAGATTATTTGAATTCAAAAACTCCTTTCAATTACTTTTCGTCCTCGCACAAGTAATTATCCAAGAAAGAGTTTAGACATTCCATTATTAATTTCATATAAATGAAACTAAAAAATGACAATCATAATCTTTATACATTTAATGTGCTAATAAAGAATTTCAATTACATTTAATTGCTTAAGTGTAATTGATAATCTTTTTACACCTTAAATATGTATACAAAATTTTGTCCCTTATGATTTCTACTCAAAACTTAAATCTCTAGGATTTACATTCCCTTTGTAGAAACTCATCTTTATTCTATAGTGTAACTATAGAGTTTAAGATCAACTACGTTTTCAAACTAGTTGTCTTCTTGGACTGCATCTATTTATTCATAGTATGAGTAATTTTGCCAAATTAAACATTTGCAATTTATTAACAGGTTTATCAAAATCCTGTAACTCATAATCCTCAACATTTTCTACAAATATTTGAGATATCCTTGCGGATCTATGAATATTCCATCATCTTAAGATTAAACACTAACATGTTTAATCCTCATTATGATTTTGCTAGTGTGTTTAGAAGATTATGTATCTTGTAATTTTATCTTATCAAGATAAAACTCCCACTTGCCTTTTACAATTTATAGATTACCTATAAATATTTAGCAAATAGAGCAACACAACTTTGTTCTCTTTTAGGACTTTTACAAATACATATTGACAGTTCCTAACATTAATTTGTTAATAACCTACCCAAAAGTAGTTTAACAAATTCTGAACTTCAATTTTAAGACTTAATTTGATTCCTCACATTCCATAATATATGGTGTCTTATTCATCTTCTAGGTTGGAGTCTAATTGAGTATGTCTATCCTTACTCAATTTTCTAACCTTGATATCTTTAGGAAGAATAGAAGATATAATTATCTTTAATCAAACAATATTGCAAGAGTTTGATTTTCCTAACTGAACATACCATATACTAATGTATTTCATTAGGATTAATATTGTAAGTCAATTTTACAATATGTAAGATAAATATATTTTATTTTTGGCTTACCTATTTACCAACTAAGTCAATTTAATGGTATAATAGATTTTCCAAGCCAATTGCATGCTTTATAACATAAGTGCCCTTTTACCCAAGTCACTTCATTTTTATGTCTTACCAAGAAGACATAAACTGTTATAATCCCAATCTACGTTATAAATCATTGATGAACTCCATGACTTTTTGTATATGTCTTATTAAAAAACATAACAAGTTAACGTCTTACTTTAGTATAAGTCTTATAGCAATCAAAAGACTTCATATTTATATCTACAATATAAACATATATAACTAAAGTAATCATGAACACCACTATCTGGTTTCAATAGTTATTTCAAGTTAATTTATTACTTCATATATTTATGTCATTTCTCTAATACATAAACATTCAAATTATGAAGTAGTTTTAGATTACTTCGTTTATTTATGTCATTGCAACAATACATAAAAATTCATATATGAAGTAGTCTAATTTATCATATTGACACTTGTTCTAATAATTATCTAATTTAGAAACTTTTAAATTAACATAGTTTCATTGCATCAGCTAAGGCTGCTAGTAATGAAAGTATGTAATTTACCTTGTCATTAATATCTAGTAATGAAAGTAGATATTAACTCCAAGTGTTCTATTAATTAGATGTGAATAAACCACATTAGAACATCAATCTCTTACCTTGCAGTCAAGAGAACCCTTTAAATCATATCTTTTTATGTTGTTGCTTGCACACAATAAAGATTTCCCCCACTTGTGCATGGAACAACATCATGCATCAGATAAACAACACGTCAATAGTTTGCTTATGTGATCAATATGATTTGTGTCATAGATATAAGTAGATATAGAATCACCTCGTCTAGTAAGGAAACGTACACGACTATCCTTAATACCACAAGTGTCTATAATTGAAAAGTAATTATCTCAAGAAATACTAGAGATAATCCGGGTTACTACCAAGATATAAAGCTTGTAGCTCCCACTGAATTAAAGATCACTACATGAACTCATTATTCAGTAATTGCAACACTAGGCTCCCACTGGATTTGACAACATTATAAGTGTTTCAAAACATAGTAAAAGCAAATAGCGTGCTGCTTACTTTCCTACACCTTTGAGTAATCCCTTACGTAATACATACTAAGGTACTCAGAGATTGTATTCTACTTTGTCAATGATGGAATATCCATCAATACAATTAACTTGAGAAAATTAGGTATGCAATTTCTTCCTCAATTAGGTCTACCATCACCTACAGTGATATGTAGCACCTTTAAATGGTTAAAGCACAACAACTAGACCTATCATTCTAGTTTTCCTTTTACCAATTATGCGGTAATTAGTCTAGCTTCTAATTTCAATAACTCCTAACCATGCAATTTCTTAAGAAATTCGCCATGAGTTATTTCTTAGAATTTAGACGATTCTGATTCTCCTATTATACCTTTCTCATTCATGAAAAGGAATAGGATTAAGTCTCACTCTTCACACGGAAAGTAGACTCGGTTTATTCTTTTCAGTAAAAATTGACTCTTTCCAAAACCCCTACGGGTGTAGATCAATTTACTACTAAAAGAATATCCCACATTTACGGTTTTAACGTTGCATTAATAATTAAAAGAATTTTCAAAATTCAATTTTAGTATTTTTGATAATAATTTTCAAGAAAATTAAACACCCATGGTAAATAATTTTAACCATTTAATTTTCACTGAAAAACTAGGATCCAAATTGACGTCGTTTCATCACATCAGCTGAGGCTGCTAGTAATGAAAGTACTCAATAAGGTAGAGCTACACTCAATTGCCAATGTCCAATTGCAATTCCTAAATCATGGGACTTACATATTTTGCCAACAACAGTTGCAAATGTAAGCATGTTTCATCCCCAAATCTTTATGCCTTGACGCCGTTCCATCACATCAGCTGAGGCTGCTAGTGATGAAAGTGCTCAATTAAGTTAACCAATTTAGAAACATGTAAACTTGACGCCGTTTCATCACATCAGCTGAGGCTGCTAGCAATGAAAGTGCTCAATTTACCCTTTGATTCCCATTCTTTGAATCATTACATTCAGCTGAGGCTGCTAGCAACGATAGAATGTCATCTCAGGTGTTTCCGTATTAATTGGGTGGCATATTACTTAAATTTTAAGGGTATTAAATTTTTGATGTTATGTAATCAAAAATATGTACAAGATGTCATGCATTCATCTTGTATCATATGTTTTCTACAAAAACCATTTATCAATTCGCAGCTTAAAATCAACAAAATTTAATTGATGGCGTTGAGAAACTTACAACATTGCCTTAAGATGCTTCGTACTTTTTCATGGTGTACTTGGTAAGTCTAATATTGACGCACAGGCGAGCGGAGGGGCAAACGTCCGCCGAAGCTAATTAAAAACGCGCCCCTTTCGGATGACAATTTAATGTCAAGCCTCCTTATACCCACTTTATAGTTTGTCAATATTAGGTCCGCCGCTTCGACCACTTTTGTACCGTCGCATCAATCAATTAAAACTTTAAGATTTAAAGCTTAAAACATTTATGTAGTAAATTATTAAATTGCTAGTCTCGTCTGGGAGCAAATTACCGTGCGAAGCGAACCACTATCGGCACATAAGACTTGGCAATAAATAATTTACCACAAAGGTTTCATAGTTATTAGGTTCATTTATTTTTATTCAAAAATTACCCTCTTTGATGTTTCCAATCCATCATAATTAAAACACAAATATCAAGTAATTAAAAATAAATAAACACACAATAACACGAAATATGATCATTAACAATATCATATAGCCACATGCGAACCTTTTGATAAACCCTATTAATAATCTCTATGTGAAAATTAATGTATATAATTAGAAAAACTCCCATTGGTTTTCGAGCTCATTGTGCCCAATGAACCACAGACGCCAAATAACTTGGCCGCGTAAGTTTTACATAATTAAATACCACATAGCACATAACCGATTAATTAATATATTTAATTAGGGTCTTCCCTAATTTTAGATTTATCATAAAAACATGTAGCAAATAAACAAACCCTAATCCATAATTCCTTGCATGAAGAATTATGGATCAACCAAGATCGTAACCCTAATTACTCAAATAAACACATAGCACATCATGTTCTTAATTTAGGGTTACAACTAGTAATCAATTAGTTAAAAATAGGGTCGAAACCCTAACCCTAAATCCTATTCGATTTTAATTAGAATGTTTTCTACAAAAACAAACCCTAAAAAATTAAAATCGACATTAACATGTGTATGTAAATCAAGATTTGATTTTTATTATGCGTTTAAGTAATTCATTAACATGTTAAAACAGGCTCATGATGCCACTGTTGGAATTTAAATAGCATGTATCACATCTAAATAAATAAACACATCAAGAGTAGTAGCGGAAGCAGGATCGTATTTAACATGTATAATAAATTACATAAAAGTAAATTAGAATTACCTCAAGATCCTAGCAAGAACAAGGATCGGTCTTCTCTTCTAATCACAAGATCAACAAATAGGATTAACGTGGATCCCCTTACCGTTTTGATCCACAATCCAAGATGAACAACTAAAGTAAGTTGTTACCGAACTCATGTACACACGTACTATAACCGATCAAGCAATGATGCTATGATTAGACACGTATTAAACAAATATACAATTGTTTAATAAATAAATAAATGACTAAAGTCAATTCACTTAATTCAATGTCATTGATTGATATAAAAAGCGACTGACTATAGCAGGAAAAAGAAGACAACACATTTAATGGTTATAGTACCTTTTGTATAAAAAGTCCAACTCCTAAAGAGCCATTAAACATGTATTTATAGTGAATTTTCCTTGGAGCACACGAAGCATAATTTGGGTCGACAAAAGGGTTTATGAAACCCAATAGAACCGGCCACCCATTAGCTATGGATTCTAGACCTTCTTTTGCCTCCAATTTCACTAATAGTCTTTCATTTATTTCTTAATGGTCGTTAGTCAACACCATTAGTTTACATAACATCCGTTATGTATTATTTTGTGTCAAAATAATTAATATATATAATAATTATACATATTAATTATTTACTTGATCATCATACGTAAAGTGTGCAATCCCTCGGTCCCGAGTTCGAATCTAGACATACACATTTAATATTATTTCCATCAACTCTAACAAGCTCATCTTCTACATTCTCAAAACCATTTAAGCTCACCGGAGTTCTTGACGACGGCAGGGGGGCAAAATGACGAAAAACGCAAGAATCTCCAAAAAAATACATTATGCCGAAAAGTTTTGAGGGGGCACGTGCCCACCATGCCCCCTCTGTAGCTCCGCCCCTGCTCTTCAGTCGACCTATGTTGTATTTATTTTACATTTCTTTATTTTCATACATTCTAAAAACTAATACTCATCATATACATCTTTTGATCCAATGGTCCAAAACTCCAAAGCGGCGGACCGCTGCCATTCTCGTAATACATTAAAAAAACATCCATTTGCACCATTCCCACCCCCAATATACATATTATGACGCGTTTTAAACGCAACGGCCCATTAACGGGCTCAGAAAGTGGATGCCTTTTAGTTCAGCCCGATAACTTTTAGTCCTTTTTTTTTCTTCCTTCCTTAACAAAGAAGTATAACAAATGTGGATCTCTCGAAGCCTCCTTTCAAACCTTAGATCACTCTATCTTCTCCCACTTTCCCGAAACCTCATTTCAAACCATATATCACTCTATAAACTTACCTTCAGTTTCCTAACCCAAACCAAATTCCTCAATTCATTTGGTATTTACGTTGTTGAATCCCGTTGTTTTAGGATGCGTGGACTCATTCTTATCTTTCTTTAACGTTTTTGTTTGTTATGAATATTTGAGAACTAAATGTTTACTGACGATTACATGCTTTACAAATAGTTGTTTCTATGTTTTTAATTGTCGTCCATGAATACTTTGCATTTTTTCCTTTGTTTTGTGTTTTCTTTCATTGTTAAAACATCTTTCATGGTTTTTTTTTTTTTTTTTTTTTTTTTTTTTTTTTTACTAACCTGTTAATCTTTTTAACTTTTGCTTTGAAACTAAATCTTAATGTAGATCGGGAAATTTTACCTTTTTTTTAAACATAAATTTGTGGGTAAATAATTTGTGTGATTTAGGATGACATAAAGGTTCTTGATAGTAATTATTTATTTTTGTAAGTATATGCTTATGCTATGGTGTTGATCTACGTGTACATATTGTTTGTAGCTGACTTTTAGTATATGCAAAGTCTCTTTTGTTGTTTGACGGCACATTGTTAGTAACTGTCGTAGCTAAATGATGGGCCCATGAAACGTATGATAGGCCAGTTGATGTGTCACTCATATTTGGTGTAATCAGCGACATCCGACATGAGTGGCATATTAGGTGGTCTAAACAACGTGTCATATGTCTTTACCTTTCCCTACTTTAGTTTTAAGCTTTCTTCATGTATTTTGTTAGTGGTAATAATTGTTAGATTCATAGGTGTGTATAACTATCTGATACTTCATTGTTTGTATATTAGGTTTTTTACTAGATAAATGTATAATTGTATAGTCATATGCATTTGCTCTATGTGTAAACAAACAGTTTTTTCTTCCGTGATATTGTTTTGCTGAAATCCTAGGTTAATATATTATTTGATGCACGATTTTATTTATTTTGGGGTGCTAACAACCGTGTCTAGGGGTAAAACATGGTATGTCGCACTGGTCTATGTTGTTCTCAGGAGTTTGTAGTTTCGGTATACCATATATACTACAACACGACGGTGTCTACGTGTTAAACATGGTTTGATGCACCGTTAATTATTCATACTACAACATTTAAAACAAGCCATAATATATACGTATATTCATTACATATATATGACATGAGAATGATGTATGCCTTGGCATAGCAAATTACTACATTTGCAGCCATGGCGGACACAAAAGTAATGTCATATGGAATGTTAAATGAATGGTCATACTTATTATAAGAAGCAATCATGACTGTAGTGTTGGGGCAGATTAAACCTACAGCTGTTTGCGGCTTGGCACCACAAATTACTAGTGTTGGGCAAATGAAATGGTCACTGGTCCCTAACTAGTATTTGAACATAAATCAAGCTAAGTGAAGAAGTCTCCCTGATAATGAAATCAGGGAGCGGATCAAGAAGACTCACTGACATTAAAGTCAGTGAGCAGCTTCAGCAGAAGTTCAAGTCATAAGACATTGTCCAGGTTACTTGAAGTCGTGCTCTCTAGCTGATGCGGATCAGCCAGTATGTACAAAGAACTCTAGCTGAAGTGTAAGGATTAAAATACTAACCTCACTCTACTGATCTAAATAATACAATGATGGTTACAACAATGATCCATGACATAAGTGTATCATGGATATGAATGCCTACTCTATATGAACTTCCATTGATCGGAAGCCTTCAATGTATGAAGATCACAAGCTCCCCAAACTTGTTGTGATGGATCTTCATGTATGCAAGTAAGATCTTCTTGGTGGATCATGAAGTATGCTATGGATGATGTCTCATGATCTTGAGCTTGCTTCACAGGATCATTAAAAATGTATGCTTACAACATAATGAAAGTTAGTAACATTATGATCATTATGTAAAGGGTGATTAATGTATGAATCTACATGGTTTGCTACTGATCTAAGTGTGTGAAATAATAAAAGGAATGTGTGTTCTAGTTGGATGAAACTATGGGTAAACAATGGGCTGCTATTTATAGCCAACAAGAATTATGCCCGGCGGATCTGGCGGATCCCATAAATTGGATCCGTCCTTTATATCATTTGGATCCGCGGGTGTCAGACAAAAAAGCTTTTTACAAATCTTTCCATATCTTGCCATATCTTTCTATATCTACCATATCTTTTCATATCTACCAAATCTTTCCATATCTACCAAAGTCAACTTTGTTACTTAAAAATCTTTCCAAAATATATTTGAAATCTTCCTAAGATTTTCTAATGAGGTATGCCATGATGTCATGTATATATTTCCATTTTAAGATTTAAAATGTAAATAATGTATATGTATATATGTATGTATCCTAGTGATCATGTAACATGTATATGCTAGCTTAACTAATATATGTTCAATATGTATCATGTTAGTTTGACACCTAAAGTGTACTTATCCTATTAAACTTAGGAAATATGATAATGAGGTTCTAAGTAGAATGATTAACCTTTTAATATACTTAATGACCTAGCCGTATTTTAAACATTCTAAAAGGTTTGTTAAGGTTTGATCATAATGCCACATAACAAACATGTACGAACCTGTGTTGTATCATACGGAGACTTGAGAAGTCGAGAGGTGTTGAATGTATGTTGAGACAAGATAAGATTACAAGTAACTTGTACATTTTACGCTATGTATCAAGTTACATGTTTGTCATCAATCAAAACAAACGAGACTGCTTACACTAACAATCTCCCCAACGAGACTGTTTGCACTAACAATCTCCCCCTTTTTGATGATGACAAAATATGTAAACGTGATAGAAAGTAAAATGTAAAAAGTTACTTGTGTCCGTACTACCTTTAATATTACCTTCTCCGTTTACACCTTTCTCCACTCTTCTAGCCTATTACTTTCTCCGTTTACACCTTTCTCCTCCTTTTGTCGAAGCAAAAAGGGTGTGTTCTTGGAGTTAACTTCATTTCTCCCCGAAATGGCGAGCTTGCATCATCCCTAGTGAAGTTAAATAGACTACTCCAATCTCCTATGGTTGTTGCGTCCCCTAGGTTGTTAGCGGATCCATGGATCAAACTAGACTCTTAACCTACATCAAGGTTAGTGATGTGCAACATAAAAAGAATATATATGAAAAATGCATGATGAATGAAATGCATATAGCCAACGATACATGTGGGTAAGCAATGTTGGACTATGTTGACCTATCTCCTCCTTTTTGTCGAAACAAAAAGAAGATATGCGTAGCGGAATGCGATTATGAGAAATTTAAAGCTCCCCCTTGATTTATACTTCCCCTAATTGGAGTAACAAGGATATGATGTATGAACCTACAAAATTAATTGTTAGAATATGATATGCTCCCCCTTGATGTATACTCCTCATTGCTAGAGTACCAACGTATACAATTCAAGAGTATGATATGATGCATGATCCTACAAAACAAATAGTTAGACTATGATATGCTCCCCCTTGATGTATACTCCTCATTGCTAGAGTACCAACGTATACGGTTCAAGGATGAGAAATGCCAAAAATGATGAGTTAGTATATGATATACTCCCCTTCGATCTATACTCCCCGTTGCTAGGGTACCGACGTATATGATCCAAGGATGAAGAATCCTACAAAATAAAGGTTAGTATAAAACAATATTTGTCCAAGGACAAGTATGTGATATACACTAATGCGTATATATGATGCATCCTAAAAAATGCTTGACGAAAACTCCCCTTGCTCTAGGGCGTCAAGATGAACCTATAAAAGAAGAAAAATAATTGATGCAAACTTCATCCTATGATGAGTAAGCTATATATGATCGAGCGTATATGATGATGAACCTACAATGAAATGGTTAGTGCAATATATTTTATCTCAAGGAAAAATATTATGCAACATATCAATAATCTAATCGCAAACAACTTGCCAATTGTGATTGTCTAATAAAAAAAATGATGCAGCATACCGATTGTGATATCAATCGTGATTATCTAGTAACCCATGTTACAAAGAGTGTAATCTTCTAATAAGAATTACAAGAGTATATTCCTACAAAACAGTGCCTATGATGAGGATATGAGTGATCCTAGTGTTGGTGTTAGTTTACTAGTGATAACTTGATAACAAAAGATTGATGCAAGTAAGTTTTTCGCTAATCCATGGGGATGATGATTAGTGAAAGAGGTGATGGAATGTGGTGGTTATAATGAATGCAATGAATTCAGAAACTCTAATGTATAGCAAATGCTATAAGAGTAATAAAGACGGTTAAGGTTATGATATTATCATCTACCAAAGATGATAAATGCTCAAATGAAGGAAGTGAATACAATGATCACTTAGGAATAGAGATTCCATATACCTATATGAAAATGAAAATGACATCATATGATGAGAGTGTTGATTGGACCAACGTGTTGAGAGTGATGGTTCTGTTTGCACTGACAATGACGTGCTTGATAAGTATCAAAAAAATGAAAAGGATGAGATCCTATGGTGGTGTTCCTAGACAATGAAGGAGTTCTGGATAATGAAGTTATTCTAGACAATGAAGACATGAAAGTAAATCCTAGACTCGGTTGTGAGAGGGTTGTCTGTTTTAAAAGGTTGAAAACTGAGCCTAGTACCCGCGGATTGGGCGGAACCAAACTTTTGGTTCCGTCCGTCTTATCCAAGGGTTCAGTGAGACCAGAATAGGTTTGGTCATGTTTTGTCATTTTTGATCAAACGAAGGTTCATGCTAAGGTCTATTTATTTATAACTACTGACTTGGTTTCACTAATCCTAGTCAAAGTCTAAAGAGACTTAATGGTTCACGTTTAAGAGGTTTGTCAAACACATGATGTGTTTTTCACTTGACGAGGTATTGGTACAAGATTGTGATGTTGGGTTAAGAGGGTTTGACACACTTGTGATTGTGTGAACTGATTTCAAATGAATGGTGTGAACCTACATGTCAGTATTTGAGGATCTAAGAGATATGTGTACTGTATTGACTTACGAATGACAATGTAAGCGATGAGCTTAGCAATGTTTTTGCGGATGTTGTTTAGCATACTAAGAACTTCATCCTCGAAGTTATGTAGCTCTTCTCTATCAATGCAAGATGATCGCACGACGAGGCATGTGGTTTCCTCATGGAAGGTGTATTGTTATAACTAAAGGATGATAGAGATGTTGTTAGAAAAGCGGAAGCAACAATATGATTTGGAGAGAGGTATGTTGAAAGATATCCAAACACAAATTTCAAACCTCTAAAACTTAATCCTATTAGCTTTAAACACTATATGCAAGTGAAAGGATCCCATAAACATATTACTAATCTAAGTAGCAATAATGAGATAACAATTATGCAAAATAAGCATAACAAATTAAGATAACAAATAATTTGTTATTAACCTATAAGACAAAGATGTTAAACAAAACATCATATTTGACTACTAGACTATAAGTTACCACATAGCATCAAGACAAATTATCATAGCATGACATTGTTTAAGATACTACATTGTGAAATTGTTTTGAAGTTAGGCTTAGTCACTTAAGCATACTTACCCATTAATTAACACAATGATCTATGTGTAAAATAAAATGGCTTCTAAATGTTCATCATACCAAAACCACTTTGATAAAGTGCACACATGGCAAACACATAGTGTGACAAAGAAGTGAGACTACAGATTCATGCAAACCATTATAACATTTAGGAAGCATACATCATTTAGACTATCCTACGAAAAAGCTCAATGAATGTCAACTAAAGACAAGAGCTATCTTACATCATGTATTAAAAATGACATATCGTGAGTTAACAAGAACCATGTTAATCTTGTGAAATATCATATAACAAGTATCATGCAAATCATTTTATCATGAAGCATATAGGCATGCAGACAAAACCTTTCCAAGGTTTACACATTTGACTATCAATCAAATAACGTCAAGACATTTAAACATATCAAACACATAACATGTAATCAACACATATATGTGTAATGCAAGTAATTCTAAAGAAAAATCATATTTACTCTTTGTTTGATTAATATTCCTAAGACAAGATAAAATATCATCTTTTAATACTTATTTTAGGCAAGTATAGGAATAAAGATTTTTCAAGTTGGAGAATGAATATGAGACTATTACTAGTGGTGCTCAATTCAGGCTGAGTTTCTAGTGCAATAAATTCTCCAGTAGTCATTCTCATGTCTGAAAGATAGGAATTCCTATTTTTTCCTAACAAAGTATATAAAATATGATAGCTTACTAATTACTTGGCTTAATGAGACTCAATTATTTCTATTAGAACTAATGTGATGAAGATGTCATGTTATACGTAAATTTGACAAATATGTGTCAACAGATTTTAATCTTTGTGTTTGGGATCTAAGGTTGAATGATCTAAAGGTTGACATCTTTTATGTTGAGTGTTGTACAAGTGATTTGATCATCTAAGACCAAGAGATGTGTTTGAGATGATGGACTATGTTAAGAACGTTCTCAAGAAAGTTCTTTGGAACAAGTATCTAAATAAAGTTACCAACTTTAATAGATCTTGTGTATTCGCAAGATCTGAGAAAGGCTTGGTTATGACATACGTTTGAAAGGAGATAGATACATAAAGTATCTTTCAACAAGTAAGATTATCATACTTATGAAAACAAGTATGACACGGTGAGGGGGAAGCTCTAGTTCATAGAACTTACAGATGTTTGTTTAAGATCATTTACCCAATGAGGTGTAATGAAATCTCTTGTAACACAACCGTTCATGTTGCAAGGAGAGAATGATAGGATATATATTATCCTTTTAACAAGATGAAAACTAAACGCATGATTTCTTAAGCATAATGTTTTCCTAAACATCATCTTTTCCTAAAAGAAGATATTAAGCCTAAGTGTTTGGATAGACCTATCCTAAATAAACTTGTTTTTCAATATTATGATAACTAGATGATGATAAGATAAACACACTTGAGTTTCTTAAGTATACATCTCACGATTCATTGTTACTTGGGGTGCATGAGGTTGTATTTGAGATTTTGTATTTTAACATATGTTGTTAAAATGTTGATTTAAGGTTTAATGAAACTTATGCAGAGGTTTGATTACAAAGTATTACCAATACTTTGATGACTTGTGAAAGTTGTACTACTTAAACCTAGTGGACAATGATAAACATTGAATGTGAACATCATACTCATTTGAAGGTTCTAATCCTATAGGTGGTAAACTATGGTTGAATATGTTTAACACATACTTGATTTGATATGAGTGTTTGGACTAAGGGCTTTTTAAGCAATGTACTCAATGATGTTAAGGATCGTGGTGTTGTAGGGGTTTGTTCAATTATGGATGTTGAAGACAACAAGGATGAAAACTAACTCTTATGATCCATTGGTTGGTATAACTAGTGGTTGATTGTTTCGGATATGACTTTTAATAACTACAATCGTAAGTCAAATTTACTTGAATATTTCGGATGAAATACTTAAGTCGTCAATCTTACTTTGTTGAGATAAGACTTGATAATATATCTATAACCTAAGTGTAAGTTATGACTCAATGTAAATCTTAATCGTCTTGAAGAATGACATGTTAACCAAGTAAGGCAACATATGTGGAAACTGGACAATATCCATAGTCATTAGTTGGGTTTGTAATCTATGATATATTTGCAAACAGTGAGTCTGGATTAGTTTGGAAGTTGCCAATTTACAAATCAAGCTAGTGAATGAGTAAAGGATGGGAGGATGCAGTAAATGTGTGTAATGATCACATATACTCAGTGGTTTACCGAAAAGGTACCTTGGAGCATTTTCATGAAATTTGAAACTGTGATTAGATATGATTATCCTATTTTGTGTTTGGTGAGATGTCCTAATCCTAATTTGAGTGAACATCAGTGATAAGAATCCTAAGAACTAGAATCGATAATCTAAGGATCGGGATTAGTCGGGAATTTTGAAAAAGTTACTATTGAGACTGACGGATCCAATCGACAACAAGTGCGGATCCCATATTTGGGTTTCATAGAATCCGCAGGGTGAGGAATGGCGGAGCCAAAGTGTACAACAGGCGGAACCAAAATTTGGGATCCGTCATATCCGCCATGTGGAAGTCCTAATTCTTAACAGAGAGATATGCATATTTTGCGTTACCTGCTCAAATCCCAGAAATTCTCCTAAAACATACGTAACTACTAACATGTGATAGAGTAAAACTAAAAACACATATTCTAACACACGTTTTCAAATCTTTCCATATCTCATTTGGATCCGTGGGTGTCAGACAGAAAAGCTTTTTACAAATCTTTCAATATCTTGCCATATCTTTCTATATCTACCATATCTACCAAATCTTTCCATATCTACCAAAGTCAACTTTGTTACTTAAAAATCTTTCCAAAATATATTTGAAATCTTCCTAAGATTTTCTAATGAGGTATGCCATGATGTCATGTATATATTTCCATTTTAAGATTTAAAATGTAAATAATGTAAATGTATATATGTATGTATCCTAGTGATCATGTAACATGTATATGCTAGCTTAACTAATATATGTTCAATATGTATCATGTTAGTTTGACACCTAAAGTGTACTTATCCTATTAAACTTAGGAAACATGATAATGAGGTTCTAAGTAGAATGATTAACCTTTTAATATACTTAATGATCTAGCCGTATTTTAAGCATTCTAAAAGGTTTGTTAAGGTTTGATCATAATGCCATATAACAAACATGTACGAACCTGTGTTGTATCATACGAAGACTTGAGAAGTCGAGAGGTGTTGAATGTATGTTGAGGCAATATAAGATTACAAGTAACTTGTACATTTAACGCTATGTATCAAGTTACATGTTTGTCATCAATCAAAATAAACGAGGCTGCTTACACTAACAATCTCCCCAACGAGACTGTTTGCACTAACAGATTCTTAAGCAACAAAGTTGACTTTGGAAGATATGGGAAGATATGGAAAGATTTGTTGAAATCTTGGCTGTCTTGTACCGGCGGATCCAAACCGGTACAAGGGCGGATCCAAATTTAGGGATCCGCCAACTGTTTGATCAGTTTGCCTATAAATAGCAAGCTGATCATTCAGGCACTTTTATCACTCATATAGCTTAAAATATATATTCATTCATTTGTACATCACTAACCCATATCATTCATTCATTTCATTTTGATCTTACTTTTGTAGCAAAGAAGATCACGCATACAAGCTTCAACATACATATTGTTACAAGTGTTATTAGTTAGATACTGTGTGATTTGTTAGTGTTCACACATCATTGTTATACTTTCATTCAGTAGAGTTTGGTTAGTGTTTTAGTCCTTAAAACACAAAGAGCGTCGGGAGTGGTTGTACCCTTGTTAAAGAACCAACGGGAGTGGTTATACCCTTGTAAAGAACCCGGTGTTTAGCTTAGTACCGGATAAAGAGTAAGCGACGTGTAAAGGTTTTCTCCGCCTAGAAGGGAGTTTGTTTCTTAGTGAAGAATAAGTCTCGAGTTAGAGGCTCGAGGAGTGGAGTAGGGTAAGGAAGAGAGTCCTTGTAGC
The DNA here is from genome assembly GCA_021014915.2 of Artemisia tridentata subsp. tridentata. NCBI lineage: Eukaryota > Viridiplantae > Streptophyta > Magnoliopsida > Asterales > Asteraceae > Artemisia > Artemisia tridentata. The sequence goes on from CP139509.1 coordinate 305,741,500, forward strand.
CTTTCTTTACATTGAAATAGAATAAGTCTCGAGTTAGAACCACTATAAATATCCGTGTTGTGTGGTTTGATCATTCCTTTCTTTAATTACTTAACTTATATTGCTTGTTTGTGTATATTTACTTTGAAATCACGATAAGTCACAAAGCAAATTAATATTTTAAAACTGTAAAACTATTCAACCCCCTTCTAGTTTTCCACAATTGGCATTAGAGCTACATTACTCAAGATTTTCAAATATATTATATTTTGAAACTTGAAAAGATCAGTGGATTTTGAAAACTTTAAAGAAGGGCAATCTATGCAAAGACCACCACTATTTGAACCAAATTGTTTCATATACTGGAAAAACCGCTTTGAGACATATGTGAAGTCAAAGGACATAGATCTATGGTATATAATTGTAGAGGGTGATTATAAGCCCATAAGTAATAATATTTCAGGTGGTCGGGATGAAGGTGCTTCTCTTATTCGTCACAGTGATGAGCAAAAGAAGTTGATTGCCAAAAATAACGAAGCCAAAATGATGCTTTATAATGCTTTACCTAAGAAAGAATATGAAAGAGTTTTTATGTGTAAAACGACTATGGATATTTGGCAATCATTGATTATCACTCATCAAGGGAACTCACAAGTCCAAGATAACAAAATTGATATTCTTGTTCAACAATATGAATAATTTGTTATCTTTGAAGATGAGACCATTGACAGGGCGTTTGCTAGGTTTAATACTATTATTACATCTCTTAAAGCACTTGATGAATCTTTTTCTAGTAAGAATTTTGTCAGGAAATTTCTAAGAGCACTCCATCCGAAGTGGAGAACAAAGGTGACGGCTATTGAAGAATCTAAGGATCTTTCAAGCATGACACTGGATGAGCTCATTGGAAATCTCAAAGTTCACGAGATGGTGATGGAAAAAGACTCAGAAATAATTAAAGGCAAAAAGGAGAAGATGAAGTCCATTGCCTTGAAAGCTAGGGTAGAATCAAGTGATGATGAAGAGTCTTGTTCTAGTAGCGAAGACGAAAAGTATGCCATGGCCGTAAGAGATTTCAAGAAATTCTTTAGGAGACAAGGAAAGTTTCGTAAGACCACCTCGTGAAGAAAAGAAATCCTTCCGGAAAGACAGTGATGATAGGAAAGGAAAGGTAGATAGAAATTATTATAGGTGCGGGGATTCTAGTCATCTAATAGGAGAATGTCCAAAGCCTCCAAAGAACAAGTCTCAAAGAGCATTTGTTAGTGGAGCTTGGAGTGATAGTGAAGGTGATGACAACGAGCCTAAGAACGACGAAGTTGCTCTCATGGCTCATGAAAAAGAAGAGATATGCTTAAAAGTTGTGTTAGAACCAGATTTGTGGATTAAAGATAGTGGGTGTTCAAGACACATGACGGGGAACAAAAGCCTTTTTTCATTCTACCAAGTGTACGACGAAGGTAATGTTACATTCGGTAGCAAGCTTAAAAGTAAAATCATCGGAAAAGGTAAAATCTCTCATGACTCTCTCACTATTGATGATGTTTCTCATGTAGATAATTTATGATTTAACTTGCTTAGTATTAGTCAATTGTGCCGCAAAAAGTATAACGTCATTTTCAGTGAAAATGGAAGTAAAATACTTAAAGACGGTATAACAGTAGGAAAAGGTGTTTTAAAGAATAACGTTTATGTTATGAAATTAGACAAAACACCTATGGACAAACTTTGTCTCACTTCTTTGGACGAAAACTCAACTCTATGGCACAGACGCTTAGGTCATGCCAATATGAGGTTAATCCAATCCTTATCATCTAAGGAACTTGTTAGGAACCTACCCAAGTTGAAATATGACCAACACTTTTGTGATGCTTGCAAAATTTGGAAACAAGTTCATAATAGCCATAAGGCTAAAAACATGGTGTCTACATCTAGGTGTCTAGAATTGTTACATATGGATTTGTTTGGTCCATCTGCTATACAAAGTTATGGGGGAAACTTCTATACTTTGGTAATAGTAGATGATTACTCTAGGTATACTTGGACAAAGTTCTTGAAAACTAAAAACGAGGCATTTGATAAGTTTGAAATTCTAAGTAAGTTAATTCAAAACCAAATAGGAAATAGCATAGTGTCAATAAGAACCGACCATGGTCGTGAATTTGACAACGAAACCCAATTTGGAGCTTTTTATGATGCTAATGGCATAACACATAATTTTTCAGCTCCTCGAACTCCTCAATCTAATGGTGTAGTAGAACGCAAAAATAGGACAATTCAAGAAATGAGTAGAACAATGTTAAATGAACAAAATATACCCCAAAAGTTTTGGTGTCACGCCGTAGATACATCCACATATATCCTAAATCGAGTTCTAATTAGACCATTCTTGAAAAAGACTCCATATGAGTTATATAGAGGCAAAAAGCCTACTTTAGGATATTTTATAGTATTTGGAAGCAAGTGCTTCATTCTAAACACAAAGGATTATCTCACCAAGTTCGACCCAAAGTCGTATGAAGGTGTATTTCTTGGGTATTCCCAAAATAGTAAAGCTTACATAGTTTTGAACAAAGAAACCTCAAGAGTCGAGGAATCGTTGAACGTAACATTCGACGAAAGTCCACATCCCTCTAAGACATCACCTTTGGTAGATGATGCCTTAGTTGAAAGTCAAATGGTTGAAAACCAAGAAAATGTTGAAAATGACAAAGAAGATGAACCGCTGAAAAGAGAAATAGTTAATATCAAAGAAACCAAAAGTCATCCATTAGAAAACGTCATAGGAAAAATCAACGAAAGAACATTAAGATCTAAAGCTCAAAATGAAAGTAATTTCTTTTGTTTTGTTTCAATAATTGAGCCTAAAAATATAAATGAGGCTATAAAAGATGAATCTTGGGTTATAGCAATGCAAGAGGAATTAAATCAATTTGTTAGAAATGACGTTTGGACATTAGTTCCACAACCTAAAAATCAAAACATAATCGGAACAAAATGGGTTTTTAGAAATAAAATGGATGAAAATGGCGTAGTATCTAGAAACAAAGCTAGGCTAGTAGCACAAGGCTACAATCAACAAGAAGGTATAGATTACGATGAAACATTTGCACCCGTAGCTAGACTTGAGTCAATTAGGATACTACTTGCATATGCATGTGCACATGATTTTAAACTATTTCAAATGGATGTCAAAAGTGCATTTCTAAATGGTTTTATAAATGAAGAAGTGTATGTAGCACAACCTCCCGGCTTTGCCGATTTTGAAAAACCAAATCATGTTTACAAACTTAAGAAAGCTTTATACGGACTTAAGCAAGCACCAAAAGCTTGGTATGATCGACTTAAGACTTTCCTAGTTGACCATAAGTATACCATGGGCCTAGTAGACAATATCACCAAGAAAAAGGGATCACATATTATCATAGTCCAAATATATGTGGATGACATTATATTTGGTTCAACTTGTCAAGAGTTATGCGACGATTTCTCAAAAATCATGCATGATGAGTTTGAAATGAGTTTGATGGGGAACTAACTTTTCTTAGGTCTCCAAATTAAACAATTAGAAGAGGATATTCTTAACCATCCAAGTAATCAAGATATGCTTAAGAAATTTGGTCTTGAAGATTCCAAACAATGAAACACCCATGTCCTCGAAACCAAACTCACAAGGATGAAGAAGTAATCCGTAGATAACACTAAATATAGAGGAATGTTATTCAAAAATCCTTGACTCGTTCAATAGGAATGTTATTTTCTATTGATCGTTTATTGGTGGTTCGATCTATATACTTGGGTTCTATATTTTCTGATGGATCGATGCTGCTGGGATTCTACCTCATGTTGGTGGGTTCATGTCCATTAGCTTTTGGGTAGGTCGTTTTTGCAGGTTAGGGTTGTATAGCCCTATGTTTGTCTACAACTGATCAAGATACAAGGTTTTTCATTCTTAGCTTGAGTTTCATGCATTTTGAATCTTCTAGTAGATGAGGTATTGGATCAAGTTGTAGTGTTGGTTTGATTCAGTTTGGATCAATGAAGATCGGTGTAGTTTCAATTGTGTGGATGGGCGCGCTTCTATTCTACCATGGTTGTGGCTGCATCGTTGAAGGTCATGGACTTTTATAACGACAAGAAAAGATTCAAGTTTATCCTTGATGTTTTTATTTGTAATTTGATAGTCGTTGTAGTTTTATGTTCATGTATTTGTTATAAGAATGGTTTGTCATTCTTATATTAGAGTATGTAAGTGTCCATAGGGACTGAGATGAGGGGTGTACGCTCTCATCCTTTGTACTTCAATGTTTTTGGTGTAATGTATTTTGCCAGGGTGGTTATCCCTTTTACCCAAAAAAAAAATATAGAGGAATGATTGGTAGTTTACTCTATCTCACGGCTAGTAGATCGGATATTATGTTTAGTGTTTGTCTATGTGCACGCTTTCAAGAAGATCCCAAAATGTCTCATCTTGAAGCCGTTAAACGGATCTTTAGGTACATTAAAGGCACTACACATTTAGGATTATGGTATCCCAAAGGAACGGGTGTAGAAACCATAGTGTATGCCGACTCAGATCATGTCGGTGATTATGTTGATAGGAAAAGTACAAGTGGTATTTGTACTTTTGTTGGACATTGTCTCACCTCGTGGTTTGCTAAGAAACAAATGGCCCTTGCAATATCAACAACTGAAGCCGAGTACGTGTCAGCAGGAAAAGCTTGCCAACAAGCATTGTGGATGAAACAAGCTCTCATCGACTATTGAATTGAACTCAACAACATTCCCATTCTTTGCGACCAAAGGAGCTATCGACCTCAGCAAAAATCCAGTCCAACATGCTAGAACCAAACACATAGAAATACGACACCATTTCCTACGCGACAATGTTCAGAAGGGAAACATCTCAACTGAGAAAGTATCCTCAGAGGACAACATTTCTGACATCCTCACAAAACCCATTAAGAGAGAACCTTTCAACTATCTTAGACTAGGTTTAGTAGATAAAACATTAGCTCAAACCTTAGATTAACCAAACACGGCAATAACAAAATTTTGTGTTCTGATCCTGCGGATCCAAACGACAACAAGGGCGGATCCCTTGTTTTGGATCCGTCGGATCTGTGGACTGCTGAGCAAATTTTATGTATATTAAATAAACTCCTTGTACTATTCATCACACTTCCCAAAAACATATCACCTACTGAAACTCGACTCAAAATCAACTAAACTCACAATTTAGCTCATCTTCCACAACAAATTCGTGCTTTAATCATCACTGTAAGTATCCTTATCATATCTACATTCCTGATCTGCATCTAGGATTTCTATTTAATGCACAAAATCAAAACTTGGGGTTTATGCATATTTTTAGCAAAATCATGAAACATAGTTACTGAATTGCATCACAAACCATGTTTTCCTTAGTTAGGAATTGCATCTTGCAGTACATTATCATATCTCATCAAAAACCCCATGAGAAATTTTTATCAAAATCTTCTCACGACTAGGAAAAACGGTTTTTGAACATTGTTCATACAAATACAAAAACGTTATGTTTTTACACATCACTTGCATAATGTCTCTTGAATGCTAAAGGGAATACATAACTAATATGTATTTTCGGGTACATTCAATCGTAGACACATTGAAGTAGGAGCGTTTGGGTTATCTCTAATTTCGTTATAAAACTTGCATTAACAAAATTTTCATGCATAAAAAGGAGTCAAGATAACCGCACCTCCACATTGTCCCCATGTAGGCACACAATAGAAATCAATATACGTATTTTCGATAGTTTTAACTAAATTATGTAATTTTCGTGTCTAGGAAAATCATGCCTCCCGCGACAAATTATGATCACAAAGAGACAACCAAATACCTACCCAAACACCACAAAACCAAAGGTCTCTCCGAAGATCAAGTCCAAATCTTTAAAGCATTAGAAAAACGCTATGTCCACGAGGGTAGAACTGTAGATCCCTCATTCTATGAAGGTACCATTCTCCGATAAAAACTAGCCACGATTCACTTCGATAACCTTCTAGACATCGATGAGCCCATCATCCCTAGGTTCATACTAGAGTTCTATGCTAGTGTAGAATTTAGTTCAAATGACTATTGTTACATGAATGTCCATTTCAAAGTCAACGAAACCCAATTCAACATTCCTTTAGATCAATTTGGAGATGTCTTAGGAGTTCCGAATCAAGGAACTTGTTTCTATTCTGACAAGTGGTCGTTGACCATTCTAGAATCCAACCTTGATCGTTCGGCACCATATGCCACACCATTAACCACAAAAGAAACCATTCGTCAGCATCTCTTTGTGCCTAAGAACAACCAAACTAGGTTAAGTCGAGGTCGTCAAGTGGATAGGGATCCATTTGCCATGGAGCTAAATGAACTTAGGCCCCAATTTAAGAAACTAGAAGAAGTTCTAAGGGCTAATGTCATAAGAACCATAGAGAATAGGGATCATGTTAACGCAAGCCTTTGCTACATGATGTATTGCGTGTCAAACCCTCAACCCTTCAACCTCGCTTATTATATCGCCAAAAGAATGGCCGATATTCCAGTTCAAGGTACCACCGCAATGCCTTTCGGGATGCTTTTAACCCGTCTCTATAGAGCTTTTGCACCCATTCCTCGAAATGCTTTAGGATTCGTTCCCGACTATCTTGAAATTCCACACACCTTTGTTCCTCTAAGTGATCATAGGGTAGCCGTGGCAAAAGGAAAACGTCCTCATCTTCCTACATCATCATCATCATCATCCATGAGTGAAGTGGATGGTTTGCCAAACTCGAGGATCTCTCCACCCGAGTACTTAAGCCAACTTCCTCCTATCCCGAATGAATCAACGGAATTTCGACAAACAAAGGGTATGATGAAGAATCTTGGACGATGGGTAATGAAGCTCCACAAGAAGCTTAGCAAGAAGTGAAGTTTAAGGAGTGTTTGGTATTAGACTTTTTCAAACAATGATGTGTTGAACATATGTGTTTCTTGAGATATTATGTTAGTACTTAACTTGTATATGAACTAACTTAACATTGCAGGACGATAAAACGTGTTGTTATCAATTTTCCAAGATTAATCCACCGTTTGGCTTAACTCATTTTATGGTAAAATATTATCTTCGGATTAATCTATGTGTAAATGTGTGTTAGAATCCGTGTTTTTAGTTTTATTCTATTACATATTAGTAGTTACATATGTTTGAGAACAATTTTCGGAATTTGAACAAGTAACGAAAAATTCGACATATGTTCTGTTAAGAATTAAGATCTCCATATGGCGGATCCCAATTTATGGATCCGCCTAGTGTAAGCTTTGGATCCGCCAGTCCTGATCTTGCGGATTCTGCGAAACCAAAATTTTGGTTCTGCATTTGTTGTCGATTGGATCCGCCAGCTTTAACAGTAACTTTTTCAAAATTTCTGACTTATCCCGATCCATAGATTATTGATTCTAGTTTTTGAAATTCCTCTACTGATCATTAGACACATTTGAATGATTTAGGAACACTTAGAATCATAAGAAATCCATTTACCATCAAAATTTGAATTTTCAAATTTTCCATGTGAGTTACCTTTCTGTAACAAGCAAGGAACCCTTCAATTGGATCCTTGAAATCTGTGGGAACATCACATCAACAGAATTTCCACTCACTCCTTGCATTTACTACAAATCTTCTAAAATTCACTCAACTTAAGCTCTATGGTTTGACTTAAAAGATGTGACTAGCACAAATTTTTGTTCCAAATCATTAGCAACCAACATTCCTCATTGGATCAATATCAAATCCAAACACAAAGTTCAATATTCTTACTGTCTATAAATTAGGAAGATCAGGATCATCACAACTCACTTACTCACCATCATCTCCAACCATCATTCCTGTACTCTAGAACAAATCTTCTCACTTTTCAAATGACAAAATCAAGTAACTCATCCACAAGCAGACCCGCAAGAAGGACAACTCGTATGAGTGTCCGTCCTTGTTGCTGCATGAACTTAGCTAATTCATCATTAGAGGAGTCATCTCCACTTAACATATCCTCACCAATAGCCAATGAGAATTTTCTCAATCTTGCTACTCCAACACCACCTAACACCATCATCAATACACCACCTGCAACAATCACTCCTGTAGCAACCACACCACCACCCGCTCCATCATAACCTACTAGATCACCTTCACCACCACATTCACCACAACTTCAGCCCCTAAAGTTGTTTAGAACTCCACCTTCATCACCTCATCCATATTTGAATGATTTGGAAGACCTTCCACCAAGGTCCACTACCCCTCCTCCCATGACCTTTGAAGGTCAAGTACCTATGCTCTTTCATCCCATTTATCGGGACATCGGTCCTCTCTACCATGATTCACCACCACCTCAACCACAAAGACAACCCCTCTCACCAACATCCACACTCATTGCCATTGATGAGTCAATGTGGATCAATGCACCACAAACCAATGAAGAGATCAATGAGGAGCTCAGCCGCCTCTATGCTCTCTCCAATATGGTAGATTCCCGCCTTTGTGAAGCTATGAATCTTCAATCCATCTTGCTCAACTCCATCACCCCTCCAACATAAAACAACCAAACACCACCATCAAACAACCAACAACCACCACCACCACCAAACACCCAACCACCACCACCACCACAAGTCATTGAGCCCACTCTTCCTCCCAACTTTCCAAGGCATGACTGCTCACAATGCGAGAGGACCGCTCACTTGGCCCAAAGGACTAACATTTTGGTCCATGAGCTCCAAAATGAAATGAGGTTCATTTTGATTCATATTCTCGAATGCCTAAATGCAATCTCTCATCCTCCGCAATAGGCAATTTTTAGTTTCATCCTAGTCTCCTTTTATAGGATTTCATAGGATTGTTTTAGGAATTCTCTATTTTTTGGAACTTTTTCGTTTTATGTAACATCATGGTTTGTGACTTATGTCACAAACAATTTTCAAGTAATGAATGTTATATTTATGCTTATGGGTGATCACTATTTGACATAATATATTGGTTTGTTTGATTTACTAACTTTATTGTATGGTTGGTTTGAATTCTCATAATGATTTCACCACTTATACTTAGGTGAATATTTTTTTATCAGACACTCATTTTTGACTTTTTAAAGTCAAATGGGTTGAACTTTCTTGCTTAGTTGACCTATTCATAAGCATTTTTCTACTTGGTTGGAATTATTCATAACTAACCTTTATTTTGTAGCATTTCACATCCTTGAAAAGTATACGTTGGTACTCTAGCAATGAGGAGTATACATCGAGGGGGAGCATATCATATTACAACCATTTGTTTTGTAGTTTCATGCATCATAACCTTGGCACTCCATTTAGGGGGAGTAAAATCCAAGGGAGAGCTTTAAAGTTCTCAAAATCACATTCCGCTACGCATATCTTCTTTTTGTTTCGACAAAAAGGGGGAGATGAGATTAAGTTTTACATCACTGTGATGTATCACAGTGCATACTTTTATGATTAAAATAGTTTTTTAAAACTTGCATAAAACTAACTCAATCTATATTTTTAAAGATTCATACTTTATTTAGCTCCTTACTTAAAAATACACTTCATGTTTTGTCATCAACAAAAAGGGGGAGATTGTTAATACAAATATCGTCCTAAAAACGTTATTTATATTTTACGATCTTTACTTAATTTTGTTAATGACAATCACAAAGTCTATCTTTAAGCAAGGCATAAATATAAGATTAAGTCTTTTGAATTTATAGTAACAAGTCTTTTATAAACACATTTTACACATTACATACATTTTACATTTACATGTTTTACTTTTATTTCTTAAAATAGAAATATTAACACATGACATCATGGGATACCTCATTAGAAAATCTTTGGAAGATTTGAAATATTTTGGAAAGATTATTAAGCAACAAAGTTGGCTTTGAAAGATATGAGAAGATATGGCAAGATATGGAAAGATTTGTTGAAATCTTAGCTATCCTGTACCGGCGGATCCAAACCAGTACAAGGGCGGATCCAAATTTAGGGATTCGCCAAATCCGCCAACTGTTTGATCAGTTTGCCTATAAATAGCAAGCTGATCATTCAGGCACTTTTATCACTCATATAGCTTAAAACATACATTAATTCATTTGTACATCACTAACCCATATCATTCATTCATTTCATTTTTATCTTACTTTTGTAGCAAAGAAGATCACGCATACAAGCTTCAACATACATACTGTTGCAAGTGTTATTAGTTAGATACTGTGTGATTTGTTAGTGTTCACACATTATTGTTATACTTTCATTCAGTAGAGTTTGGTTAGTGTTTTAGTCCTTAAAACACAAAGAGTGTCGGGAGTGGTTGTACCCTTGTTAAAGAACCAACGGGAGTGGTTGTACCCTTGTAAAGAACCCGGTGTTTAGCTTAGTACCGGATAAAGAGTAAGCGACGTGTAAAGATTTTCTCTGCCTAGAAGGGAGTTTGTTTCTTAGTGAAGAATAACTCTCGAGTTAGAGGCTCGAGGAGTGGAGTAGGGCAAGGAAGAGAGTCCTTGTAGCCGAACCACTATAAATATCCGTGTTGTGTGGTTTGATCATTCATTTCTTTACTTACTTAACTTATATTGCTTGTTTGTGTATATTTACTTTGAAATCACGATAAGTCACAAAGCAAATTAATATTTTAAAACGGTAAAACTATTCAACCCCCCTTCTAGTTTTCCACAAGAATCACATTTGTGTGTTCTTGAGAGTGTTTGTTGAAAGACTATATGAGTGTGTTTTCGCTCCCCCTTAATCGATGACCATCCGGACAAGATGTGTAAAAAAATAAAGAGGAAAACAAACGTTGACGGAAGCGATGAGCTTAGTAACGTCATGACAAGTGGTGGATAGCATACAATAAACTTCACCTTTGAAGTCACTTAGCTCTTCTCAATCATTGTGAATATTCATAGAACATTCATATGATGAGGCATGTGATTACGTGGAAATATGCTAAGGGTTAAGAAGATAAAATCTTCAAGGTTGTGGGGTTAGTGATAAGGTTCTAGTGGGATTATCTATGTTGATGAAGAAGGGTTATCTCAACTTATCCTAGCGGTTCTTCGCTTGAAGTGTGTGGAAGATGAGTGGGATGCGGAAGCATTGGTAGTGTAGAACAAAGGTTGAAAAGTGTAGATAAGTTGAGAAGATAATGGATACGGAAGTAACTAAACATATGGTGTGTTTAGTACTATGCGGAAGTGAAAGGGAAAAAGCTAAGGAATCATAAGATAGACAGAAAACAAGAGAATTGAAAAGTGTAGATAAGTTGAGAAGATAATGGATACGGAAGTAACTAAACATATGGTGTGTTTAGTACTATGCGGAAGTGAAAGGGAAAAAGCTAAGGAATCATAAGATAGGTTGAAAAGTCTAGATAAGTTGAGAAGATAATGGATACGGAAGTAACTAAACATATGGTGTGTTTAGTACTATGCGGAGTGGGTTTCGATAGTGCTTTTGAAACAGTGAGAATTGAAAACAAGATAAACTGTCTCAGCAGACAACGGTCCGACGGTACCGTTAAATTTAACGGTACCGTCCCCTATTTAAGGGTACCGTAACCTGCTGAGGTCAGTTTTGACCCAGAATTAGATTTTTGACAAAGAAATTTCACATATGTTGTGATTTTTCTGGACCTTGGATTAAAGGAATTTATACCAAATAAATTCTTTTATGAATGAATCCAACGGGATTTGATGAACGTTGATCGAGAACGAGAGATGACATTTAATTGCATTTCGCAAATTAAATATACTTTAAATATTTCGAATGAAATATTTAAGTTGTCATTGGAATTTAAGAGGATTTTACGAATAAATCTCGCTGATTTAGTGAGACTTTTCGACACGAGGAGAGAATTTATACCTAATAAATTCTTTTTACGAGATGAACGGTACTAGACGACAAGAGATGACTTTTATATTTCCGAGGAAATACATAGGTAGTCATTAGAGCGATGTGAAGGATGACTTAATATTTCCAGTGAAATATTTAAAAGTCATGAGACGAGACACAAGATATGAATTCAATATTTCCAGTGAAATATTCAAGTAGTCATAAGAGGGATGTGAAGGATGACTTAATATTTCCAGTGAAATATTTAAAAAGTCATGAGACGAGACATAAGAGATGACTTCAATATTTCCAGTGAAATATTCAAATAGTCATAAGAGGGATGTAAGGGATGACTTAATATTTCCAGTGAAATATTTAAAAAGTCACGAGATGAGACGTAAGGGATGACTTCAATATTTCCAGTGAAATATTTAAGTAGTGGAAATATTTAAGTAGTCATGAGAGGGATTTAAAGGACGCATTTGAACACATGGAAATTGTGAAATTCACGGAATGTGTTCCATCATTCCTAGACCTAGACGAAGATGGTTAGAGGATTCTAATTTGAGAGGTTTGGTTGATTTACGGATTTCGATGTGCTTCGCACGCGAGTGTTTCACAGGGTTTTGAAAGGCGTAAAGCAAGGCCTATGGTGTTGATTCGCAATAGGGTTTGGGATCTTAAGGAGTGTATAATCACACGAGGATGAGAGGAAATACTAATCACTTATATAGTAACTTGTGAGTCCTTTGTCACCCGAAGGTTGATGTTAGCTTTTAGCTTTTCAATGAGCGTTTTAACATATGTTGTTAAATGGCTTGAATATGATGTTTCGGATATGAAATTTAACAATTGCGATCGCAAGTTAAACTTACTTGAATATTTCAGATGAAATATTTAAGTTGTCAAACCTACTCTAAGTTCTACTAGGTTTGTATCTAACCTTCCGATGACAAAAGGGTGTATTACTTGGAAGAAGGCGAAATGATGACCAGGGAATTAGGACAACTTCGCGACTACTTTAACTTATAGGTTTTGACACTAGTGTATGACTATATGACGTCTAAGGGTTCATAGTGATAGGCATACCTAATTCCTAATGTGTTAAAAGAACATAGTGTGGGTGCAAAATTTACAAGCAAAGCATGTAAAATGCACATAAGGAATAAATGCAAACATCATGCAAAACATGATAATCATTTAGCATTTAAGATCATGAAGACATTCAATCATATCTTACGAGAACATGTTAACATTTTGAAACGCATATGTGGGATGCAAGTAATCTAGGTTCGCTAAGGAGGATCCTAATTACTACTTGTTCAAAGTGAAATCCTAACGAGAGATAAAGTTCACAGATGTAAACTATCTTTAGTCAAATGTAGGAATGAAAAATTTTCAAGTTAGAGAATGAGTATGAGACTATCACTAGTGGTGCTCAATTCAGGCTAAACACGACCATTTTTACGGGTTATATCACGAACCCAACTTTTCTCCTGGAAGCAATTCAAACGTTAGGTCAAATTGAATTTCTAGTGCGATAGGTTCTCCAGTAGTCATTCTCATGTTAAAAAAAATTCAAATTCCTATATTTTCCTATCGAAGTATAACAAAGATGATATTAGCTTATTTCACTAATATTTGACCTAATATGACTCAACTAACCATATTTTGAAAGTCGGTTAAGAAGATGACATGTCTTATGATTCCTCCCGAACGGTCAGGTTTTATCACACAAGCCAACCACTTGTGAATGGTCAACCATAATAAAAGAGCCCTAGACAGCCCGGGAGAAAAAGCAATTTAAATCCATGGGAGTATAGAAGTACATCCCCGGGTCGTTATGTCCCAACGAGGTGTGTAAAATGTAATACAACGAATGTGCGTGCTGAAATGATATGGAATATACAAAAACAGGAATCTGATTGACTAACACTAGGAATGTGAATAGTCATAGCTCTGTCACAGCTGAATCGTTAACAACGTGCAATCAGAAACCTAAAAACGGAAAAGATATACAAACGTACGTTTAAATTAAATTAAACGTAAACGTACAAAACGAAATAAAACAAACATTCCCAAAGAGGGAATTTGTATGCCTTAGCGGCTTAAATGCAAATTAAATAAAAATAAAATAAATAACTATATTTACAAAGTTATTATTATAATAATAAGAAAATCTAAAAACCTAAAACGTAAGTTCTATCTAAAAAAATAGTCAAAGAAAACTAAAAACGTGCGAATTAATTAAAACTAACGTAAGTGCGCAAGTTAAAACGTGAATTTAATGAAATATTAACACTATGGGTACAATTATATTTTTTACAGGTTCTATTTAACAAAAGAAAATTTTAGAAAAAAAGATTTATATTTTTTTTTGACAATTATTTAATTTACTATGATTTAATTAATATTTTACAAATAAAAATACAAAATAAATACTAAAACTAATCTAAAAAATCTGAAATTTTTTATTTAATAACTTTACAATATTACTGAGCTAAGAAAATTAGAAAGGAGATAACAGCTTATTCTGATAAGCTGAAATAAGCCAAACAGCTTAAATAAGCTAAATAGACTATTATACTATAAGTATCTATTGCATGTAAACTCCAACGAAACTGGTGCCCCAGAGCAGATGGAAGGGGGTGTGGTGCTAAGCATGTTATACTATCCTAGAGGTCCCAGGTTCGAATCCCACACCCCACTTTTTTGCAATTATTTTATTTTTTTGATTTTTCTTTTTACAAAACTTAAAAACAGCTAATTATAAGCAACTTTTATAAAGATGGATTTTTCAAAACTTAGCAATAAGCTCTGTAAGAGCTTATTAGCTTAACAGTTATAAGCCAAAAATTAAGCTTCTAAATAGAAGCTATCACTTATTGGCAAAAGTGGTTCTTTTTGGTTTTTCTGATTTCTGGATTATTAGTATACTGATATTATACATATATAATGAAAATGAAAGTATGCAAACTAAAGAAATAAGCAGTTTCACAGCTTATGGCTTATTCAGTGGCTTAAAAGCTCACAGTTTTGCCATAAGCTTGAAACAAGCTTGAAAAAGTGAAACAAAGGTACAGAAGGATGTACACATGTCCAAGGGACATGTTTAAGGAAAACAAAAGTTTATGAACATCAATATAAGCAGATTATGAGCTTTTGACCCATTCAGTTGAGCTTATGGGCTTACAGTAAAGTCAAAAGCTCATAACAAGCTTGAAAAAAGTTTATGAAAGGAAAATAAAGAGAAAAGGGACAAGTGCATAAGTTATATGGACAATATGTCCTAGGATTGATGCACTGGAATTGACAATATAAGCTCAGATAAGCAAATAAGCAATTCTAGTTAAGCACAAATCCAAACAACCCTGCAGCTCTATTGATTGGCAAATTCAGCTTATCAAATAAGCTGAAAAAGCCATAACAAAACTTGTAGTAGCTAGTTGGGTTGGTGGGCTTTCCAAAAAGCTCAAGCGCAAGCTGTGGGGTCCACAGCTGAGCTTTTGAGGAGCTATTGAAAATGGCATCATTTCACTGAGTATGCAGATCTTTCAGCATACTCAGAAACATGGATCAAACAAAAAGCCCTCACCAAGCTTATCAAATAAGCTTGGAAGTGGAAATAAAGAGCTGCCCCTAGGAGTTTGGTGGATTGGCTTCTCAAAAAGCCAATTCACTTGACATGGGGCCCACTGAGTAGCTTTTGGCAAGCTTATGAAGATGGTGTGAATTTCCTGAGTATGCTGGTGAACAGTACACTCAGGAAATTGTGATAAGTTTAAGCTTATTGCAGCCTAGGTAAATAAGCTGCAAAGGTGAATTTAAGTGCAGGATCATAAATTTAGGTTGCTAAGCTTCATAAAAAGCCAAGCCACAAAAGCTTATGATCACTAATGAGCTTAATAAGAGCATATGGAAATGGTGTAAGTCCACAAGTGGACTGTTGTGAGTGGGCAAACACAAGCTCAAATTTAACTTATCTAATAAGCTTTAAATGCTCAACCTACACTTGGATATTAAGTTTGGTAGATAAGCTTCAGATGAAGCTGAAATACACAAGCTCAAGCTAGTGGGGAAACTTTTTAAGGCTTATGAAAACATTCACCTTCACTGTTTGCTTCAGTGAAGGGAATTGTTTGGAACAAAATAAGTTGGGAAAATAAGTGACTAAATTAAGCTACAAAGGAAAAATAAGCACTGAGCTAAACAATAAGCTATATAAGCTAAACAAAGAAGCCAAATGCACAAGCTAGGTCAAAGTCAACAAGCTTCTGCAAGCTTGTGACTTTGACAGCTAAACTTGGGAGCAGGGCAAAAATAGCTATATATAAGCAATACAATAAGCAGTTAAGCTAGGCTAATAAAGGCAACTAAAAATATTCTAATGGAGATGAGCAACAAAATATTAATACCCTAAAAGCATATAAGCTAAATCCTAATATCAAGATCACACTAAAATTTACAAGTTCTATCAAAAACTGAAAAACTGAAATTGACTTTTTAACAAAAACTAAAAGTTTGACTAATCTGAATTTAAAACTTACTCTACTGATTAAACATGACATATTAAGCTGTAATGAAACTAAATTAAGCTAGATAACTTACTTACGGACCACTGTAATGAGTTTTACAATCCAAAATCCTAACAGACAACTAATTAAGAAAGGTTAAAAGCAATTTTGACTATATACTAAGTAAAGACTGAATTTGGTGGTTTGACTGAGGTCATAAGATCATTAGTGATGTATATCAAACAAGAACAACATTCCTAACAACCCCTAACAAAGATTAGACAGCAAAACCATTTTATAAAACTTAAAATTACCACAGTGAACACTGAGATGGAATTGAGGTGAATTTGACCATATACACAGTACGACTGAGCTTAAAGGGGTGTCAATCCATCAAATGGCCTAATGGATCATGAATACACAGAAATAAACAACTCAAACAACCTCATGGTCCTAAATCATAGCAAATCCAAACAGTCCCTCAATTTCCACTTGTCACATGAATTTCAAGGTTTTCAATGAATCTGTCTATGAACCTGATTCTAAACTTAATATTATCACATAATCAGACCAAATGAGCATAAAACTTCAAGCACACAAACCTAAAACACAAAGGTGTCAAGTTTGCATTCTAACTGAGTGATTTTTCCATTTCAAGCACAAATGAATCCAATGAACAAACAAGCAATATTATACTCTAACAACACTTAATAACAACAAAGAAACATTAAAACATAAAAATCACAGTATATACAGGACTGAAACAGCAAAATGCAAAAAATGGTAAAAATGGGCTTACAAGTGAATCTTGCTTGAAACTGAGAATCAAGGCCACAGAACACATCCTCTAGCTTACCAATGAGCCAATAAACCAAAGGCAATCCACAATTGATCTTGCTCCATTCAGTTTCATCATTCACACATTATGATTTTTGGTTTTTTCATTTGTTTTCTTGATTTCTTATCTACTTATGAATTTTAAAAGATCATAACTGTCTTGATATATCTAAAAGCTTGAAAGCTTTTGTCAGGAGCCTACATGAGCCTAAAGAGTCCATTTAACAACTATCATCAACAATAATGTAAAAGATTTGAGAATTAAAATGGTACGAATTCAACATAATATGAAATTTAAAAACTTAGAATTATCATTAACTACTGGAAATAAGGTTTAGTTTTAACATTGTCAGTGTAAAACTAACACTTGAAAAGCAATAAAATTACACTACTAACCATGGCTAATCCAATGGTATTTAACTACTTGACAATGGCTAATCCAAAGTAAAGTTTCCTTCATCCTCTTTGCTCTTTTATACACCTCTTGAGTTCCTTGTAAGTCTCTGGTCAAATCCCACTTTAATTCGTGGCCATTGGATCATTAAATTGCATCTCAGCCTTTGAATGTACTTTTTGGCGCCAAAAAGTCATAAGGTTGCTTGTAGCCGTTTTCTGAGCAATTAATGCATCTTGGAACTTGTGTGAAGTGGTGGCGAGTTGATAGACAGCTGGGGAAGACAGGTGGTGGTCAAGTGGTTGAAAACCACCACTGGTTTTGTTTAGGCGGCAAGGAAGAAGAAGACGGGTTAGTTTGACCCTGGGATATTTAGCAAAGGTGAGTGGGTCGGGTTGGTTTTAAAAAGGGAATGGGCTGGGTAATGTTGGGCTTGGTGTTATAAGGGTTGGACTAGATTTGTTTTTTGGTTTTTATGAAGTAATAAAAGGTTTGGTTGGTTTGTATAATAGATAAGCCCAAGGACTAAAGTTGTAATTCTGAAACTTTGAGGGGCCTGATGTGACAAACTTCCAAACTTCCTTCAAAGTACCAAACCTGCCAATAAACAATATTACAAGGACCAAGGTTGATAATTTCACATTTTTAAACACCAAGGACCATTTTTGTAATTTTTGGATTCTTAGGGGTAAAAGTTGCCAAGTTTTAGAAAACTTTCATCCAGGGATCATTTGTTAACAAGTTTGACTTCCCAAGGACTTAAGTTGACTTTTCTTCCTTTTTAAACTTTCAGGGACTAGTTTTGACAATTAGTGAAACTCCAGGGACTGAAAATGACAATTGTGTGAACTTGATCATTTTTCACTTGTTTTTCAATCTTTTGTACCTGAATCACATAAAAACACAATTCAATGATATTTGTAACATTTATGAGGTCATTTGTGTGTTTTTGGTCGTTTTTGTGGGTTTAATTCATATAAAAGATATGTGTATTTAGACACATATCAAATCCCCCACACTAAACTATTGCTAGTCCCTAGCAATCTTTTATGAAAAATTAATGGATTTTAATCTCTTTACCAAAAGCCATTACTTCTGGAGTAGCCAAATGTTTTAGTTCAAGTAAGAACTTTGGTACACTGATAACCTAATGATTTTGAGCAAATCATAAGCTGTAAACGGATTTGATTCGTCTTTACCAAAAGCCGTTTGCTTCTGGACTAGCCAACTCTTAGATAAATTATCAATATTATCTTTGGTGAGCTGATTACCAATCATGGTTTTTCCACTGCCTTTACCACAAGCCATAACCTTGCGGGCTAGCCAACTCTTCACTTTTTAGGATATGGTGAGTTGAATACCATACAATTTTGGGCAAACCGCAAGCCATAAACGGATTTGAGTTATCTTTACCAAGAGCCGTTTGCTCTCGGATTAGCCAATCCTTATGTGGGTTAGACATGGTGGACTGATTACCATTTGTTGTGTCTAGTGCTCAGCACTTACACATAAATTTTTTTTTTAAATTTTGGCCATTTTGGGGGAAAAAGGGACTAAAATGGAACATTTTTGATGAAATTCGCCAGAATTTCCCCCCCCCCCACACACTTGAACTGAATATTGTCCTCAATATTCAAAGTCCCGGCTATTATGCCGAATCCTTGAACGTAAAAAGATAACATTTCTAAGCCAAGTGGGGAAACACAACAATTATTCTCTTTTTTAATATTTACAATTTTCATTTATTTTTCAGATCTATATACGAAATGTAGGGCACCTCCCCCACACTAAGGTGGTAGAAAGGGTAAGAAGACAGAAACATGGGTGAAAAACCCATGTTGCACTACTGTTTTTGATAACCGAGTCGCTAGCTTGACTCGACCCCGAATTAATTTGTTCATGGGGAAATGATTGGGTGAGAAATTGGAGTGGAGACCACTCACTGAATTATAAATAATAAGGGAAGGAGAATATTTTTGGTTTTTTATAATATAAACAGAAAAGGGAAAATTTGATTGGAATTTTTTTTTTTTTTTTTTTTTTTTTTTTTTTTATTTTTATATATATATATACAAAGAAAAGAAAAATATTTTATGTGTTTTATATTATTTTTGGAATTGAAATATGATATTATATAATATATACAAGGGATAGATATTTCAATAAAACACAAATTCATTATACGCACCACACCTCCCCGGCAGCAGCGCCAAAATTTGATTCCTCCCGAACAGTCAGGTTTTATCACACAAGCCAACCACTTGTGAATGGTCAACCGTAATAAAAGAGCCCTAGACAGTCCGGGAGAAAAAGCAATTTAAATCCATGGGAGTATAGAAGTACATCCCCGGGTCGTTATGTCCCAACGAGGTGTGTAAAATGTAATACAACGAATGTGCGTGCTGAAATGATATGGAATATACAAAAACAGGAATCTGATTGACTAACACTAGGAATGTGAATAGTCATAGCTCTATCACAGCTGAATCGTTAACAACGTGCAATCAGAAACCTAAAAACGGAAAAGATATACAAACGTACGTTTAAATTAAATTAAACGTAAACGTACAAAACGAAATAAAACAAACATTCCCAAAGAGGGAATTTGCATGCCTTAGCGGCTTAAATGCAAATTAAATAAAAATAAAATAAATAACTATATTTACAAAGTTATTATTATAATAATAAGAAAATCTAAAAACCTAAAACGTAAGTTCTATCTAAAAAAAATGTCAAAGAAAACTAAAAACGTGCGAATTAATTAAAACTAACGTAAGTGCGCAAGTTAAAACGTGAATTTAATGAAATATTAACACTATGGGTACAATTATATTTTTTACAGGTTCTATTTAACAAAAGAAAATTTTAGAAAAAAAGATTTTTTTTTTTTTTGACAATTATTTAATTTACTATGATTTAATTAATATTTTACAAATAAAAATACAAAATAAATACTAAAACTAATCTAAAAAATCTGAAATTTTTTATTTAATAACTTTACAATATTACTGAGCTAAGAAAATTAGAAAGGAGATAACAGCTTATTCTGATAAGCTGAAATAAGCCAAACAACTTAAATAAGCTAAATAGACTATTACTACTATAAGTATCTATTGCATGTAAACTCCAACGGAACTGGTGCCCCAGAGCAGATGGAAGGGGGTGTGGTGCTAAGCATGCTATACTATCCTAGAGGTCCCAGGTTCGAATCCCACACCCCACTTTTTTGCAATTATTTTATTTTTTTGATTTTTTCTTTTTACAAAACTTAAAAACAGCTAATTATAAGCAACTTTTATAAAGATAGATTTTTCAAAACTTAGCAATAAGCTCTGTAAGAGCTTATTAGCTTAACAGTTATAAGCCAAAAATTAAGCTTCTAAATAGAAGCTATCACTTATTGGCAAAAGTGGTTCTTTTTGGTTTTTCTGATTTTTGGATTATTAGTATACTGATATTATACATATATAATGAAAATGAAAGTATGCAAACTAAAGAAATAAGCAGTTTCACAGCTTATGGCTTATTCAGTGGCTTAAAAGCTCACAGTTTTGCCATAAGCTTGAAACAAGCTTGAAAAAGTGAAACAAAGGTACAGAAGGATGTACACATGTCCAAGGGACATGTTTAAGGAAAACAAAAGTTTATGAACATCAATATAAGCAGATTATGAGCTTTTGACCCATTCAGTTGAGCTTATGGGCTTACAGTAAAGTCAAAAGCTCATAACAAGCTTGAAAAAAGTTTATGAAAGGAAAATAAAGAGAAAAGGGACAAGTGCATAAGTTATATGGACAATATGTCCTAGGATTGATGCACTGGAATTGACAATATAAGCTCAGATAAGCAAATAAGCAATTCTAGTTAAGCACAAATCCAAACAACCCTGCAGCTCTATTGATTGGCAAATTCAGCTTATCAAATAAGCTGAAAAAGCCATAACAAAACGTGTAGTAGCTAGTTGGGTTGGTGGGCTTTCCAAAAAGCTCAAGCTCAAGCTGTGGGGTCCACAGCTGAGCTTTTGAGGAGCTATTGAAAATGGCATCATTTCACTGAGTATGCAGATCTTTCAGCATACTCAGAAACATGGATCAAACAAAAAGCCCTCACCAAGCTTATCAAATAAGCTTGGAAGTGGAAATAAAGAGCTGCCCCTAGGAGTTTGGTGGATTGGCTTCTCAAAAAGCCAATTCACTTGACATGGGGCCCACTGAGTAGCTTTTGGCAAGCTTATGAAGATGGTGTGAATTTCCTGAGTATGCTGGTGAACAGTACACTCAGGAAATTGTGATAAGTTTAAGCTTATTGCAGCCTAGGTAAATAAGCTGCAAAGGTGAATTTAAGTGCAGGATCATAAATTTAGGTTGCTAAGCTTCATAAAAAGCCAAGCCACAAAAGCTTATGATCACTAATGAGCTTAATAAGAGCTTATGGAAATGGTGTAAGTCCACAAGTGGACTGTTGTGAGTGGGCAAACACAAGCTCAAATTTAACTTATCTAATAAGCTTTAAATGCTCAACCTACACTTGGATATTGAGTTTGGTAGATAAGCTTCAGATGAAGCTGAAATACACAAGCTCAAGCTAGTGGGGAAACTTTTTAAGGCTTATGAAAGCATTCACCTTCACTGTTTGTTTCAGTGAAGGGAATTGTTTGGAACAAAATAAGTTGGGAAAATAAGTGACTAAATTAAGCTACAAAGGAAAAATAAGCACTGAGCTAAACAATAAGCTATATAAGCTAAACAAAGAAGCCAAATGCACAAGCTAGGTCAAAGTCAACAAGCTTCTGCAAGCTTGTGACTTTGACAGCTAAACTTGGGAGCAGGGCAAAAATAGCTATATATAAGCAATACAATAAGCAGTTAAGCTAGGCTAATAAAGGCAACTAAAAATATTCTAATGGAGATGAGCAACAAAATATTAATACCCTAAAAGCATATAAGCTAAATCCTAATATCAAGATCACACTAAAATTTACAAGTTCTATCAAAAACTGAAAAACTGAAATTGACTTTTTAACAAAAACTAAAAGTTTGACTAATCTGAATTTGAAACTTACTCTACTGATTAAACATGACATATTAAGCTGTAATGAAACTAAATTAAGCTAGATAACTTACTTATGGACCACTGTAATGAGTTTTACAATCCAAAATCCTAACAGACAACTAATTAAGAAAGGTTAAAAGCAATTTTGACTATATACTAAGTAAAGACTGAATTTTGTGGTTTGACTGAGGTCATAAGATCATTAGTGATGTATATCAAACAAGAACAACATTCCTAACAACCCCTAACAAAGATTAGACAACAAAACCATTTTATAAAACTTAAAATTACCACAGTGAACACTGAGATGGAATTGAGGTGAATTTGACCATATACACAGTACCACTGAGCTTAAAGGGGTGTCAATCCATCAAATGGCCTAATGGATCATGCATACACAGAAATAAACAACTCAAACAACCTCATGGTCCTAAATCATAGCAAATCCAAACAGTCCCTCAATTTCCACTTGTCACATGAATTTCAAGGTTTTCAATGAATCTGTCTATGAACCTGATTCTAAACTTAATATTATCACATAATCAGACCAAATGAGCATAAAACTTCAAGCACACAAACCTAAAACACAAAGGTGTCAAGTTTGCATTCTAACTGAGTGATTTTTCCATTTCAAGCACAAATGAATCCAATGAACAAACAAGCAATATTATACTCTAACAACACTTAATAACAACAAAGAAACATTAAAACATAAAAATCACAGTATATACAGGACTGAAACAGCAAAATGCAAAAAATGGTAAAAATGGGCTTACAAGTGAATCTTGCTTGAAACTGAGAATCAAGGCCACAGAACACATCCTCTAGCTTACCAATGAGCCAATAAACCAAAGGCAATCCAAAATTGATCTTGCTCCATTCAGTTTCATCATTCACACATTATGATTTTTGGTTTTTTCATTTGTTTTCTTGATTTCTTATCTACTTATGAATTTTAAAAGATCATAACTGTCTTGATATATCTAAAAGCTTGAAAGCTTTTGTCAGGAGCCTACATGAGCCTAAAGAGTCCATTTAACAACTATCATCAACAATAATGTAAAAGATTTGAGAATTAAAATGGTACGAATTCAACATAATATGAAATTTAAAAACTTAGAATTATCATTAACTACTGGAAATAAGGTTTAGTTTTAACATTGTCAGTGTAAAACTAACACTTGAAAAGCAATAAAATTACACTACTAACCATGGCTAATCCAATGGTATTTAACTACTTGACAATGGCTAATCCAAAGTAAAGTTTCCTTCATCCTCTTTGCTCTTTTATACACCTCTTGAGTTCCTTGTAAGTCTCTGGTCAAATCCCACTTTAATTCGTGGCCATTGGATCATTAAATTGCATCTCAGCCTTTGAATGTACTTTTTGGCGCCAAAAAGTCATAAGGTTGCTTGTATCCGTTTTCTGAGCAATTAATGCATCTTGGAACTTGTGTGAAGTGGTGGCGAGTTGATAGACAGCTGGGGAAGACAGGTGGTGGTCAAGTGGTTGAAAACCACCAATGGTTTTGTTTAGGCGGCAAGGAAGAAGAAGACGGGTTTTAGTTTGACCCTGGGATATTTAGCAAAGGTGAGTGGGTCGGGTTGGTTTTAAAAAGGGAATGGGCTGGGTAATGTTGGGCTTGGTGTTATAAGGGTTGGACTAGATTTGTTTTTTGGTTTTTATGAAGTAATAAAAGGTTTGGTTGGTTTGTATAATAGATAAGCCCAAGGACTAAAGTTGTAATTCTGAAACTTTGAGGGGCCTGATGTGACAAACTTCCAAACTTCCTTCAAAGTACCAAACCTGCCAATAAACAATATTACAAGGACCAAGGTTGATAATTTCACATTTTTAAACACCAAGGACCATTTTTGTAATTTTTGGATTCTTAGGGGTAAAAGTTGCCAAGTTTTAGAAAACTTTCATCCAGGGATCATTTGTTAACAAGTTTGACTTCCCAAGGACTTAAGTTGACTTTTCTTCCTTTTTAAACTTTCAGGGACTAGTTTTGACAATTAGTGAAACTCCAGGGACTGAAAATGACAATTGTGTGAACTTGATCATTTTTCACTTGTTTTTCAATCTTTTGTACCTGAATCACATAAAAACACAATTCAATGATATTTGTAACATTTATGAGGTCATTTGTGTGTTTTTGGTCATTTTTGTGGGTTTAATTCATATAAAAGATATGTGTATTTAGACACATATCAAATCCCCCACACTAAACTATTGCTAGTCTCTAGCAATCTTTTATGAAAAATTAATGGATTTTAATCTCTTTACCAAAAGCCATTACTTCTGGAGTAGCCAAATGTTTTAGTTCAAGTAAGAACTTTGGTACACTGATAACCAAATGATTTTGAGCAAATCATAAGCTGTAAACGGATATTTGATTCGTCTTTACCAAAAGCCGTTTGCTTCTGGACTAGCCAACTCTTAGATAAATTATCAATATTATCTTTGGTGAGCTGATTACCAATCATGGTTTTTCCACTGCCTTTACCACAAGCCATAACCTTGCGGGCTAGCCAACTCTTCACTTTTTAGGATATGGTGAGTTGAATACCATACAATTTTGGGCAAACTGCAAGCCATAAAGGATTTGAGTTATCTTTACCAAGAGCCGTTTGCTCTCGGATTAGCCAATCCTTATGTGGGTTAGACATGGTGGACTGATTACCATTTGTTGTGTCTAGTGCTCAGCACTTACACATAAATTTTTTTTTTTTAAATTTTGGCCATTTTGGGGGAAAAAGGGACTAAAATGGAACATTTTTGATGAAATTCGCCAGAATTTCCCCCCCCCCCCCACACTTGAACTGAATATTGTCCTCAATATTCAAAGTCCCGGCTATTATGCCGAATCCTTGAACGTAAAAAGATAACATTTCTAAGCCAAGTGGGGAAACACAACAATTATTCTCTTTTTTAATATTTACAATTTTCATTTATTTTTCAGATCTATATACGAAATGTAGGGCACCTCCCCCACACTAAGGTGGTAGAAAGGGTAAGAAGACAGAAACATGGGTGAAAAACCCATGTTGCACTACTGTTTTTGATAACCGAGTCGCTAGCTTGACTCGACCCCGAATTAATTTGTTCATGGGGAAATGATTGGGTGAGAAATTGGAGTGGAGACCACTCACTGAATTATAAATAATAAGGGAAGGAGAATATTTTTGGTTTTTTATAATATAAACAGAAAAGGGAAAATTTGATTGGAATTTTTTTTTTTTTTTTTTTTTTTTTTTTTTTTTTTTTTTTTTTTTTATATATATATATACAAAGAAAAGAAAAATATTTTTGTGTTTTATATTATTTTTGGAATTGAAATATGATATTATATAATATATACAAGGGATAGATATTTCAATAAAACACAAATTCATTATACGCACCACACCTCCCCGGCAGCAGCGCCAAAATTTGATTCCTCCCGAACAGTCAGGTTTTATCACACAAGCCAACCACTTGTGAATGGTCAACCGTAATAAAAGAGCCCTAGACAGTCCGGGAGAAAAAGCAATTTAAATCCATGGGAGTATAGAAGTACATCCCCGGGTCGTTATGTCCCAACGAGGTGTGTAAAATGTAATACAACGAATGTGCGTGCTGAAATGATATGGAATATACAAAAACAGGAATCTGATTGACTAACACTAGGAATGTGAATAGTCATAGCTCTGTCACAGCTGAATCGTTAACAACGTGCAATCAGAAACCTAAAAACGGAAAAGATATACAAACGTACGTTTAAATTAAATTAAACGTAAACGTACAAAACGAAATAAAACAAACATTCCCAAAGAGGGAATTTGCATGCCTTAGCGGCTTAAATGCAAATTAAATAAAAATAAAATAAATAACTATATTTACAAAGTTATTATTATAATAATAAGAAAATCTAAAAACCTAAAACGTAAGTTCTATCTAAAAAAATGTCAAAGAAAACTAAAAACGTGCGAATTAATTAAAACTAACGTAAGTGCGCAAGTTAAAACGTGAATTTAATGAAATATTAACACTATGGGTACAATTATATTTTTTACAGGTTCTATTTAACAAAAGAAAATTTTAGAAAAAAAGATTTATATTTTTTTTTGACAATTATTTAATTTACTATGATTTAATTAATATTTTACAAATAAAAATACAAAATAAATACTAAAACTAATCTAAAAAATCTGAAATTTTTTATTTAATAACTTTACAATATTACTGAGCTAAGAAAATTAGAAAGGAGATAACAGCTTATTCTGATAAGCTGAAATAAGCCAAACAGCTTAAATAAGCTAAATAGACTATTACTACTATAAGTATCTATTGCATGTAAACTCCAACGGAACTGGTGCCCCAGAGCAGATGGAAGGGGGTGTGGTGCTAAGCATGTTATACTATCCTAGAGGTCCCAGGTTCGAATCCCACACCCCACTTTTTTGCAATTATTTTATTTTTTTGATTTTTCTTTTTACAAAACTTAAAAACAGCTAATTATAAGCAACTTTTATAAAGATAGATTTTTCAAAACTTAGCAATAAGCTCTGTAAGAGCTTATTAGCTTAACAGTTATAAGCCAAAAATTAAGCTTCTAAATAGAAGCTATCACTTATTGGCAAAAGTGGTTCTTTTTGGTTTTTCTGATTTCTGGATTATTAGTATACTGATATTATACATATATAATGAAAATGAAAGTATGCAAACTAAAGAAATAAGCAGTTTCACAGCTTATGGCTTATTCAGTGGCTTAAAAGCTCACAGTTTTGCCATAAGCTTGAAACAAGCTTGAAAAAGTGAAACAAAGGTACAGAAGGATGTACACATGTCCAAGGGACATGTTTAAGGAAAACAAAAGTTTATGAACATCAATATAAGCAGATTATGAGCTTTTGACCCATTCAGTTGAGCTTATGGGCTTACAGTAAAGTCAAAAGCTCATAACAAGCTTGAAAAAAGTTTATGAAAGGAAAATAAAGAGAAAAAGGATAAGTGCATAAGTTATATGGACAATATGTCCTAGGATTGATGCACTGGAATTGACAATATAAGCTCAGATAAGCAAATAAGCAATTCTAGTTAAGCACAAATCCAAACAACCCTGCAGCTCTATTGATTGGCAAATTCAGCTTATCAAATAAGCTGAAAAAGCCATAACAAGACTTGTAGTAGCTAGTTGGGTTGGTGGGCTTTCCAAAAAGCTCAAGCTCAAGCTGTGGGGTCCACAGCTGAGCTTTTGAGGAGCTATTGAAAATGGCATCATTTCACTGAGTATGCAGATCTTTCAGCATACTCAGAAACATGGATCAAACAAAAAGCCCTCACCAAGCTTATCAAATAAGCTTGGAAGTGGAAATAAAGAGCTGCCCCTAGGAGTTTGGTGGATTGGCTTCTCAAAAAGCCAATTCACTTGACATGGGGCCCACTGAGTAGCTTTTGGCAAGCTTATGAAGATGGTGTGAATTTCCTGAGTATGCTGGTGAACAGTACACTCAGGAAATTGTGATAAGTTTAAGCTTATTGCAGCCTAGGTAAATAAGCTGCAAAGGTGAATTTAAGTGCAGGATCATAAATTTAGGTTGCTAAGCTTCATAAAAAGCCAAGCCACAAAAGCTTATGATCACTAATGAGCTTAATAAGAGCTTATGGAAATGGTGTAAGTCCACAAGTGGACTGTTGTGAGTGGGCAAACACAAGCTCAAATTTAACTTATCTAATAAGCTTTAAATGCTCAACCTACACTTGGATATTGAGTTTGGTAGATAAGCTTCAGATGAAGCTGAAATACACAAGCTCAAGCTAGTGGGGAAACTTTTTAAGGCTTATGAAAACATTCACCTTCACTGTTTGCTTCAGTGAAGGGAATTGTTTGGAACAAAATAAGTTGGGAAAATAAGTGACTAAATTAAGCTACAAAGGAAAAATAAGCACTGAGCTAAACAATAAGCTATATAAGCTAAACAAAGAAGCCAAATGCACAAGCTAGGTCAAAGTCAACAAGCTTCTGCAAGCTTGTGACTTTGACAGCTAAACTTGGGAGCAGGGCAAAAATAGCTATATATAAGCAATACAATAAGCAGTTAAGCTAGGCTAATAAAGGCAACTAAAAATATTCTAATGGAGATGAGCAACAAAATATTAATACCCTAAAAGCATATAAGCTAAATCCTAATATCAAGATCACACTAAAATTTGCAAGTTCTATCAAAAACTGAAAAACTGAAATTGACTTTTTAACAAAAACTAAAAGTTTGACTAATCTGAATTTAAAACTTACTCTACTGATTAAACATGACATATTAAGCTGTAATGAAACTAAATTAAGCTAGATAACTTACTTATGGACCACTGTAATGAGTTTTACAATCCAAAATCCTAACAGACAACTAATTAAGAAAGGTTAAAAGCAATTTTGACTATATACTAAGTAAAGACTGAATTTGGTGGTTTGACTGAGGTCATAAGATCATTAGTGATGTATATCAAACAAGAACAACATTCCTAACAACCCCTAACAAAGATTAGACAGCAAAACCATTTTATAAAACTTAAAATTACCACAGTGAACACTGAGATGGAATTGAGGTGAATTTGACCATATACACAGTACCACTGAGCTTAAAGGGGTGTCAATCCATCAAATGGCCTAATGGATCATGCATACACAGAAATAAACAACTCAAACAACCTCATGGTCCTAAATCATAGCAAATCCAAACAGTCCCTCAATTTCCACTTGTCACATGAATTTCAAGGTTTTCAATGAATCTGTCTATGAACCTGATTCTAAACTTAATATTATCACATAATCAGACCAAATGAGCATAAAACTTCAAGCACACAAACCTAAAACACAAAGGTGTCAAGTTTGCATTCTAACTGAGTGATTTTTCCATTTCAAGCACAAATGAATCCAATGAACAAACAAGCAATATTATACTCTAACAACACTTAATAACAACAAAGAAACATTAAAACATAAAAATCACAGTATATACAGGACTGAAACAGCAAAATGCAAAAAATGGTAAAAATGGGCTTACAAGTGAATCTTGCTTGAAACTGAGAATCAAGGCCACAGAACACATCCTCTAGCTTACCAATGAGCCAATAAACCAAAGGCAATCCACAATTGATCTTGCTCCATTCAGTTTCATCATTCACACATTATGATTTTTGGTTTTTTCATTTGTTTTCTTGATTTCTTATCTATTATGAATTTTAAAAGATCATAACTGTCTTGATATATCTAAAAGCTTGAAAGCTTTTGTCAGGAGCCTACATGAGCCTAAAGAGTCCATTTAACAACTATCATCAACAATAATGTAAAAGATTTGAGAATTAAAATGGTACGAATTCAACATAATATGAAATTTAAAAACTTAGAATTATCATTAACTACTGGAAATAAGGTTTAGTTTTAACATTGTCAGTGTAAAACTAACACTTGAAAAGCAATAAAATTACACTACTAACCATGGCTAATCCAATGGTATTTAACTACTTGACAATGGCTAATCCAAAGTAAAGTTTCCTTCATCCTCTTTGCTCTTTTATACACCTCTTGAGTTCCTTGTAAGTCTCTGGTCAAATCCCACTTTAATTCGTGGCCATTGGATCATTAAATTGCATCTCAGCCTTTGAATGTACTTTTTGGCGCCAAAAAGTCATAAGGTTGCTTGTAGCCGTTTTCTGAGCAATTAATGCATCTTGGAACTTGTGTGAAGTGGTGGCGAGTTGATAGACAGCTGGGGAAGACAGGTGGTGGTCAAGTGGTTGAAAACCACCACTGGTTTTGTTTAGGCGGCAAGGAAGAAGAAGACGGGTCAAACTAAAAGTTTGACCCTGGGATATTTAGCAAAGGTGAGTGGGTCGGGTTGGTTTTAAAAAGGGAATGGGCTGGGTAATGTTGGGCTTGGTGTTATAAGGGTTGGACTAGATTTGTTTTTTGGTTTTTATGAAGTAATAAAAGGTTTGGTTGGTTTGTATAATAGATAAGCCCAGGACTAAAGTTGTAATTCTGAAACTTTGAGGGGCCTGATGTGACAAACTTCCAAACTTCCTTCAAAGTACCAAACCTGCCAATAAACAATATTACAAGGACCAAGGTTGATAATTTCACATTTTTAAACACCAAGGACCATTTTTGTTATTTTTGGATTCTTAGGGGTAAAAGTTGCCAAGTTTTAGAAAACTTTCATCCAGGGATCATTTGTTAACAAGTTTGACTTCCCAAGGACTTAAGTTGACTTTTCTTCCTTTTTAAACTTTCAGGGACTAGTTTTGACAATTAGTGAAACTCTAGGGACTGAAAATGACAATTGTGTGAACTTGATCATTTTTCACTTGTTTTTCAATCTTTTGTACCTGAATCACATAAAAACACAATTCAATGATATTTGTAACATTTATGAGGTCATTTGTGTGTTTTTGGTCGTTTTTGTGGATTTAATTCATATAAAAGATATGTGTATTTAGACACATATCATCTTACACAACTCCTAACAAAGGCAAGCAAAATGTTTTAATATCGTGTTTGAGATTGAAAGGTTATTTGGTGGAAATGGTGCATTTTATGATCTCTTGGATAACACCTTTGTTTGTTGAGTTGTTGCATGTTATTTTAACATGATTTAGTTTCCTAGAACCAAGAGATGCTCTAATGTGATACAATGTAGAATCTACTACATCGAGAGTGTTTCAAGAATGCTCCTTTGCATATCTTGAGAAAAGAATCTAGTAAAGGTTAAAACCTCAATAGATCTTGTGAGTATTATATTTGAAATGAGACATATTGTATATTTCAACAAATATTCTTTTCTAAGAGGAAACTTTTCACTCTTACGAATGCTTAGTAAAACAAGTATTTTAGTGTATGACCAATATTAATTGTTTATGCAATGACACATGTTGTATTGGGTTATTGCTCAAATATAATATCCTATATTTGTTAACAAGATGCAATGTATTCTCTTGTAACACAACCATTCATGTTACAAAGGGAATGAGATGCATAAGATATAAGTTATCCTTTGTCAATCTTTTGATAAGAGAAATACATGTGATATTCTCAAAGATTGATGACGTACATAATAGTTCATAACATATTATGTGTGACACTTTTACTAGACATGTGATTTTGAGTGTTGAGTCGTTCATGAGCAAAGTTTACATATGTTGTTTGTTTGCTCGTGTTTGGTTTTTTGAAAATGACATATTTACTAATTGCATTGCAATGTAAATTACTTGTATATTTCGGATGAAACATACAAGTTGCCAATCCTACTTAGTTGTGTATTTTATGCATCTTTTAAACATATTAGTTTAATGCTTGGAACACAACCATTGGACAAGAAGACTCAATATGGCATCTTCAACACAAATGTGAGTTATGATCCGATGCATATTATTTTCGTCTTGAGAGGATGTCATTATTTTCATAACAACCGAGTGTGATTGAGTATGTAGATTCAAGATAATATATTTCGTTATATTTTGATGTTATCTTGAAGCTAGACAAATAATGACTCCAATTTCATGTCCATACTCGAAAACTTGTCAATTAGATTCGATGATGATATCAATCATAATTTGAATAATGAATTGATATGTACTCGAATCCTTTCTTGACCCTCACGGTTACTCCTTAAAAAAAAAAAAAAAAAAAAAAAAAAAAAAAACTTTTAAGGAATGTGTTCCATTTATTCTAATACTAGTTGTATGTGTGAGGTTAATGACATATTAACTTACTACTTCGATATTGTCATTTATTTTTATTTGCGAAAAAGTATTTATATTATTAAGTATAATATTCTTAGTTTTTCGACATCTCGTTAGTATAAAAATAATTATCTTAACTATTTTTATACAACATACGTAAAATACTAAATGTTTAAAACATTTTGTATGTGTGTTAGATCAATGCAAATTTAATACATTTTCTTTTACTTAAATACTAATGTATTAATATGATCTTTTATCTTGTTTAGACAACCCATGGTCAAGCAAGACAAAATGATGTAATGTTTTAGAGATCATGTTACGGATTTTATGAAAGTGTTAAATATTTTGAGGTGATATACTTTTTACACTTAAACCTTTGGAAGAATAATTGTGTAAGACAATATCTTTCGACACACATGATCAATCAACATAGTTTCTATTCCTAAGAAGGTTACTAAAATATTTTAGAACTTGCAGGATGTCGAAAACACATATGCAAGAAAAGTGGTATATGCCTATATGTAATGCAAAACCAATTACGAAACTTAGTGCAAGAAGTCTAGTCTAAGTCCTTTTGACGCATAAACCGGAAAATTAATAATCAACACATACCTACAAGGCATGTAAAACGCTTGTGATTATAGACATAATTAGCTCAACTAAAAATAACTATATGCACTCAAAAGTATTAACTAACAATGCTAATACACGAAGAAAAGCAAATAACCATTTAGCATAACAAACAAAAATACTTATCGTCATTTTGTGTATTAAGTATAAGAATGTATAGTGAGCTTGATTTTATTTGAAAATGAATTGGTTTCCTCCCCATTTCAAATATTTTTACCAAGTTACTTTGAAAACACGTCAAGGTTCAAAAGTTGAAACGCCCTTTTTCAGTTTAACCAAAAATTTACGCAAGTGGCATGACCAAAAAGACTTTTAGTTGGAAATCAAGGACTCTAATATACTTTCATTCAGAACTAATTAAAAAAAATATTTTTCAAATGAAAGTATACTCTACTTCGTTTAAAATGATGGGTGACAAAAATACTTATGGTTGATTTTATATGAATTTTTGAAAATGACCCAATAATGAAAACAGACAGACAGATGCACGGTACCGTTTAATACCCCATGGTACCGTTAAATATAACGGTACCGTCCAATATTTAGTGGTACCATGACCTGTTTCCTGATTCAGTTTATTATTTTAGTGTGACAACTCGACGGAAAGATATAAAATTTAATAAACTAGATATCGAACATATAAAGTATATATTAAGCATCATTTCCATGTTTGGGACTAAGAAAAACATTTACGATAACAGTTTTACTACAAAATAATGGTTTGTCCCAAACACTCCTTTCAAAACCGCATGACTTAACGAATCGT
Source organism: Artemisia tridentata subsp. tridentata (assembly GCA_021014915.2). Taxonomy (NCBI): domain Eukaryota; kingdom Viridiplantae; phylum Streptophyta; class Magnoliopsida; order Asterales; family Asteraceae; genus Artemisia; species Artemisia tridentata. Next base: position 305,775,300 of record CP139509.1, read on the forward strand.
TCTAAAGACATGACCGGACACTTACAAACTCTATTCTTTTATTGGTTTAAGAAGACCTTCAAGCTAGTATGACAAAGTATACTTAAAAACAAAACTTGTAAGTATTAAGCAACTAAATATTTCTTTTATCACCTTCATGGGTAATTTGATACATGGATCGTATTCAATTTTGAAAACCATTTATTTTAAAATTTTGAGCGACGTGGCTCTGGTACCAATTGTGAAAACCATAGAGGGGGGTGAATACGCTTCCATTAAAAAACTTAAAAACTTTTTGTATCAAACACCCGATCAAGTGTGACGTAATATGAAAAGTGTCAACAATGATTATACAACATCTGGAGATGGTATAAAGTAAACTACAACACAAACACAATCAAACCATGACACAAGCATAATCAACATATTATAAGCAACAAACCACACAAACATAAACGCAATGCAAATATAAATATAAAGCGATAAAGACTAAAATAAAAGTAAAGGGATAAGTAAGAAGGCGCAAACTGGACACGATGATTTATAGTGGTTCGGTCACGAAGCTCCTCTTCGCCCTACTCCACTCCTCGAGTACCCAACTTGAGAGTTACTTCACTAATCAACAAGCTCCCTTCAGGCAGAGAAAACCGTACAACGTCGCTTATTCTTATTTTCGACACTAAGCTAAATGTCGAGTACTAATCTTAGCTAGTACCAATCTACCCGATCTACCCTTGATCCACTTAATCAATACACAAGCCCACAAGCTACAAGAGATCTCCAAGATCTCAACAAGATCACAATGATCTACTCTCACTTGACTCGATCTACCTGATCTACCCTTGATCCACTTGATCAATACACAAGTCCACAAGCTACAAGAGATCTCCAAGATCTCAACAAGATCACAATGATCTACTCCCACTTGACTCGATCTACCCGATTTACCCTTGATCCACTTGATTAATACACAAGCCCACAAGCTACAAGAGATCTCCAAGATCTCAACAAGATCACAATGATCTACTCTCACAAACTCTCAAAAGAAAAATGAACTTGATGTATGCAAGGATACAACAAGTATGTAACAAGTGTTACAAGTGCACTAACTATAACTACAACACTTTGTATCTTTGTGATACTATGTGTTCTTCTCTTGCACTAGTAGAGGAATGAAGGTGATCACTTGGTTGGATGATTGGATCACTCTTAAACAAACTAAGACTCTCTAAATGATCAAAGAAAGTGATCTAAGTAAGAAGGGATTAGACCAGAGAAAAGTAACTGGAAAAATCAAGTTGGAAGTGTAAAATGGTCCACTATTTATAGGCAAAGAAAAACTAGCCGTTATGAGGACACGGTACCACTAAATGTCATAAGGTACCACTAAATTTAGTGGTACCGTCCCAGACAGGGACGCTCCAAATTTTGTTTTTAGTGGTGAAAGTTTATTTGGGGAAGTTTGGAGCTGATTTGAGGGGGGGGGGGGAATAGCTGTTGGGACTTTTAAACTTATTTTTCAAAATAAAACATTTCTTTTTAATTCAAAAATAATTTGTAAAATGTATTTTTGAAAAAATGTTTTGTCACATTAAAAATGTGAAGTTTAGAACAAAAAATTTATATCTTTGATCATCCGTCAATTTTAAATTTGTTTGTTTATACCTTGAGTGATTTACGTCGGGATGAAAATCTACGACTCTGTTGAAGCATACTTGAGACGTCGAGAGATGTTGATGTAAGTATGCATTGATGATTTGTGTTTACAAGTAACTTGCACATTTTACGTTATGCATTACAAGTTACATGTTTGTCATTATTAAAACTGAAGAAACCGTTTAGTTTAAATATCGTAATGTTTGCACTAACATAATGGACCCCTGAAGAAGCTAGGCTGGCTAATCAAGACAATAGATTGAAAGCCATTATCATATCTGCTCTACCCAGAGATGTAATGAAATCTGTTGTCAGATGTAAAACGGCTAAACAAATGTGGACTGACCTAATTCTTGAACACGAGGGAACCTCTGAAACAAGAGACACTAAAATCTCAGCCCTAAGGCTAAAATTCAATGCTTTTAAAGCACTTAAAGGAGAAAAAGTGTCTCAAACCTTTTCAAGAATAAAAATCTTACTAAATGACCTCTCAAATCAAGGAGTTGAGATACCTCAAGCTAAGGTTAATGCAAATTTTGTAAATGGTCTTCCCAGGAAATGGCTGAGTTTTAATCAAACTCAGAGAGCCAACAACTCGATAAAAAATGACACCCTGACTGCTCTTTATGGAAAATACAACTATGAGGAGGAACTCATTGACCAAATTTATGAGAATAATACGAAAAAGAGTATTGTTCAAGCCTCTGTGTAAATGCTTTGTTTTCTAACTCTAATGTGCAGGATCCTGATAGTGACTCTGATGTTGAGGAGGACACAAGAAGTAGTCAGGATTTCATATCTGACTTAACAGCTGAATTTCAACACAGAGCTCTTCTAGCAAATCAGCGAAGAGTTTACAAATGGTCAGGGAGAGTTGGCACAGCTAAAGGAACTGTAGACAAGTCAAAAGAAACTTGCTACAGATGCGAAAAATGGGTCATTTCCAAAAGGATTGTCCTAATAACAAAACCTCCACACCATCATATCCCTCTAAATCAAATCACCAAACCAATTCCTCCTTTAACCCAAACTATAATTATTCTGGAAAAGACTACAAAAGTCTGTACAGAGGAAAGAAAGTTGAGGTTGCTCTCTTAACACAAAAACTCTCTAACAAAGAGAAAAGTGAACAAGCCTCAGCCTCAACACAGAAGGGTAAAGTCAAGGGAAGCAAAGGGTTGGTAGCTGAAAATCATGATTGGGAAACGGAAGAACAATCCTCAGAGGATGATGCTCCATAGATGATAAGGGCATACATGGCGCTAGCAGATAATGAGCTATCAGTGGGAAAGAACGATGCCAGGTCAGGGCATTAGGTTGAAATCATTGTCAAAAAGGTAGAAAAACTTCTTAATATGGAGGATACTCATGAAAGGAAACATGTTCTTGACTACACCATTGTTGACCTCCACTATGTGGAAGAACAGAGAGTAAACTTGTTCAACAAATTTACCTCTCTTCAACAAGAACTTGTCAAAAGAAAAAATAAATTGTTTGACCTTAAGAACATTAAAAACGACTGTATGGCTCTTCAAATTTCAAATGATAAGCTTACTCAGACCAACCAAGAACTAAGAGACAAAGTCTTAGAGTTGGAAGTGACCATTGATAAATGGAACTCAAGCACCGACCATATGGAAAAGCTTATCAGTGATCATGCCTCTATTAAAAATAAACCTGGCTTAGGTAGAAAGAATCAGAGAAGTAATCAAAATTGTTCAAAATTAATAAAATTTGTTAAGTCTGATTCAAGTAACTCATCCGATTGGGTTGAAGGAAGAACCATTTCAGGAGACATGCCAAATTTTGAGACTGGAAGAATATTGAGTCCATGTTATCAGGTCTCTGAAAATTCTCAAGGCCTTCATGATAACCTCACTGACAACAAGTAAGAGAGTGCCGATACCCTTACCAGTTTGCCCAAGCTCACTGGTGCCGACCCAAAAGGAGCCATAGAGAAAGCTGACAATGTCACTTCCTCTGTTCTAACCTCTAAGACAGCGGATAAAGCTGTCAAGGCATCTGTGAAGAAAAGTCTTAACATACCCTCTTAGAATAAAAGTTTTGATAAACCATCACCTGACTCAAATAAGGTGATCACTATCCCTGAACAAATCTTGACTAATTTGGTTGAAGAATTTCAGGGGTTAAAAGAAAAGATTCAACCACTGAACACATCACCTTTAACCTCTGACACCTTAACTCCTCAGTCAGGCTGTCCAAGCTCTACCTCTGTTAAACCCAAACAGAAAGCTAAGCACTCCCCACTGTGTGGTGTGTGTAAAGGAACTGATCACCTGACCAAGGAACATCAACACCACAAGATTATGTTGAGAACCCTCAGTCGTCTAAAATCACAACGTCCACATGTCAAACACTCAAAAACTTACAAACCGTGCAAGTACTGTGAACATACTAATCATCACTCTGATGAGTGTGTTGACTACCCAGGTTGTCAAATTTGTGGGAGCTATAATCATGAGGCAATATTTCATATCAAATCAGCTCCTACTCAATCTGTTCCTCCCATGAGGAAATCCAAGTATGCTATACAGCAGTCTCATGAACCCACTTAAAAGTGGGTTCATAAAAGAAACTAACCAGTTTAAATGTATCTGTGCAGGGAGATATGGAAAGATCAGTCTGGTATCTAGACAGTGGATGTTCTAGACACATGACAGGAGTAAACCAGTATCTGCATAGATACACAGAGAAACCAGGTCCAACAGTGGTCTTTAGGGATAACTTTATAGGGAACATTGAAGGATTTGGTTCAGTTAACTGCAATGGTATAAGTTTTACAAAAGTTGCCTATGTGAATGGACTAAAACACAATCTCATCAGCATCAGTCAACTGTGTAATGACAACTTTAAAGTTCTGTTCACCAAGAAGCAAGGCACTATTTTAAATCAAAATGATGAAGTTTTTTTAATCGCTCCAAGAGTCAGAGATGTCTATGTCATTAACATGTCATTTGCATAAGCAAGTTCAAAGACATGTTTCTATGCTAATGACTCAATCAGTGCAAACTGGCTTTGGCACAAGAGTCTATCACATCTCAACTTCAAAAACATCAACATCCTAGCCAAACATAATCTGGTTGCTGGTCTTCCTTCTCTCACGTACTCAAAAGACAAACTGTGCTCAGCTTGTGAGAAAGGAAAACACAAAAGAGCCTCATTCAGATCCAAGCAATCATTTTCTATAAAAAAATTTCTTCACCTACTTCACATGGACTTGTTTGGACCTGTCACACCCCAAACAATCAATCATAGCAAATACACCTTGGTCATAGTTGATGAATACTCAAGGTACACATGGGTATTCTATCTGAAGAAGAAAAGTGATGCAGCAGAGTGTATTATGTCATTTATCAGAAGAATGGAAAACCTCAATGATGAAAAGGTGAAACAACTGAAGAGTGATAATGGGACAGAATTCAGTAACTACAAGCTTGAAAATTTTTGTGATGAAAAAGGAATATCACAAAACTTTTCCTCTCCATGCACTCCTGAACAAAATAGAGTAGCTGAAAGAAGAAACAGAACATTGATTGAAGCAGCCAGAACTATGATCAATGGATCTTCTCTTCCTAAACAGTTTTGGAGAGAAGCCATTAATACTGCCTGTTACACTCAAAACAGATCTATCATCATCAAGCGACACATGAAGACAGCTTATGAAGTGTTTCATGGAAGGAAGCCTGACATCAGTTATTTTCATGTTTTTGGCTGCCCAACATTCATTCATAATCATCGAGATCATTTGGGAAAGTTTGATGAAAAAGCAGACGATGGATTCTTTCTCAGGTATTCATTAGATTCAAAGGCATTCAGAGTATGCAACATCAGAAGACAAGAAGTTGAAGAAACGTTTCATGTTACCTTTGAAGAAGGTGAAGAAATTTTCAATCGATCAGGAACAGAGGCTGATGAAATATAATTCAATGAAGCAAGACAATTTCCCGCTGATGAATACTCTCCCAATCAGACCAAAAATACCCGTCCAGTTTACACTGAAGTTATGCCTATGATCATATATCAAAATTATATCAGGAAACAATCTCAAAGGAAACAGATGGCAATTTGGAATCAAATATCATCCATCCTGCTCAACAAGAAACCATTTCTGTCCCTGATCAACCCATCACAGATTCATTCCCTGTTACTCATACAGATGATCAGATGGAATCTATACCCAATTCAAATCCAATTCCATCACCTATCCATCATTTTTCAGCCACTCCACTCCCTCAAGACAGATAGTCCAAAGAAAAAGGCATTGAATTAGTCAATATCCTAGGAGAACCATCCGCTGGGATAACCACCAGGAGTCAGCTTAAGGCAATCGAAGCAACCTCAGCTAATGAATGTCTTTATGCTGATTTCCTATCAAAGATAGAACCCAAGAATGTCATAGAAGCTCTTAAAGAAGAAGGATGGGTCATAGCCATGCAAGAAGAATTTAATCAGTTCAAACGAAATAAAGTATGGAAGTTGGTTCCAGCTCCTAAGGGAAAGGTAAATCATTGGGTTAAGATGGATCTTCAGGAACAAGCGGGATAAAAATGGGCTAATCATAAAGAACAAGGCTAGACTGGTAGCTCAGGGTTACAGACAAGAAGAGGGAATCAACTATGATGAAAAATTTTCTCCGGTGGCAAGACTTGAAGCAATTAGGATCTTCCTAGCTTATGGTGCATACAGAGACTTCAAGGTCTATTGGATGGATGTTAAGAGTGCATTCCTAAATGGAATGCTTCAAGAAGAATTCTATGTCAAGCAACCACTTGAGTTTGAAAGCAATGATCATCCTGAGTACGTGTAAAAATTGGACAAAGCTCTTTATGGTCTAAAGCAGGCACCTAGAGCTTAGTATGAAACTCTTTCTTCTTTTCTCATTCAACATAAATTTATCCGTGGTACAATGGACAACACCTTGTTTATCTACAAAAAAGAAGGTGATGTTTTACTTGTTCAGATATATGTGGATGATATCATTGGGTCAACAAATGAAACACATTGTCAACATTTTGCTAAACTAATGACCACAAAATATGAATTGAGCATGATGGGTGAGTTAACATTTTTTCTAGGTCTTCAAATAAAACAAAGTTCTAAAGGAATTTCCATTTGTCAAGAAAAATATGTTAAGGACTTATTAAAGAAATACGACCTCGCTAATTATGCATCAGTCAAATGTCCCATGTTGCCCCCAAACAACTTGGGCCCTGATGAATCAAGAAAATCTTTCAATGAAACATTGTACAGATGTATGATTGGGTGCCTGATGTACTTAACAGCGAGTCGTGCCGATATACAATTAGCCACATGTCTTTGTGTAAGGTACCAGTCTAACCCCAAAGAATCCCATCTTGTAGTTGTTAAATGAATTTTCATGTACCTCAAAGGAACTCCAAGTTTAGGATTGTGGTATCCTAAAGGATCAGGGTTTGATCTCAAGGCATATTCAGACTCTGACTATGCAGGCTGCAAAACAGACAGGAAGAGTACATCAGGGGGTTGTCAAATGCTTGGTGGAAAGTTATTTTGCTGGAGTGCAAAGAAACAGAACTCAGTTGCAATGTCATCAACAAAAGCTGAATATGTGACTGCTGCTGGCTGTTGTGCTCAAGTCCTCTAGATAAAAAGTCAGTTAGCTGACTATGAGATCCTTTATGAAAAGTTTCGAATCTTTTGCGAAAACACCAGTGCGATTGCCATCTCCAACAATCCTGTTCTTCACTCTAGAACCAAGCACATTGACATCAGGTATCATATCATCAGGGACCACATCATGAAAGGTGACATTGAACTTCATTTCATTCCAACAAAATGTCAGCTAGCTGATATCTTCACCAAACCTCTGCCTGAGCCTAGTGTCACTAGGTTTGTGGATGAGCTAGGTATGTTGGACATTTCTAGCGTGATCCCTGATAAAACAAACCCTTTACTCATAAACTGATTGATAATATTTTATAGTAAATGAGTAACTAAATGCAAACCATAGTTAATATGGAACAAACATTCCTTCATTCACTATAGAATACTTTCTGCAAAGTGTTAACTGTCTGGGGATATGGGGTACAACTGTAACACGTAAGGTCGTAGGTCACCACTTTGGCGAAAAAGGTGCCACTTGGTATTTAATGCGGATATGAAATAACTTTATGTTTTCAACATAATAATGCTTTGAAAACCGCACAAGGGCCCAACCTTTCACCTACCTTCATCTCTATCACAAAAACCCTAAACCCTTTTAATCACTCCCTCATTATCTCAAAACACTTCAAAACTTCATCTCATTCTCTTTCACATTTACACGTTCATTCTCCAATCTTTTAAAGATAAGTGACATCTGAAACCTCAAACACACCTCTCAACACAGAAACATCCTCACGCATTCATCATCAAATGGAATCTGAAAAATCCACGTCAAAAAGGAAGGCAAAGAGGGCAAATAATGTTGATTTCTTGAAAAAGAATTGTAAGATATCCTCTTGCAACTACTTTGCAAGACTTGAACATCCTCATCCATTCTATCAACCCATGATACAGTTCATACAGAACTGTGACATTGCCGAAGCCTTCATCAGAAAGCCCATAGAATTCTGGTATACAGTTGAAGTGGATCCTACCCTTAAAACCATCACTTTCACCGCTCTCAATGGGACCAAACAATTCACATTCGACATCACTGAGTTTGCCCTTGTCACTGGCTTAGCCACTGGTGGACCATATCTTGAAAAGGAACCCTCAATGGAAACTGTAAAAGACAAACTAGCCACTCTAGGGTTAGTCGATTGTGATAAGCCTGAGGATAAGAGATCAGATCCCACTAAGTTAAGTAGAGCCAATCCGGTTAAGGTTAGATACTTCTCATCTACATGGAAGGTGTTAATGGCACACATTGTCAGAGGCTTGGTTTAAAATTGCGTTTTGCGATCCGATGCGCTCAAAGTCCCAGAGGCCGATGCGTGATGCGTGATGCGTAATGCGAATGCGAGTGCAATTTAGACGCGTTGCATTTAGTATTAAAAAAATACAAAAATTATTTATACATAGTATAATTTACCAAGTATCAAGTAAATGCAATGAATGTATAAATAAGTCGGTAACATATTGAAATTAGGCCAATAATCCATTTAATAAACCATCAAGTCAAAAACTAAAGCACAACGCAAAATACTTAGCAAAATGTAAAATACTAAGAGTTTAAGATAAACAAAGAAAAAGCGACAAAAGTAGTTATAAGTAAGTCAGTAACATATTGAAGTTAGTCCAATAATTCATTTAATATACATGATGTCAAAATGTATACAAAGTATACTTACAAGTTATATCAGTAGTAAACAATCATAATTTACTCCTAATTATATCAGTAGTAACAGTTAATATTATCAATCATAATTTACTCCTAATTAAATCAATAGCAACAGTTAATATTATTAATTTTAGACAATGTACAACTTCATATGAGTTACAGCATGTTTTTTGGCATTTTCAAAACACGTCGTAGACCAATTAGATGTCTTATATTTGGCACCATGACCCTAATCATGTACTCGTATAAGGCTACTGGGCTTGTTTGGCTTTGATAAGCATTCGAACTATATGAGAATAATTAAGTTATTGGCGATCCACACTATATTAGTATATTATGTCCATGCTCAAGTAGATAAATTTCCAATAGTAAAACCATCGAGTATTTGTACATGTTGTAAATGGAGCGGATTTTACGTAAAAGGGCAAATAGAGAGACATGAGTGCATAAAAATTAACTCACTTTATACCTTAATGATATAACACAAGTGATTATTATAATCAAAGAACAATATATGAGTTTACAACTTGAATCACATAACAGGAGGAAAAAAAAACAATTTTTTATTCATTAAAGTAAAGAGATTTACTCACTTTGTAAAATGGTGGAGCTTGAATGAAATAAAAATGGGGATAAGTTAGGTAAGAACTGTAAAACCCTAAATTCTAATTTTGCATTTTTTCATCTAATTTGAATTTTAATCTAAGTTTTGTAATAATAGTTAATAAATGCCTAAAAACTATATGTTATGAGTTAATATTATATTAGATGAAATAACCTAAGTCAATTTACATATTAATTTGTTAAAAAAAAGAAAAAAAATTAATAAAATAAAATCCTATCCTAAACTCAAAACCGATTCCCTCCCAATTCATAGCCTAAAATCACGACCCATTTTTAAAACAAAACCAATCAGTATTAAATGGTTTCCAAAATTTGATACACGCTCCTCCCTTATCTAGTTATAACGTGTTTCTTTTTTTCCCTCTCTTCTATCATTCGACAAAACACACAAACACACATAGTCTGTTATATTTCTCTCTAATAAAAAAAAAAAAAAAAAAACCAATGTCGAAGTTTATCTTGCTGTTGGTGTTAATTCGTGGAGTGCAAAGAGTGTTGCTGTGATTCATAGATTAGGATTCGTGGTTCGTGGGTTTGTTTCCTGTTCTGGCTCTCCTTTTTGTTTCGTATAACAGAAAAAGGTATCATCATCGCCTCTTTGTTTTCTTGTTTTGTTCGACACACAAACATATGAATACAATCTGAATCTAAAACACATCTAACCTAATCGTATATATGCTAAACTGATCCTTGTATTAATTTACTATTAGTTAATCTGTAATCAATTGAATTCGCCGCATAAAATCATAATTTTAACACGCTAAAAATCTTGTGTATTCGACCTATTGTTTTCAGTTCTTATCGACCCATGTTGGGTTTCTATTCGACCTAAACTAAGTTACTAGCCCTAATATGATCATTAAGTACTAAAACCTGGGAACCCTAGTAAATTAATTAAGGGTCGTGTAGGGTTAAAAAGGGTTAGGGCTGTTTGTGAATCGTAAACCTTAAGGGTGTGTGTGTTTATGTGAACGTGTGTGTAAGTCTGAGTGTGGTCTAATACTTTTGTCTCTCGTTTATAAGTGTTGGTTAAGGTGTGTTTGTGGATCGATCAGAAGTGTTAAACCTGTATATAATTTTCATTTGAATTGGATTAAAAAGAGTATCAAATATATGATTTATATAAAGCCTACGCCTTGTATATTCTAAATATAGTGTATGTGTATTGAGTTGAGTCGTATAGTGTTTGTTATATGTGAGTCTACATGGTGTTAAATGGTTTGAAAAGGTGTTAAGTTCTATTTTTAAAAGGTTTGTGTTTCGTTAAATTATTGGTCTCGCTATATGTTAAGTCTCACCAAGGGTTTAGAGTGTGGTTGTGATTTTATGAGTTACAAGCTGTCCAGAAATTTGGGTCGGGTTGTGAGGAGTCTAAAATATTGATCCCTACGTGTTTTTGTGAATTTATTGAGTCTAAAACTAAGTTTATTTAGTCAACATTCTGTTTGTCAAGTTTTATAGCCATTGGAGGTCGAGAAGATGGTCTTTCGATTTTTACAAGGTTAAGTGTCAAAACTGTATTTTGGATGTCTGAAACTTAGTTGGTGTTTTTGATTTTTAGTTTTAAAACTATAAGGAATTAAGAGGTCTCATTTGACAAGGATAATATTTAAGATGTATATAGCTTACTGGAATTTTTTTGGATTTTTCTGAAGTATTGAAATGGGTTGGTTAAGGGAAAACTTTCTAGGTGTCTGTGCAGTTATTTTTCTGGGTAGGTCTGGAAAGATATATTTTAAAGGGGTACTTACACTTATTAATAAAATATTTAAAAATTTAAGTAATTACTTAACTCATGTGGGAACCTCAGGAAAAATTAGGAGAGTATTTTGAGTTCATTTGATGTGTCTTAAAATTCGTGAGAAACTGACCCAGATTGGTAAAATAAACCTAAAATAATTTATGAGTATAACTACAAGTATAAATCATTAAAACCATTTGTAACTTATGAAATAAACTCTTGGTCCCTTTACACGCTTAGAGTTAACTAGAAAGTTAATCTATTTGTGTTTATGACTAATACAATGTTATGATTAATTCTAACAGTTATAAAACGTGAATATAAAAACTCAAGGTAATTTTCAACGTTTAAATTCTTATTAGAAATGAATCAAAAAATCTATACCCAAGTGTTTTGCGGAACAAACACTTGGGATTGAATAGACAAGGTATGGTGGTGTCTCCTATCTAAACTCAAGTTTTGCTTGAGTGGTAACAATGCGACCTCACTGAGCTATCTCAGGGATGCGTTACTCTTTGTAGGAGAGAAGTTGTTTTGCAAAAGTCTAAGCTTTAATTGTACAAAACACTTTCAACTTCTCTCCTTCTCAATCTATTTATACACAAGTAATCTGAGTAAAAGTAATTAAAATATTACAAGTTGTTGAGCAAGTTGTTGAGCAAGCGTGTCTGACAATTACAACAGTAATTGTCATTTCCAAGAACCAATAGAAATGACCTATTAAGTCTTTAGGAGTGGTTGGTCTGACACTCCAAGACTTTAAGCCGTCTTAGGAAGGATTTCTTCCTGACAAGATAAGATTTGATCTTATCTTAAATCCTTCCTAGATATTTCTGCCTTTCTTCTCAGGCACTTAGTTCTTCAGGATACGCTTCTCAGTTATCATTCATAATTACTTCATTGTTGTTGAGGAGACTGGGGTTCAGTGAGTTCTTGTCCAACACTCACTGAACCATCATCTTCTTCTTTGGCTTAAGTGCTACTTCAGGGAGTACCGCCTTCCTGTGTAGTGAATCCTTCTTCTTGAATTCGCCTTAAGCATCCTGAAGATGACTCACTGAGAGGCTATTCTCTCAGTGACTTGAATTGTTCTCGGTTTAAGTTAACACTTAGTTAATTTGTGTCCAAATCATGTTTTAAGTATTCTTGGGTTTTTCATGACCCAACAATCTCCCCCTATTTGGATATAAATTATTCCTAAGTGTTTTGATCAGTTATGAGTGAGCTAATGACTTCTACTCATACTGAATGTACTTGAATGTAAATAAGGACATTGAAATAATAAAAACATCATCTTATTGATATCATTACAAGTCCTAACAAGCTAAGTACAAAAAGGGATAGTGGGGGTATTCAGGCAGATCTATCAGTTCAACTTAATACCAAGGGCTTCAAGCTTGGGCTTCTTTGACTGCAGCTCTTGTTGGTCAGGATGCTCATTGATTTTCCTTTTCAGATCTTGACAAAACTTCACATTTTCAGGACTCTTGAGTGGAGAGGCCATCATTAGAAAGCCAAGCATAGCTTTGATCCCTGACAAATCGATATCACTCCACCTTTGGAAGGCTTTGTCTCCGAACTCATCAATGAAGAATAAACCTCTTTCAGGTTGTTCAATGACCATATTGTTCCTGAAAGGAACACCTTCAGGGAGAGCCCTATTGCAGTCAAGACCAGGAATCTTGATCTCAGGCTCAGCTTCTATCTTCTTTCTTTTTCTTGAAGAAGACTGAGAGGGAGCTGGTTGTGCTGAATCAGGAAGAAGAGATGGAGTGCCAAGTTCCTGAGGTGCAACTGCCAATCTTTCATACCTCAGACTCAGGGACTTCAACAGGCTAGGGACCACAACATTTGATTTCTTTGCAATTAATGGACCCAACTCATCCAATTCTGTGATCCCAAAGTCAGCGAATCTGAATGGGGTATAAACATCAAAGTTTCTCATGTCAGCACCTCTGTAGACAGTAACTGAGGCAGGATTGGTGTTTCGATGAATATGAACATCAGTGATTGGTTCTGGCTTCAACCTGTTAGTCATATACCACTGATATTTCTTAATCCTGTTCTGCCTGATCTCTTCAGCCCTTTTATTCCTTTCCTCCCTTTTATTTCTGAGAGTGATCATCTCCTCAGTCTGAGCCTTTACAAAGGTCATACCACCCTCTCTTCCTGAGAGATCCTTAGCCTCAAGACCAATCTTCTCAGCCTCTTCATGAACAACCTTAATAATGGCAGGCTTGCCCACCTTTTCTTCCTCCTTTAACTTCTTCTTTGCTTCCTCTTCCTCTAGGTAAGCACTGAGTTCATCAGCTGAGAAGTGGTGAAGAACTCCATCAATGTCATACGGGATCCTGGGTGGTGATTCAGGATCCTTTGCTACCATGATTGGTGCTGGTTGAGGCTCAGGATCAGTGAGGATTCCTTTGCCTTTTTCTTGATGGGTGGAAGAAGCTTCAGGAATCTCCCCCTCAGTGTGAGAAGGAGGAGAAGGAGGTTGCTGGCTTGTGGAAACTTCAGGGACTCCAGTGTCTTTCTCCCCCTCAACTGTTGCTTGAGCCATGGTGATAGCAAGAGTTGGAGCCACTGGAGCGGCAAGACCCTTGAAAGCCTGATAGATCTCAGTCATCATTGATTTGATGTCCGAGGTGTCTTTCTGAAGAGTTGAGATCTGATCCGCCAGAGATGCCTGAGAAGCTTCGATGCCTGACATCCTTGACCCAAGAGACCATGCCAAAGATGTTGAAGATTGTGCCCAAGTACCCAGATGTTTTTCCTGAAGACCCAAGGAAGTCCTGATTGAGTCCAATGAAGAGGTAAGACCCTGAATCTTAGAATCCTTCAGTAAGCTGAGAAGATCACTGAATTCAGCTGATTGCTTCTGGTAAGTCTCAGCAGCCTGAAGGACCTTCTTGTTGAGTTCGGGGTCATCCTTGACAGCTGTTTGAATAGTTCCAAGGCTTTTGTTGATGCCTTCAAGAGTAAGATTGAACTTCTGGAAATGAAGATCAATAGCTGTCAGGGAGTTATTGGTGTCAGAATGTATCTCGATCACATCATCATGAAAACTTTCAACATCTGCCTTCAGGTTGGCATAGTGAACAGCAGCTTCAGTGTGATGATCGAACATCTCTTCAGTGAGACCGGTGTAAAGAGCTCTATTGGTCTTGAGTAGGAATTTGACCAATTTTCTTTCAGTGAGGGGAAGAGGGTCATCATACTTTTCGAGGATGTCCCCAGTATCAGAAGAATCAGAAGATTGAGAACCTGACTCTTCACTTTGGCGTGGAGATGACTGATATGATTGTTCAGGTTGTTCGGGTTGTACATCAGTTTCCATATCCTCACCTGCCTCAAAAATTTCCTCTTCACTCTCTTCCCTAAGCTCTTCATCAGACTCAATAAAAGCCTGAAAGTCCCCCATGGACTCAATACCCAAAAATTCAACCGGCTCCTCTTTATAAAAAGACTCGCCTTTGGTTTGGTCAGGTCCTGACCCCGTTGTCATAATAACTGAGTGGGTTTGCTCAGCCTGACTAGCCATAATAACTAGGGTAACACCAGCCTGACTTTTGGGGGCAGGTCCTGAGAGGATTGGATCGCCTGAGGGGTTTATGGGTTCCGTATCAGCGGGTTGTTTCTTTCCCTCTGAGTCTTTGTCCCCCTTAGCACCTGCAACCACTGATGGGTGTTTTCCAGTGGTATCACTAGGTACTGATTGTGAAAGTTGGTGGACCCCCTTCCCATCAGGATTGTGTTGTCCTTTTGGGGATTTAGGGTCCTTTTCTCCCTGAGATCCAGAGGGTGATTGCTCAGGAACGTTAGCGGTATGTGAATGTTTGTGGGTCCCTTTCTCAGTAAGGTAGTGCTGCCTTACCGAGGATTTAGAACCCTTTCCTCCCTTGGGAACTTATTGTTTTTTGACAGTTCCTTCATCGGGATGTGAGGGGGGAATGCTTCCTGATCCCTCTGACTTGTTTATGTCAGTTGAACCATGTGGAAGGGGTGTGCCCGAGGTCACTGAGGATGATTGCTCAGTGACCTCCGTTGGCCTTTGTTTTGAGGTCAAGAGGGTCTCAGAAATGGGTGTCTCATAGGTCTCGGCCTTTTTCAACCTCTTTTTAAGGTTTAGTTGGTTTTGAGGATCAGTCTCAGTGGCGAGTGGCTTGGGTCTAACCACCTGGCTGGACTGACCCTTCTTTGTCTTCTTCACCTTTTTGGTCGGTGAAGGAACTGGTGAGACAGTGTCATTACTCTGAATGACTGATTGCATGTATTCAGTCAGGGCAATATGTGTAACCTCACTGATGCTACTAGTGAAGTTTGACTTGTGCAGGACGTCAGGCTTCGTACCTTCTGCATCAGGCCTCACGTAGTCAGAACCAAGTAGGTCCTGAAGCACACAGGAAACAAATCTAGGGTAGGACATATGCCTTTGCCTATGTTTTCCTGAGAGCTTGGCAACAAGGTCTCGGAAGATTATTCCTTCGATGTCAATTTTTGTACCCTCAAGGAGACTGAACAGCATCAATTGTTGTGATGAGTTCAATTGTTCCGTAGAGGATTTATTCCTACCCAGGACCTGAATGACAAATGTCATCAGTATCCTCCAGATAGGATGGAACCATGTTTTGACTACTGGAGCCTTCTCCAATAAGCCTCCCGCAGACGTTGTAGGACGTCTGGGGTCATGGGGAGCTAAAAAGATCAGTTCATTCTTTATGTCCTGATCAGTAGGGTTGGGTGCAAACGCTTCAGCAAAGTCAAGGCCTGTGGTTTTGATGAAGGTTGAGTAGTCAAAAGAGAGGGTTCTACTCCCATTCATCACCGTGAAGGTGATGATTGACTCTTTGGTGTCTTTGGGGCTGGTAGCCACAGCCGTGCACCAGAATTCTCTCAAATAGTCATGGTAGATGACTGAGGGGATGTGGGTGAAAGCCTTTGCAAGAAAACAATTACGAAGAAATTTTATAACGTTCTTGTAGGCTGGGTAGTTTTGTGGATAAGAGAAATTTCCAACCACATTGTTCTTTGTTAGGTCAACGTCCCCAGTGAGGAATTCCACATTGGGGGCGTATGCTATAGCATTAGAAGAAGCCATTTGTGGGTAAGTCTGGGTTTGACTAAGGTTTCTGGGTTTCTAAAGCTTAAGAATACACACACAATTTGTTTTTGAGAATTAAAATGGCAGAGTTTTGCTTAAGTTCTATAAAAACGTGTGTGTGTTTCTTTTGGTTGGGTTATTTATAGGGAAGTGGAGATGGGGGTGTTTTAGACATTTGAGCGATCTTAATTTATTCAAAAAGAATTATTGGAAAT
The DNA here is from genome assembly GCA_021014915.2 of Artemisia tridentata subsp. tridentata. Classification (NCBI taxonomy): domain Eukaryota; kingdom Viridiplantae; phylum Streptophyta; class Magnoliopsida; order Asterales; family Asteraceae; genus Artemisia; species Artemisia tridentata. Next base: position 305,791,940 of record CP139509.1, read on the forward strand.
TGTTTTGAATAATATGTTTTGGGATCCGCATTTAATGCCAACACTCCACTTTCCTGGTTTGGCGCAACAGTCGAAGTGAACAGTTGAGCAGTTCTGCAAAAGTGTAATTTGCAGAGATGAGTCATCAGATATTTGTAATGTGATTGGAGAGGCATTTAATGCCAAGTGGGAATGTGTTGGCCCAGAGGTGGAAGCCAGAAAGGCAAAAAGAACAAATATTCTTGAATTAAATATGAGTTCAGTTACCAATCTCGGACATTTACTAACTAGATACTTAGATCATTTAAGTCAGTATTTAATGTCTCTTTTCAGGGCCCTGAATGACTTTTCATTCAGTGATGGTTTTTCAGGGACTTGGGATTAGTCACTGATTATTCAGGAATATGGAATGATTCCTGAGCTACAAGGATTCAGGAACTTGGGTTTAGTTCCTGAACCCTAAAGATTTCAGGAACTTGGGTTTAGTTACTGAGGTTGAGGATTCAGTGAGATGTTTTCACTGATGTACACATTGAGTCAGGGACCTGAGGTTTTAAGAATTATACTTCAGTTGGAAGGATTCAATCAGTGGACTGATTCTCTATATCCAACATTCCTAATTCAGCTTTCAGCCTTGTGAAAGTTGGTTCATCCAAAGGTTTGGTGAAGATATCAGCTAACTGATATTCAATAGGGATGAAGTGTAATTCAATGTCACCATTCATGACATGGTCCCTGATGAAATGATATCTGATATCAATGTGTTTTGTTCTCTGATGAAGAACAGGGTTGTTTGAGATTGCGATTGCACTTGTGTTATCACAAAAGATGGGTACCATCTTATACTGAATTCCATAGTCACTGAGTTGACTTTTCATCCAGAGTACATTTGCACAACAACTAGCTGCTGCAACATATTCAGCCTCTGCTGAGGACAAGGCAACTGATTGTTGCTTCTTAGCACTCCAACAGACTAGTTTCCCACCAAGTATTTGGCAAGAGCCTGAGGTGCTTTTTCTGTCCATGTTGCATCCTGCATAGTCAGAGTCTGAGTATCCTTTAAGATCAAGTCCTGAGCACTTTGGATAGTATAATCCAAGGTTAGGAGTGCCTTTCAGGTACCTGAATATCCTTTTCACAGCAGTGATATGAGATTCTCTTGGGTTAGATTGATATCTGGCACATAGACATACTGAGAATTGGATATCAGGCCTTGATGCAAGTAGATACATCAGTGATCCTATCATTCCTCTAAAGAGAGTTTGATTAACTGGTTTACCAGTGAGATCAGGACCAAGGTTATTTGGGGGGACCATGGGAGTTTTGACTGAGGCACAGTCACTGAGATCATACTTCTTCAGTAGATTCTTTACATACTTCTCTTGACTGATAGTGGTTCCTCTATCAGTCTGCTTGATCTGTAGACCAAGGAAGTATGTCAGTTCTCCCATCATGCTCATTTCAAACTTCTTTGCCATTAGTTTTTCAAATTGTTTGCAAAGTTTGAAACTTGTTGAGCCAAAGATGATGTCATCAACATACACTTGTACTAGTATGACATCATTATTTGTCTTATAGATAAACAATGTGTTGTCTATCTTGCCTCTGACAAATTTGTTTTAGATTAAGAAGGCTGAGAGAGTCTCATACCATGCCCTGGGAGCTTGCTTTAGTCCATAAAGGGCTTTGTTAAGCTTACAGACATGATCAGGAGACTCATGGCTTTCAAATCTAGGAGGTTGCTGAACATAAACTTCTTCTTTCAGTGAACCATTTAAGAATGCACTTTTAACATCCATTTGGTATACTCTGAAGTTCATGTATGTAGCAAAAGCAAGGAAGATCCTGATGGCTTCCATCCTTGCTACTGGTGCAAATGTTTCTTCATAGTCAATGCCTTCTTGTTGATTATAGCCTTTGGCTACAAGTCTGGCTTTGTTTTTAATGACTATGCCATTTTCATCAGTTTTGTTTTTGAATACCTATTTCATGCCAATGACTGAGACATTCTCAGGACATTTGACCAAGGTCATTACCTTGTTTCTTTCAAATTGTTCCAGTTCATCATGCATGGCCTGAACCCAACTTGGATGTGTAAGTGCTTCTTTAACACTTTTGGGTTCAATTGTGGAAATAAAGTCCACAAATAGGCATTCATTGGCTGAGGCTGCTCTTAGACTAGCAGCCATGCTCCTGGTGAGCATGCCTTCAGTAGGCTCTCCAATAATATTGACAAGTTCAATGTCCTGAGACCTAGTCCAACTTTCCTGAGGTCCTGGATACTGATTTGAACTTGTGGAGGCCTGATTGGGTAGAGGGGTTGGTTCTGGAGTAGACACATGATCATTGATTGGATCTTGAGTGTCTACCAGATCACTGAGATTGTTTGGTTCTTGAGTATTTTGAACAGACTGATTGATTTCATCAATGTTTGCATGTGCCTCAACAAACTCAGTGATGGTTGGGTTAGGTAGGTTGTGAGGGATTATGTAATAGGAGAGGTTAGCATCATTTTGATACTGAGTAGAAGGATTGTTTTCAGGAAGATATTCATCAGGAGGATATCTTGAAGAATTATCAATTCCTATCTCTTCTACTGAGGCAGTTGAGAACCTGATTGCATCAGTGCTCTCATCAAAGGTAACATGAAATGTTTCCTCAGTCTGCTGTCTCCTTGTGTTGAACACTCTGAAGGCTTTTGAGACAAGTGAGTATCCCAGGAAGTATCCATCATCAGCTTTTGCATCAAATTTCCCTGGGTGATCCTTGTGATTATGAATAAACACATGACATCCAAAGACATGAAAGTAGCTGATGTCAGGGATTCTTCCTTTGAATAACTCATATGGGGTTTTCCCATGTCTCTTGACAATTATGGATCTGTTTTGTGTATAACAGGCAGTTTTGACTGCATCAGTCCAAAAATGGTTGGAAAAGACTGATCCACATAGCATTGTCCTAGCAGCTTCAATGAGTGTTCTATTTTTCCTTTCAGCAACACCATTTTGTTCAGGTGTGTATGGAGAGGAAAAGTTTTGGGAAATACCTTTCTCATCACAGAAACATTCAAGTTCATAATTTTTGAACTCAGTCCCATTGTCAGTTCTAATCTGTTTGACCTTAATGTCATTTTTATTTTCAATGTTCCTGACAAAGGACATGATTGTTTTAGTTGCCTGACTCTTTTTGATCAGGAAGAATACCCATGTGTATCTAGAGTATTCATCCACTATGACCAGAGTATACTTCTCATGGTTAGTAGACCTTGGACTGATAGGTCCAAATAGATCCATATGGAGAAGATGTAGGCAGTTCCTGATGGAAAAGTTGGTTTTGGTTTTAAAGGATGCTCTGTGATGTTTACCTTTTTCACAAGCTGAGCATGGTTTATCCTTTGAAAACACAAGTGATGGTAAGCCAAGGACCTTGTTTTGTTTTACAAGATTGTTTATGTTTTTAAAGTTCAGGTGGGTGAGTCTCTTATGCCAAAGCCAGTTGAGTGTATCAGTGGCCTTAGCAAAGAGACAAGTTCCATCCTGAGTTAGACTGGACATGTCTAATACATAAACATCTTGTCTTCTTGGTGCAATGAGGACAATTTCCTTATTTGCATTGAAGATGGTTCCTTGCTTATCATCAAACTGAACTATGTATTTTGCATCACATAGTTGACTGACACTGATCAGATTGTACTTAAGACCATTTACATAAGCTATCCTAGTAAAGACAATACCATTGCAGTTTACTGAACCATAACCCTCAGTGAGACATGATGAATTATCTGCAAATATCACTTTGGGTCCTGGTTCTTCCACATATTTGTGCAGACACTCCTTAACACCAGTCATGCTTCTTGAACATCCACTGTCTAGATGCCAAATAGGATCCCTGGCATGCTTCTGCACAAATAGTAAACTGGGTCAGTTCTTTCTAGGACTCCATTTCATGGAGGGTTTGGTATTGTAGGTCTTTATGAAAGTATTAATTGATTCATGGTCAGTGGTTGAGTGGACTGAGCTACCACATGTTTTGCATTTAGTCGCAGGGGTAGCCTCAGCAGTCTGAGAGGATTGTTTATTTATTCCTCTTCTTGACTGAATGACCTTCTCTTTTCCTGAGGATTTCTTAGTGGAACTTCCACTAGATTCACAGTATTTGTCTTTTTGACAATCCTCAGGAAGATGGTCATTGAATCCACATAAAGGGCAAGGTGGAAAAGGCTTGGCCTTTTGCTTCTGTTTCTGCTTAGAATCAGAAGGGTAGTTCAGGCACTGAGCCTTAAGTCCTGAAAAGTTTGACATGACTGAGCATTGTTTATGATCAGAGGTCCTGTGATCTTCCTTTTTGCAAATCATGCAATAAAGGACTCTATAGCAATCATCAGTGAGATGATTTGTATAGTTGCATAGTTCACATCTTTTCAGGGGTTTTGTGGGTTTGGGTTTGGTCTTTGAGGAAGTTGGTTTTTGTTCCTTCTTGGATTGAGAAGGTTTCTCAGAAGATGCAGTCTTCTCACCCAGCTTCCTGACCATTTCAGCTAACTGATCAAATTTTGAATCAGGGCTTTGGGATGATACTTCAGAAGGGACTGAAGTTGATGAGTCATCAGTATTTACTGAGGCATCAAGGGTTGGTCTCTTTAGGATGGTTGTTCCCTTTCCTGATCTCTCCTTTGGAGAGTGTGGTGAGAAGACCATTGGTGGGAGGCCTAAGTTAGGTGCAGCACCCTGAAGGGTATTCAGTGGAGGAAGTGGTAGGTATGATTCTGATTCTGACTCATTCACAGACTCAGTATTGAGTTGTTCAGTGAGTTCGAGCTTACTGAGTTGTTCAGTAAGTCCAAGCATATTTTTCAAGGCCTGACTTTCAGGAAGCAAGATCTTTCCAGTCTCAAAGTTTGGTAACTTACTGAATGGGTTGTCTCTGATAATCCAGTCATTAGACTTGGGAAGCATTTCTTGCTCAAAAGATATGCCAGCTGGAACAAAGTTTAGTTCATTGTGACACACATTTGGATCAACCATAAGAGGGTCAATTCCAATGGTTTTCTGAGAGATTAATCCTATAGTGTCAAAAAATTTGGGGTTCTTCTTGGTCCAGCTTTGGATGACAGGCTTTTCTTTGTTAAGTTCTGTTTGAAGGGCTTGGTTTTGTTTCAAAATCTCAGTGTTCTGAATTTGTAGAGTTATTGTCTCTAGTTTGGCTTGCTTTAGTACAAGCAGTTCATCTCTAAATTTATTCAACTTTGACACAAAATTGTTATATTTTGAAAATAGGTTAAGCCTTTGTTCCTCAACAAACTTTAGATCAACACAAATATAATTCATGTAAGACTGCCAATCAGAATCATCATCCATAGAAAGTAAAGTATTTACCTTCTTCATGGTGATGTTGACCCACTCTCCATTCCTAGCATGGCTTTTTCCCACAGCCACCTGATCCTCTTCAGAGAGTGCCATCAGTGCACTAACTCTTATTTCCTCATCTGAGGAAGCCTCTTCTTCATCCCAATCATATGCTTCAGCTACTAAAACCTTGTTCTTTGTCTGAATAGGTTTAGATGTTTGAGCATCCTGAGACAATATGGGGTTAGTTTCAAGAAGTGCAAGTTTAGCTTTGATTTTCCTATATTTTGTTTCAAAATCCTTTTGACCCTTGTTTTGAAATTGTTGGGTGGACTGAAACATTTTAGGTTGAAACTTGCTAGTTCCTGAGAATTTGTAAGAGGGTTCTGAGATAGTTTTAGAATAACAGTCCTTAGCAAAATGACCCTTTTTACCATATTTAAAGCATTCAGTGGTCTCATTTGCTTTTGGTTTTGTAAAGTTGGACTGATTTCTTTTGATGAAACGTCTAGAACTAGCAAGGAGTGCCCTTTCTTGGAATTCCAAGTTCAGGTCGTTCAGGTACTCCTCACCAGTCCTTTCATCAATTTCTTCTTCAGAATCCTCTTGAGTATCCTGCACCATTAGAATAGAAAGCAGTTGATATGGGTGTGGAGGTTAATGCCTTTTTGGACTCAAGAGCTTTTGAGTCAGGGTATCTCCTTGAGATCAAGTTGTCTTCATAGACAAACTTCCCATAAATTTCAGGGAGCTCAAGGGTCTGAATGTGGTTATCATTCCTCAGGCCTTGTGAGAAGTTGAGCCACTTCTCAGGGAGACTGTTGACAAAGCCAACATTTGTCTCATGCTTAGACAGTACAACACCATCATTTGATAATTCATTTGTCAAAGTCTTGTATCTGGTGTAGGTCTGTAAGAGACTTTCAGAGTCTTTTGCCCTGAAAGTATTATACTCAAGTTTAAGGTCCATGACCCTATTTTCCTTGGTATCTGAGGGACCCTCAAAGCTGTTTACCAAGTCATCCCAAGTTTGCTTGTCTGTTAGACAGTTGATGACTGATTCCATTATATCGTCAGGAAGACATGATATAAGGATGCTTTTCAGGCGTTGGTCTTGATTGACCACCCTCCTCTCATCAATGGTCCATTAGGCCTCAGGCTTGTTTAGCCCTGCGGCTGTCCTAGGGACAAATGGGCCATCCCTGATACAGGTGATGTAGTAGGGTTCCATACCGGTAAGATAGCAAATCATACGCTTCTTCCATTTGCTAAATTTCTGTAACACCCCCAAAAATGTGGTATTGCGGAAGCGTTCGGGTCCTGGGGTGCTACGAAATCAATATACAGTGCAGAGTGATATAGAACAATACCATAATTAAAATTTAAAGAAACAGTACATTAATACAACATTGTTTTAGCCAACAACGGCATTTGAAACATAAAGGTTTGTTTCCAAAAGATAACATTTTTATTTCATCCAACTAAACATGACAGATGAAGACTCCTTAGTGCTAATGTCTTCATAAAATACACTTACCGACGATCACCTGAAATGCATGAGAAAAACGGGTCAACTATGAAAATAGTTGGTGAGTATACACGTTTTGTTCAAAAGAAGTCCAAGGTTTTTAAGAAAAGTCCAAATGGTAAAGGTAATGTCTAACATACATGTTTATCAGGTTCACCATAAAAATGCCATGTACATAATAAATAAAGACTGGTCCGAACAAGGGAGACTTTGCACTGCTCCGAACATGGGAGACTTTGTCACTCCACCACCTAGGCGAGAATTATTTGTCACTCACCGACATGGCGAGAATTATTGTCAAGAATGCTCCGAACATGGGAGACTTTGTCACTCCACCACCTAGGCGAGAATTACTCGTCACTCACCGAATTGGCGAGAATTATTATCAAGATTGCTCTGAACAAGGGAGACTTTGCATTTAGTACGTACGGCATATAAAGTTCAAAACAAGTCATGATCTCAAAGTAATGCCCTAAGGTTCAAAGTCAACTTCAAGGAGTTCAGATAAAATATAAGTCATAAGTTCAAATAAGAATTTAAGTCATGCATTCCACCCCAAATGAGTAAAGCGGTAAAAAGGGGGCTTTGAATACTCACCTCGAGTAGTACGGTGATCTGGAAATGAACAAGTCAAGCAAGGAAAGGTATCGACTCCGAAAGGCGACCTAGTTACGTGTGGGTTTGACTTAGTACGACATTATGAAATGAGGGAATGCAAATGAATGTTTTAAGACATTGTATCACCAAGACATGTTGTGCTTGTGTCTCCTAAGTTAAAAGAAAACATTTTGTCTTTTTGTGGGTCATCGTCTTCTAGTCGGGTTTTCGTCTTTTAGTCGAGTTTTACAAATAATTATCATTTATGAGCTTTTAAAAGTCTAAGAAAATATAATTTCACTAATAGTGGAGTTTTCTATGAAAAATATAATTTGCGCCGCAACATTGAAAATAACATAACTTTCTCATTTTAAACCCGTTTTTAGTGATTCAAGCGGCCACGTTTTCATTACAAAGTCTATTTTCTATTTCTTTAGCCTATTGTTAAAAATCTTGAACCCATTTTTCCAGTTTTTCTGTTTTGGGACAGCAAGGTCCAAAAATGTAGTTTTCGCCGTTTAAGCTACGTGTTTAGCCGCAATCATAACTCCAATCTAGCCCTAAACCTTTCCCACCAATCATTATTACTTTCTCAACCCAAATCAACTTCAACTAACCTAGTTTCCTCATCCACCAATTTATAAAGTAAGCTTAACTTTAAATCAACAATTTAAACCGCAAATCTTACACAAGCTAACTTGGTACATATATTTAAGCATAAAATGATAAACACAACATGGTGATACAATTTTTGAAAGAGAATTAGTATGTGTGTCGTGTATATGTATGTGTATACACATAGGGTTTTCAAAAGTTTATTTGTGATATAACAAAATCGGTTTGTACTTTTCAAAACTACATGTTTTAATTAACAAGAAAGTACAAGTTAATTAGAAAAATGAAGACTTACAAACTTTTGTGAGAAAAGTAGATCTAGTGCAAGAGTAACCCAAGTCTTGTGTAAAAACCCAAGTATGTTTACCCAAATGACCAAATATGAGCTCCTAGTACCCAAATCTTCCAAGAATCAACAAGGTTTTTGAAAAGTAGGTATGTTTTGTGTGAGATCGATGGCAATAAGGAGAGAAAGAGAATTATTTTTGTGACTTGAGTTGTAATGTGCAAGTGTATTCATTTAGGTTTGTTTAAATAGGATTTAAACAATATAAGTACCAATACTTGTCCAACCAAGATGGGAAACTTTTGGAGTGATCATGTGGTCCTCATAATGGCGCCAAAAATGGTGAGGTGGGGAGGGGAGTACTACACTTGTCTCTTTAGTGGACTTTGGGTGAATATGTAAGCATTATGGACCACTTAAGCACATGATTTGTAAAAATTAAGGGTGTTTCGGTTTTGGCTTGCACATGGGACGAATTTTATGTAGTTTACTCTTATAAATGAGTAGTGGTGTGAGTCGTGGTCATTAACTTGGTCGTTTGGTGTTAAAATCGTGCGCGCGTGACCTAATATGCACTTTATGCGCGTTTATCGTGAGACTGGTAAAATAAAATGTCATGACACATATAATAGGTCTAATAGAGCCGTAATGTGTTAATTTAATGTAGACCATGCCCGGTCTAGTGCCGTTACGCTTTAAAAGTCGTTTTCCAGGAAAAACTAGTTAACCTCTCGTTTTTAAATTTTTTTTAAACGTCAGTAAATGTCAGAAGATATTTAATTTGTAATATTTGTCAAAAATAAATATATGAACGATTAAAATAATAGCCTGAAAATTTACGGGTTGTTATAATTTCCCAGCTTTAAGTCTGGGTGCAACAGCGGAGTAGCTGCCACCCTTTTTGTCGACTAGCTGGGGTACATTGATATCAGCCATAGTAGGATCTTGATTTTAAAAACCTAGAGCATTCTTGGTTAGTTTAAAAAAGATTTTATAAACCAGAGGCTCTGATACCACTTGTTGGTCCCTTTACATGCTTAGAGTTAACTAGAAAGTTAATCTATTTGTGTTTATGACTAATACAATGTTATGATTAATTCTAACAGTTATAAAACGTGAATATAAAAACTCAAGGTAATTTTCAACGTTTAAATTCTTATTAGAAATGAATCAAAGAATCTATACCCAAGTGTTTTGCGGAACAAACACTTGGGATTGAATAGACAAGGTATGGTGGTGTCTCCTATCTAAACTCAAGTTTTGCTTGAGTGGTAACAATGCGACCTCACTGAGCTATCTCAGGGATGCGTTACTCTTTGTAGGAGAGAAGTTGTTTTGCAAAAGTCTAAGCTTTAATTGTACAAAACACTTTCAACTTCTCTCCTTCTCAATCTATTTATACACAAGTAATCTGAGTAAAAGTAATTAAAATATTACAAGTTGTTGAGCAAGTTGTTGAACAAGCGTGTCTGACAATTACAACAATAATTGTCATTTCCAAGAACCAATAGAAATGGCCTATTAAGTCTTTAGGAGTGGTTGGTCTGACACTCCAAGACTTTAAGCCGTCTTAGGAAGGATTTCTTCCTGACAAGATAAGATTTGATCTTATCTTAAATCCTTCCTAGATATTTCTGCCTTTCTTCTCAGGCACTTAGTTCTTCAGGATACGCTTCTCAGTTATCATTCATAATTACTTCATTGTTGTTGAGGAGACTGGGGTTCAGTGAGTTCTTGTCCAACACTCACTGAACCATCATCTTCTTCTTTGGCTTAAGTGCTACTTCAGGGAGTACCGCCTTCCTATGTAGTGAATCCTTCTTCTTGAATTCGCCTTAAGCATCCTGAAGATGACTCACTGAGATGCTGTTCTCTCAGTGACTTGAATTGTTCTCGGTTTAAGTTAACACTTAGTTAATTTGTGTCCAAATCATGTTTTAAGTATTCTTGGGTTTTTCATGACCCAACATAAACATATAAGTATTAAATGATCCCTAATTCGTGTAGATCATTTGAAGAGGCGCGACATTGTTTCCTTGTGTTCATTCATTCGTTTGCCTTCCTTTCATTCGCGTTAAGGTACAGATATTCCGCCCTTTCTCAGTAAGGGTATCTCGTAACTTGATTCCTTGATGTTTGATATTCTGATTCATGATCCATTTAATATTCGTTTGGTTGTTTTGTCTGATATAATTGGTTCGTTATCTCCTGTGACTTCAGTATTTGAATCCTTTAATATTTTGTAATCCATTGGATATTATGACTTATATGAAAAACGTTTTTGAATATATATATCTTAATGATGGTTTTGAAAAATATATATATATATATATATTTTTTTTTAAAAATGATTTCTATGAATACGAGGTAACACCATTTTTTAATATGAAGGTTTAATGACTCTTATGAAAACGACTTTTAAAAGAATACTTTCATGAAAACAACATTTAAATGATTTTCATAATTACATAATATGGTTGTACTATATCCTTAAGGATTTCTCATGACTCATTGTTTCCTGATATTTGTTATGCTTTGATCCGTATCTGTTTAGTTATTCATTTGATTATTCGTTTCATGCTATATTCTATTCATATAGCTATTATTTGAGTTGGATAATTTATAATTATCCCTTATCATTAGATTGCATGTACTATGCCTATTATGTTGCCCATATTTGTAGCCAGTCATGGGGAGTCCATGGTCGTGCCATTGATGCACCAATGGTATTGACACTATCTGTGGAGATGGGATTTAGTCCACAACGTTCCCACTTATGCTATATAGCAACCATGGCCGCCATACTTATTATTATTATATTAACATACGTATGCACAGCCTCGAACTTGTATATGTATATCTGTTTTGCAGGGAGCGTATGGATGCATCCTAGGTACTTTGTTCAGTTAAGTTATTTAGTGAATGGATTGTGTATGTGCCATACACCCCATTTCACTTCTGGTACATTGTGAGCTAGCTACTCCATGTACACTTTGCTATGATTATGTTTATCTATTTTGGATCTATTCATGTATCATGTCTAGACATATCTGTTTAGGGCTTTTGGGCATTCCTTTGTTATTTCTGATTCCTTATTCATTCATTTATTTTCTCATGACTTATGGTTTATTGTTCAACAGGTTTCCTTAGTTTTGTTTCGTTCATTCGTTTTCTTATTACCTTTCATTATATGTATCTGTTCACTGGGGCTTTTTAAGCTAAGCCACATTTTCTTTTCCTGCGGCAGGTTTTAAGAGGGAAGCTGGGTTTTGAGTGAAGAGTGCTTAGGAGATTTAGTGGACTGCACTGTTGATAGCTCCCCATGGATTAGAGTTGGACTTAGAGTTTTCATTTTGACTTAGTTTGTATCTTAGTTTTGGAAGTTGTTATGTTCAGATTGATTACATTATTATTATCCCTTAGAATACTTTTGTAACCACTGTATTATTAAAGTCTTCCGCTTGCGTATGTTTTGTTTGACCCCATAAATGTGACATTTGACCCGTTCTCGGACGGGGGTGTTACAATTATGGTATCAGAGCAAAGGCTTCGACTTGTAGTACATAAAATCATGACCTGTGAATATTAGGCCCTTAGGTTTACACTATAGGAGCTTATGAAACAACCTTTGAGAATTTTCCTTAGGATTTCCACTCTAGAGGAACTTAAGATATGACCGGTGAGGATTGGGTAGACTATGTGATAAGACATTTGTTAGGTATATTGCTTCCGCATCACTCTGATTCGTACCCCTACCTTTTAGTTAAGCCCCCTTTAAGATCATTCTTTCTGGAGATTTAGGAAACTTATCATATTGCTCAGCATGAGTTTAGTGACCAAGTAAGTTTAGAATGCCTTGAGAATTTTATGGTTATGCCTTACACTATATGAGTTTTATTTTTTGATTCCGACCTTAACCTCTGATTCGTTTGTTAATCATTTAGATGCCTCTTCGACCATTCTAAGGATTCTGATGACCATGATGTGTTTAACACATTCGGTGATTTCCCTTGCTTTTGTTAAGCATATTAAGGTCCCCTCTACACTATTAAGTTATGCCTTAACCCTTTCCATTCCTATGAGAAATCTGGTGGTGAGTAACCACGAGTATAGGAAATTGTCATTTTGTTCTGACAATAGGATTCCTTATGCTAAATTGTTTCCTTTGGAAGTATACGGTTTCGATGTCATTCTGGTATGGACCGGTGGACTGAGCATTTAGATGCTAACTACTGTCATACTACGTCCCACCTTTGGTGTTTTGAACAATCCTTAATTCCTTACCATGATTTCCGACTGATTAACCGTTGTTATCATTACTACCCTGAAAACTCGTATATTATTCTTCGCGATTGTGAAGGTTTTTCTAGCACCTATTTAATACACCGTTGGATGGATCTTCCCTTGAGAGTTATCTTGCAGTTTGAAATTTTCTCGATGTAATTCCTGAACGAACCACCAAGATTTCCACCAGAATGTGAAGTTGATATGACATGGTACTAAGAGATTGTTTAGTCACGACTCGAGGTGGAATATGATACCAATAAAGGCATGATTATATGATGCAAGTATTATGACGCCTGATCAACGTGATAATACAAACATCATATAACTTGAACTTATTGGGAGCATACGATTTCTTGAGAAGTGCCGGAACAGTAAGGTTTGATGAGACAGAACTCTATCCGTATGGAACGACGTTTTGCCTGAATATGAAACTCCATATTGAATGACACCATTTAGATGGGAAGAACTGAAAGAACAACTTGTAAGTGGCTTTAATTGTCCGAGTACACCTCCGTGGACTACTCCGGTTTTATTCGTAAAGAGGAAGGATAGTAGTAGGAGAATATGTGTTGACTTCTGGAAGCTGAACCGTATTACTGTTAGAAACCGTTATCCACTACCTCGAATCGACAATGTATCTGATCAATTTTAGGACGCGGAGTTTTCCTTTAGATGGATTTATGGCTTGAAGATATTCCTAGAACTGCCTTTCGTATTCATTACGGCCACTACGACTGTTAGTGATGCCAACAGTGTTGGCTAGTGCTCTGACTGTTTATAGACTTGATGAATCGTGTCTTTCGTGAGTACTGAGACAAATTTGTCATAGTATATGCTCTGGTGTATTCAGAGACAAAGGAGAAACATGAGGATCATTTTTGTATTGTGTTAGAAATGTTGCATTAGAAGAAGCTTTAAACAAAATTCTCAAAGGGTGATATTGTGGTTGGGACAAGAGACGTTCTTAGCAGATGGTATCATTTTGGATCCTGCGAAGATTGGGATTATCACTAAATAATGAAGACCGACGACAGTTACTGGGGTTAGAACCTTTGAGTCTTGTAGAAGGATTGTGGAAGATGTTTACGACTGGCGTAATCATTGATGAAGCGTACGAGAAGAGAGGAGAAGTTTAGTTGGGATGAGGAACGAGAACTGAGTTTGAAGAGCTGAAACAGAAATTTGCTTTTAGGTGGGTACCAATTTTGGGAATGATTTCAAGAAGAGACTTGGTTATACACTTGTGTAGCACGGGAAGGATATCGCTTATGCATCAAGACAACTAGAACCGTAGGAGGCGGAATATCCAACACATAACTTAGAGTTGGCACCAGTGATCGTGTCAGAGATTCGCGTTTTACTTCACATTTCCAAGGAGAACTATAGAAGGCTTGAGGAATCAGACTCAAGTTAAGATTTCTTTTCACCCTTAGATAAATGGACAGAAGGAATGAACTATTCAGACTTTAGAGGATATGTTAGGATCCTGTACTTTGGTAGGGATGGAAGTATGGAACATCTTTTGTTGGAAGGGGGTTAGATAGCTGCTTATTGAAGATCAGGAGTTGATTATAGTGACTGATAGAATAGTTACCGTGGTATAGGAACTTTGAAATTTTAGACTTGGGGTTGTGTGTTCTTGGGGTATCTCCGTACAGAAGGGTTAGACGTTCTGATGTAATATAGAGATTTATTCAGTGATTCGTTCGTCCTTAAGTTTGTTCTTATCATTACGGATATTCTACCCTTATCCTTATGCATTTTATACGTTCGATAATTCGATAATTACTTTGTTGATCATTTGTACGTTTCCTTGATTCGTCGAAATTTTAGAATAGGATTGTGAAAATTCCTACCGTTTAGCATTGCCTCCGTAATTATCTCATTTCATATCATGCTTCAGTTCATGTATCACATTTGAGATGTCTCAGTTATCATCCGTCACATGTGGTTTCAAATCCATTGGATCATATTTGTTATGATTTGTTCTGTTGAGAGAGCCTGAGGCTATTTTGAATCGTTAGGATCGAGTCATGAGAAACAACATTTCCATTTGTTAAAATTGTTTTCATTTCCTTTCGTAATCTTGTACGTTTTTGTTTAAGCATTTCATTTCAATTTCGCGGACGAAATTTTCTTCTTAGAGGGGAAGAGTTGTAAAACCCTAAATTCTGATTTCGCATTTTTCTATCTAATTTGAATTTTAATCTAACTTTTGTAATCATAGTTAATAAATGCCTAAAAACTATATGTTATGAATTAATATTACATTACATGAAATAACCTAAGTCAATTTACATATTAATTTGTTTAAAAAAAATTAATAAAATAAAATCCTATCCTACACTCAAAACCGATTTCCTCCCCCATTCATAGCCTAAAATCATGACCCATTTATAAAACAAAACCAATCAGTATTAAATGGTTTCCAAAATTTGATACACGCTCCTCCCTTATCTAGTAATAACGCATTTCTTTTTTCCCTCTCTTCTATCATTCGACAAAACACACAAACACACATAGTCTATTATATTTCTCTCTCAAAAAAAAAAAAAAAAAAAAAAAAAAAAAAACCAAGGTCGAAGTTTATCTTGCTGTTGGTGTTAATTCGTGGAGTGCAAAGAGTGTTGCTGTGATTCATAGATTAGGGTTCGTGGTTCATGGGTTAGTTTCCTGTTCTGGCTCTCCTATTTGTTTCGTAAAACAGAAAAAGGTATCATCATCGCCTCTTTGTTTCCTTGTTTTGTTCGACACACAAACATATGAATACGATCTGAATCTAAAACACATCTAACCTAATTGTATATATGCTAAACAGATCCGTGTATTAATTTGCTATTAGCTCATCAACAAGCACACAAAATTTAGCTTTTGTTTCCTCCTCCAATAACAGTACTAGCGGTACTAATGTAGCAGTCAATACTGCTTATGGAGTTATTACTGCTGGCACACAAGTTAATGATGTTGGGTCTTCAACCCTTGATAACTTGAGTGATGTTGTTATCTATGCTTTCTTGGCTGGTCAGTTTACTAGTCCTCAGATTATGCATGAAGATTTGTAACAGATCCATCCAAATGATCTTTAAGAGATGGATTTCAAGTGGCAAATGGCAATGTTGACTATGAGAGCAATTTTGAACCTCAAGGTTAATGGGCAGGATAACTTAGGTTTTGATAAATCCAAGATTGAATGCTACAACTGCCATAGGAAGGGTCACTTTGCAAGAGAATGCAGGGCTCCAAGAAGCCAAGAGTACAAGACTAGAGAGAGTTCTAGGAAAGCTGGGGAAACAATAACTTCTACAACTTTGGTGTCTCAATGTTATGGTCTTGGAGGATATGATTGGAGTGATCAAGTAGCTGAAGGACCTAACTTTGCACTTATGGCCTACTCTTCTTCATCATGTTCTGATTCTGAGGTATCAAATGATTCTGGCTGTTCATTTAAATCTTGCTTAGATACCATTGAAGAACTTAAGGCTAGGAATGAAAAGCTAATGGAAGAGTTAAAGATGTTAAAATTAGACAATCTAGGCTATAAAGTAGGTCTAAAATCTGTTGAGGAAAGACTTAACTTTTTCAAACAAAATAAGTTAGAATATGTAGAAAAAGTGAATGTTCTTGAGGGTAAGCTTTTTGTTAAAGAACATGAAGTTATGGGGCTTACTAAAAAGTTAGAAAAGGCTGAAAAACATAAAGATGCAGCTTATTAGGAATTAGAAAAACATCAGGTTAAGGTTAATAAGCTTGAGTTTGCATCTGAAAGTGTTAATAAGATAATTGAGTGTCAGTTAATGAGGAGAGGTAGTGGAATAGGTTATAATGAAGTTCCTCCTTCAATAACAGGGAAGTATGTACCCCCTATTCCTCTATTATCTTGTTTAGGTGAATCTAATGTTAAGCCTTTGGGAGAAAGTAGTGAGTCTAATGAGGAAAAACCTAAGGCTGAAAAAAGATATTCTGATACACCTATTATTGAGGATTGGGTGTCTGATGATGATGAGGATCAGAAAAAGCCTAAACCTAAGGTTGATAGTGTAACAGTCAAACCTAGAGTTGAACAAATTAAATTTGTCAAACCTAATTTTGGTACTAAGGTGACTAAGAAAATTGTTAAATACACTGAGCAACCAAGAGAAAACACAAACAGGCCTAGAGGTAATCAAAGAAGTTGGAATGGTATGATATCTCAAAGGTTAGGAAGTGACTTTGAGATGATCAATAAAGCTTGTCATCATTGTGGCAGTTTTGAACATTTACAAGATAATTGTTTTACTATCAAAAACCAGTGTGGAACTATGCTTGTAGGGTGAACCATAAAAGTTTCTCTAAAGGTACTCACCCATATGCTAAAAGAAACATGGTTCCATCAGCATTACAAACAAAATCTGGTTTAGTATCAGTTACAATGGCTAAGCAAAATGTTTCTAAACCAGCAGTAGTAACTAATACTACTAGATCAGTTAGTACTGCTAACACCAAAAGAACAGTGAATGGTGCAAACAAATTGTCAAAGTTTTCAAACAAAGCACATTCTACTGTAAAGAAGCCCATTCAAAAGACAACAGGAATTAGTGCTGCTAAGGCAAAAGCAGTAGTTTCTACTGCTAAGCCAAAAACAATAACTGATACTGTTTTGGGAAATCATTTTTATGCTATTAAGGCCTCAAATTGTTGGGTCTGGAAACCAAAAATTAAAGTTTTAGATCATGTTTCCAGAAATAGCAGTGCATCTATAGTTTTAAAGAAATTTGATTATGTAGATGCACAAGGCATATCCACGTCAGTATTGGCTTGGGTCTTCAAAATAAACTGATTTTATTACTTTATGTGCAGGGCAATCCATAGGTAGAATTGGAAGATAAAGGAGTATTTGACAGTGGATGCTCAAGGTACATGACTAGAAACATGTCCTATCTTGAAGATTTTGAAGCTATTGATGGAGGATATGTTGCTTTTGGGAGCGATCCCAAAGGAGGGAATATCACTGGTAAAGGTACAATAAAAACTGGTAAATTGGATTTTGATAATGTGTATTTTGTTAAAGAGCTTAAGTTTAACCTCTTTAGTATCTCACAAATGTGTGACAAAAAGAACAATGTTCTTTTTACTGATACTGAATGCATTGTCTTATCACCTGACTTTAAGTTGACTGATGAAAGTCATGTTCTACTTAAAGTTCCTAGAACAGACAATATATACAGTGTTGATTTAAAGAATATGGTTCCCAAAAGAGGTTTGACTTGTCTCTTGGCAAAGGCCACATCAGATGAATCCAAACTTTGGCATAGAAGACTTGGACATTTAAATTTCAAGACTATGAATAAATTGGTTAAGGGAAACCTTGTAATACCTTCAAAAGTTTTTGAAAATTCTAAAATCTGTGTTGCTTGTCAGAAGGGAAAACAACATAGAGCTTCTTGTAAGGCCAAAGTAGTGAACTCTATAAGGCAGCCATTACATATGTTGCACATGGACTTATTTGGACCAACATTAAGAGTTTAATGAAAAAGATGTATTGCCTAGTTGTCACAGATGACTATAGTAGGTTTACTTGGGTGTTCTTTTTAGCAACTAAGGATGAAACCAGTAGCATTCTTAAGGCTTTCATAACCAAGGTAGAAAACCTAGTTAACCATAAGGTTAAAGTGATAAGATGTGACAATGGAACTGAGTTCAAGAATAGGGAGATGAACCAGTTTTGTGAGGTGAAAGGTATTGAGAGACAGTATAGTGTTGCTAGAACAATGTTAGTTGAATCTAAATTACCTACTACTTTTTGGGCTGAAGCAGTTAATACTGCTTGTTATGTACAGAATAGGAGTAAGGTAGTTAAGCCTCATAACAAGACCCCTTATGAACTTTTACATGGTAGAAAACCATTGCTAGATTTCTTAAGACCATTTGGGTGTCCTGTTACTATCTTGAATACCATAGATCACTTAGGCAAGTTTGATGGCAAGGCTGATGAAGGATTCTTTGTTGGATACTCAATGAATAGCAAAGCTTTTAGAGTATTCAATAGTAGGACCAGGAAAGTGGAAGAGAACTTGCATGTTAGGTTTAGTGAGAGTACACCAAATGTTGCAGGGAGTGGACCAACCTGTCTTTTTGATATTGATTCACTAACCAAAACCATGAATTATGAGCCAAGACCTGACAAAGATTATATTTTGCTGCAATTAATGCAGGTCAAGCTAATATGGAGTCAAGACCTAACAAAGATTATATTTTGCTGCCTATTTGGACTGCTGATCCACCTTTCTCAACCCAAGAGTCAAAGAGTTCACAGGAAGATGATCTTGCTGGAGATCCACAAGATGATAAAGAAGATGATGCAAAATCTTCTGATAATGATAAGGAGGATAATGAAACAAGCTTCCCCTTAAATCAGACTTCCTTTGTACCATGCTATACCACCAATGAAGAAAAGCAGAATGATGAAAAGGATGATGTATCAGATGATATTAAGACTAGCAGTACTAATTCTGTTAATACTATTGAGCCAAGTGTTAATGTTGCTGACAAGGAAGGCATATATTTTGATGATGATGACTATCTAGATGATCCAGACATGCCTGAATTGGAAGAAATCTATCCTGATACTGATGAAGATGTACTTGGTGCAGAGGCTGACTTAACAAATATGGAAGATGAAGTACCTGTCAGTCCTATTCCAACTACAAGAGTTCACAAGAATCATCCTAAGGAACAAATTAGGGCTGTAAACGAACCGGACGAACACGAACGGAGCCTTGTTTATGGTCGTTCGTTTAATTTTAACTAGAAAAATAAACGGACACGAACGCTTAAACGGACGGATTTTCTTGTTTATGTTCGTTTATTAAGAAAATGAGTTGTTCATGTTCGTTTATGTTCATTCATTAAGATACTAAATGAACATAAACGATCGAACATGAATGAACATAGACAAACAAATATAAACTTTATTAAATTATGCACAATATATTGTTTTATAAGTGTTGGTTTGTTTAAACAAACAAATTTTAAAATTATACAATTAAAAGATATGATATACGAACATAAATAAATAAATGAACATAAATGAACGCATAATCAGACGTTCACGAACATAAATGAACGAACGCGACTTTTGTTCATGTTCGTTCATTTAACTAAACGAACGTAAAATATTGTTCATGTTCGTTCATTTAATAAATAAACGAACATAAACGGACTTTTTACCGAACGGTTCATGAAATCTTCACTGAACGTTTAGTTCGTTTACAGCCCTAGAACAAATCATTGGAGAGCCAAAGTCTGTTGTTTAAACAAGCAAAATCATTGGACACTGGTAGATTTTCCTAATGGGAAGAGGGCAATTGGTAATAAATGGGTTTTTAGATGCAAAAAGGATGAAAGAGGCATTGTGATTAGAAATAAGGCAAGGTTAGTAGCTCAGAGATACACACAAGAAGAAGGTATTTATTATGATGAAGTATTTGCTCCAGTTACAAGAATTGAGGCTATCAGATTATTCTTGGCCTATGTGAGAGGATCAAACACACTTAGAATGTGTTAAGGATACTTTGAGTTTATATCAACAAGTATGCGAAATCTACTTGATGATACTTAGAAGGTTGGTTTGATGTAACAGTAATGACACAGTTTGTATGAACAATGAACACAAAATATAACTCTAAACGATTCAATATTATTTGATAATAATACGAGTGATCTCTGATATCACTAGGGTTACAAGACCTTGAATCTTAACAAAAACGTATATCGATATGTATATCAACATCTAACCTAGGACCTCCTTTTATAGGCACAAGGAGTCCTTTACAAGATAAGTATCTACCCGTATAATTCTAACTAAATAAGATATACATTCAATCTTTTCTATACTTATCTTCTACACGTCTTCTAGAAGCAGTCTTCATGCAACAGCATCTTTATCAATACTAGCAGTACTAACTTAGCAGTTTGTACTGTTAGTTGTATCAGCAGTCTTCAACTTATATCAACAGTTTGTACTGTTAGTGTTATCTTCAGCAATACTAAGTCTTCTACATTTAATTCCGAACAATCTTCCCCTAACCTTGTGATTTACCCAAAATCAGCAAGTTTCTGAATTAAATGAGTACCTTATGAGGATTGTGAGGATTCTTCCAAACACTACAATGTCAATCTTAGTCTTTTAGCCTTCATATCTTCTGCTAAGTGAAATATTTTTCTTATCAATTCTCTTGCCATTTCTGACTCTTCATGAACTTTGAGTCTGGCAGCTAGCATGACAAGTAGTATATATGCTCTTAGTGGATAATCCTTCTCGACTAACATATAGACTTCCACTCCTGCTTTAGTAGATACCTTATGAACTCCACAGTTGTCAAACAGTCTCCATGTGGTAGCCAAGTGATGAGCTTGAAATCTCCATAGAGCATCACCTGAGTCAAGCTCATATAGCCTCTTCAGCTCTACCCATAACTCCTTGTCTTTATCATCAATAGGATCAGTGGTCTTGAACCTCACTTTAACTAAACTCCAAAGTTTATCCAAGTATTCTCTATCAAATTCTTTGATCAAGTCTTCAAAGAACTTGTACACCTCTGATTTTCCTCCTACCCTGATAATTTTCCAGCCTTTAATAACTCCATCTGAATAAACCTCCCAGTCAATGATGGGATGCTTGGCTGAAATGGGATCCACATTGAGTGATTCTGGAACTACTACCATTATACTATGAAGCTGTTCATTAGTCAACACTTCTTCTTCTTCTTCTTCTTCAACTGCTTCTTCTAGCTTTTCTTCCTCAGTCCTTTGCTTTTTGGACGCCTAAGATTCTAATTGCTCTCCTACTCTTTTCTCACATCTGCTTGTCTCAACTGTTTCTGTTTCACCTCTTAAGAACATCTGAATTCTTTTATGAGCACTAACATACAACTTCTCTATTTCTTCATAAGTTCTTCCTTTGAAGTGTTTTTCCTTCCAGTTGTCTTGATGTTTCGGATATGTCTTCATGTAACTCAGTTGTTCCTTTCTTGACGGAGGTTTCTTCTGATCAGCTTGCTTCTTGCTTTGACTTTTTCTAATCTGCTCCAATAAGTCACTAATTGCTTGTTCTTGTTCTTCAATTGTGAACTGTGACCTTTCCTCCTTTTGCAGCTTAGCAGCTAATTCACTATCAGCTAGAACTTGAGCAGCCCTTTCTTGTTCTTCAGTTAATAGTTTATGTTCAACCATAAACTTAGCCACTCTTTCTTCTTCAGCTGCTCTTGCTAGTTCTTCAGCATGCAATCTTTGAGCAAGTCCTTCATCAAGAGCAATTTAAGCTTGACTTTTCTTGTTTGTCTTCTCAGAAGGTTCACCTTCAATCAAAATGCCTTTTCCCTTGTCTGTTCTTGGTTTTCTTGTATAAACTGCACCAGCAGTACCTTGAGGAACACTAGCAGTACCTTCAACCTGACTGGCAGTACCTTCTATTTGTTCATCTGGCCTCCCCTAAGTACCAGATTCCTCTAGGACCAAAGAGACATTAGGGTCTTCATATAGCTCAGCTATCTTCCTCCCCTGTTTGAAAGATTCCTCACCCATGTCTTCATGTGAACCATCACCTGAACTGGAAGATGTAGAAGATTCTACCAAGTTAGCTGACCTTTTTCTTTGAAGAGTCTTGACTTTCTTCTCCAATTTCTTCACCTTCAAGACCAATTTTGTGTAGACTCTTCCAAAGACCTGTTTGTGTGTTGTGAGCTTAGCCTCCAAGGTAGAAACCTTATCTGACAATTTTGTACATAAAGCAACAATTCATTAAGTTTCTTACTGCCCTCAGCACTTCCTGATGTGTTACCTTCAGGGAGAGGTGCATCATGGGGCATAGACTCAGATTCCACCACATGGTGAGCATCTGAGCCACCCAATTGTTCCAGTTGGCTTGGGATTCCACCACTAGTACTTGGTTCAAAAGAACTAGGTACTGTAGGTGTGGCCATAGGTTGGGTCTTACTTATGTTACCCCTGTCCTGCCCAGCTTCTAAGCCTGTGACAGTAGGAGCAACCCTTCCTACACTGACATTGTCAGCCTCATCTGCATCATGAGAATGGGTAGGAACTCTGTGCTGAGGTACAACAGAGCCCTCTCTAGATAAACTCCTAGTGGGTGATGATGTGGGTTGTGAGGCTGATTGTTCTGAACTTGTGGGTGTGTGTTGGGAATCAACTGGGAACAGACCCTTCACCATGTACCTGTATCATGGAATCAAACAAAGGTACTTCTACCCCACTATACCCTTTTGAGGCCATCCTCATGATGCTAAAAAGTTTTTGGGTAAGTTTGGGTCTTTGATAAACAGTTTGATGTGGTAGAAGCTGACTTTTCCTAATGTTCAAATTTTTTTGAATGAACCTTGGATACATAAAAAATTTTGATTTATTTTCCGCATTCTTTACCATTCCTTCAAAAATAAGTTTTGAAAAATTGAAAGTCCTATTGGTTGATAAGCAAATGAGAGCAGTTGCAATATTGCTACTGAACTATTCCAATGCAGTTTTCTTATGGCTTAAACAATGAAGGATGGTATGAATTAAAAATCTCCATTGCGGGGCAAAACAACCTTTTTGAAAAGTTAAAGATTGAGATAGGATGTTGTACCCCATTCTAGTTAAGGTTTGAAAGATTTCAGTATTGGGCAAGGCACTAATACCAAAGTCATCAGCTAGGTGGAGATGCATCCTAACTGAGGATTCAGTAATAGTGATGGTTTTACCATCTACTGTTGCATTAAGTTCTTTGTCTCCAGTTTCAATAGTGCTGACAGTAACAGTCTGCCAAAACTCTTTGATTTGGGAGACATAGATAGTTGGATTTAGAGTTAAAGAATACCTGACAGTAACAGTCTGCCAAATCTCTTTTATTTGGGAGACATAGATAGTAGGATTTAGAGTTAAAGAATACCTTATGTGAGAAGCATTCAAGAAATCCACTATCTGATGAAATTGTACACCCTCCTCTGTTTTCTCTAAAAAGGCCACCATGTTATGTTTATCGACAAAAGATAAAGAGGCCATTATTGTCAGTAAAAGTTAGTTGTTACTGCTGGGATATAATTGATGAGATAAGAAAGTAAAGTGAGTAAAACAAATTGAGATGTAAAGAATGCTGCTTAGGATTTCTATTGGACCGTCTTCAATAAAATATAACTTTGAATTGAAGAAAGGTAATAAAGTAAATAAAAAGTGAAAATATCCAATAATGAAAACCCTTAAGTAAAGTAATCGACCATTAAAATCTCAACGGTTTTACAACGGCTAATTTTAACAAGCGGTTATTTCTCACAAGTACTAACGGCTATCCAGCAGTACAAGCTTTAGCCTACCAGTACTAACTTTTTGCCTCGCAGTACTAACTTTTTGTAAAAATTTTGACTTACCAGTATGAACTCAATTTTGATTTAAAACAATACTGCATATTATCATTTTGAAGGAATTAAGTGTAAAGACAGACACTTAATCAAATTTCGATTTAATGCAACCTCTGGTTGTGTGAGAACCAATAGTTTCAGTTATAAATAACTACCTGTGATCAGATAAACTCATTCAAAGAGCTTTCTTGACAGGGTTTCCAGCTCGTGGCAGGTGTTGCCTCTAACACAAATGTGTTAGATTCACTTTTGCTCACTGTTTTCTCTTCCAGATATACTAATAAAAGTATAAAATGATAGAGAGTGAGTTAGATTAGTTACTATCTGACTAACTATGCCATCAATTCATATGCAAAAACATCATAAATAGATTTCAAGAAAGATATTTTAAATAATCTCTCAACTTAGGTATAAAACCTTTGTTAAGGGACCACCAAATTCTGTCCATCATCAATCTATTATGTCAGCAACCAATCCACCATTTGCTGCTCACACAATACAAAGTCCATTTATTCACAGCATGAAATAAAGGGAAGTCGATATCATTCTCATATTTTAACTTCAGGAGAAGTTCGTGCTTATTTTAAACATTATGACCTGCAAATGTTAGTCCAAAACCAACAAAACAAATTGCAAAGCATTTGTTTCATAACAGTATAAACTTATGACCAACAGTTTAAACATAACAGTCCTAATTTGTACTAGTAGTACAAACTATACACAGCAGTACTAATTGACATAACTAGCAGTACAAATCCAATTTCATGTACAAAAACACACAGATTAAAATTTTTAAGGATTAAGCATTCCAATACTTGCTACCAAGTATTGAAACCTTCCAACATCAAAGGCTTTAGTGAGAAGATCTGCAAAATTTTGATTGGTATGAATCTTAACAACCTGAACTAACTTTTTCTCATTGCAGTCTCTTATAAAATGATGACTAATTTCTATGTGTTTTGTTTTAGAATGTTGCATTGGATTTTTAATAATGCATATTATACTGCTATTGTCAATATATATCATCGTATTCATAAAACTATACTCATAGTCAAGCAGCTAATTTTGAATCCATAAAACTTGACCACAGCAACTTGCAGCAGCTACATACTCAGCTTCAGTTGTAGAAGTTGCCACAATTGTCTGCTTCTTGCATTGCCATGATATAAGTCTGCAACCTAAGAACTGGCAACCACCTGTTGTTGATTTCCTATCCAGACTTGCACCAGCATAGTCACTGTCTGAGTATGCCACTAGATCAAAGGGAGATTCCCTAGGATACCATAGACCCAACTTAGGTTGACCCTTAAGGTACCTAAAGACCCTCTTTACAACAACTAAATATGAAGCCTTGGGATTGACCTGAAACCTTGCACATGCACACACAGCAAACATGATATATGGCCTTGATGAGGTATGATACATCAAGGACCCTATCATTTACCTGTAGGTGTGTACATTAACACTTTCTCCATCTTCATCTTTAAGCAAAGGTTTCTCTGGATCAACAGGTGTGCTTGCCACTTTAGCATCAGTAAATTGAAACTTCCTTAAGATCTCAGTCACATATTTATCTTGACTGATAAATATGCCTTCAGCTGATTGCTTCACTTGCAGCCCCAAAAAGGAGGTAAGTTCACCCATGGAACTCATTTGAAACTTATCGTGCATAAGTTTCTCAAATTCTAAGCACATCTCTTTATTTGTGGATCCAAATATGATATCATCCACATAGACATGTACTAGCAAGATATCTCCCTTATTCTTCTTGATAAATAGAGTCTGCTCAATCTTGCCTTTGTGGAACCCATTCTCTAACAGATAAGTAGCCAATGTTTTATACCAGTCCCTAGGAGCTTGATGCAATCTATAGAGAGCTTTCACCACCTTATACACCTTCTCTGGATGTTCTGGATCTTCAAAACCTGGAGGCTGAGAATTATATACCTCCTCTTCAATAGTACCATAGAGAAAGGCACTCTTGACATCCATCTGGTAAACAGTAAAGCCCATGAAAGAAGCATAAGCTAAGAACAATCTTATAGCTTCAATCCTAGCTACAGGTGCAAAAACCTCTTCATAGTCTACTCCTTCTTCTTGTGTATACCCCTGGGCTACAAGTCTAGCCTTATTTCTGATCACTATTCCCCTTTTATCTTTCTTGTTTTTGAATATCCATTTAGTACCAATAACCCTCATACCCTTGGGTAAATCAACCAGTACCCAAACCTTTTGAATCTTGAATTGTAAAAGCTCCTCTTGCATAGCTTCTACCCAGCTTTGACTTGTAAGGCCTTAAGTATGTTTTTGGGTTCTTCTTGTGAAAGAAAACAAACAAAGAGACATGTGTTGGCAGCTTCATGTTTCTTCTCTTCATAAACAGCACTAAGAAAGCCTTGTTGATCTGAATTCGTAGTCTGTCTTCTTGTCTTCACACCAGACTGTAAGGTTTGAAAGATTTCAGTATTGGGCAAGGCACTAATACCATTGTCATCAGCTAGGTGGAGATGCATCCTAACTGAGGATTCAGTAATAGTGATGGTTTTGCCATCTACTGTTGCATTAAGTTCTTTGTCTCCAGTTTCAATAGTGCTGACAGTAACAGTCTGCCAAAACTCTTTGATTTGGGAGACATAGATAGTTGGATTTAGAGTTAAAGAATACCTGACAGTAACAGTCTGCCAAATCTCTTTTATTTAGGAGACATAGATAGTAGGATTTAGAGTTAAAGAATACCTTATGTGAGAAGCATTCAAGAAATCCACTATCTGATGAAATTGTACACCCTCCTCTATTTTCTCTAAAAAGGCCACCATGTTATGTTTATCGACAAAAGATAAAGAGGCCATTATTGTCAGTAAAAGTTAGTTGTTACTGCTGGGATATAATTGATGAGATAAGAAAGTAAAGTGAGTAAAACAAATTGAGATGTAAAGAATGATGCTTAGGATTTCTATTGGACCGTCTTCAATAAAATATAACTTTGAATTGAAGAAAGGTAATAAAGTAAATAAAAAGTGAAAATATCCAATAAAGAAAACCCTTAAGTAAAGTAATCGACCATTAAAATCTCAACGGTTTTACAACGGCTAATTTTAACAAGCGGTTATTTCTCACAAGTACTAACGGCTATCCAGCAGTACAAGCTTTAGCCTACCAGTACTACCTTTTTGCCTCGCAGTACTAACTTTTTGTAAAAATTTTGACTTACCAGTATGAACTCAATTTTGATTTAAAACAATACTGCATATTATCATTTTGAAGGAATTAAGTGTAAAGACAGACACTTAATCAAATTTCGATTTAATGCAACCTCTGGTTGTGTGAGAACCAATAGTTTCAGTTATAAATAACTACCTGTGATCAGATAAACTCATTCAAAGAGCTTTCTTGACAGGGTTTCCAGCTCGTGGCAGGTGTTGCCTCTAACACAAATGTGTTAGATTCACTTTTGCTCACGGTTTTCTCTTCCAGATATACTAATAAAAGTATAAAATGATAGAGAGTGAGTTAGATTAGTTACTATCTGACTAACTATGCCATCAATTCATATGCAAAAACATCATAAATAGATTTCAAGAAAGATATTTTAAATAATCTCTCAACTTAGGTATAAAACCTTTGTTAAGGGACCACCAAATTCTGTCCATCATCAATCTATTATGTCAGCAACCAATCCACCATTTGCTGCTCACACAATACAAAGTCCATTTATTCACAGCATGAAATAAAGGGAAGTCGATATCATTCTCATATTTTAACTTCAGGAGAAGTTCGTGCTTATTTTAAACATTATGACCTGCAAATGTTAGTCCAAAACCAACAAAACAAATTGCAAAGCATTTGTTTCATAACAGTATAAACTTATGACCAACAGTTTAAACATAACAGTCCTAATTTGTACTAGTAGTACAAACTATACACAGCAGTACTAATTGACATAACTAGCAGTACAAATCCAATTTCATGTACAAAAACACACAGATTAAAATTTTTAAGGATTAAGCATTCCAATACTTGCTACCAAGTATTGAAACCTTCCAACACCAAAGGCTTTAGTGAGAAGATCTGCAAAATTTTGATTGGTATGAATCTTAACAACCTGAACTAACTTTTTCTCATTGCAGTCTCTTATAAAATGATGCCTAATTTCTATGTGTTTTGTTTTAGAATGTTGCATTGGATTTTTAATAATGCATATTGTACTGCTATTGTCAATATATATCATCGTATTCATAAAACTATACTCATAGTCAAGCAGCTGATTTTGAATCCATAAAACTTGACCACAGCAACTTGCAGCAGCTACATACTCAGCTTCAGTTGTAGAAGTTGCCTCAATTGTCTGCTTCTTGCATTGCCATGATATAAGTCTGCAACCTAAGAACTGGCAACCACCTGTTGTTGATTTCCTATCCAGACTTGCACCAGCATAGTCACTGTCTGAGTATGCCACTAGATCAAAGGGAGATTCCCTAGGATACCATAGACCCAACTTAGGTTGACCCTTAAGGTACCTAAAGATCCTCTTTACAACAACTAAATATGAAGCCTTGGGATTGACCTGAAACCTTGCACATGCACACACAGCAAACATGATATATGGCCTTGATGAGGTATGATACATCAAGGACCCTATCATTTACCTGTAGGTGTGTACATTAACACTTTCTCCATCTGCATCTTTAAGCAAAGGTTTCTCTGGATCAACAGGTGTGCTTGCCACTTTAGCATCAGTAAATTGAAACTTCCTTAAGATCTCAGTCACATATTTATCTTGACTGATAAATATGCCTTCAGCTGATTGCTTCACTTGCAGCCCCAAAAAGGAGGTAAGTTCACCCATGGAACTCATTTGAAACTTATCGTGCATAAGTTTCTCAAATTCTAAGCACATCTCTTTATTTGTGGATCCAAATATGATATCATCCACATAGACATGTACTAGCAAGATATCTCCCTTATTCTTCTTGATAAATAGAGTCTGCTTAATCTTGCCTCTGTGGAACCCATTCTCTAACAGATAAGTAGCCAATGTTTTATACCAGTCCCTAGGAGCTTGATGCAATCCATAGAGAGCTTTCACCACCTTATACACCTTCTCTGGACGTTCTGGATCTTCAAAACCTGGAGGCTGAGAAATATATACCTCCTCTTCAATAGTACCATTGAGAAAGGCACTCTTGACATCCATCTGGTAAACAGTAAAGCCCATGAAAGAAGCATAAGCTAAGAACAATCTTATAGCTTCAATCCTAGCTACAGGTGCAAAAACCTCTTCATAGTCTACTCCTTCTTCTTGTGTATACCCCTGGGCTACAAGTCTAGCCTTATTTCTGATCACTATTCCCCTTTTATCTTTCTTGTTTTTGAATATCCATTTAGTACCAATAACCCTCATACCCTTGGGTAAATCAACCAGTACCCAAACCTTTTGAATCTTGAATTGTAAAAGCTCCTCTTGCATAGCTTCTACCCAGCTTTGACTTGTAAGGCCTTAAGTATATTTTTGGGTTATTCTTGTGAAAGAAAACAAACAAAGAGACATGTGTTGGCAGCTTCATGTTTCTTCTCTTCATAAACAGCACTAAGAAAGCCTTGTTGATCTGAATTCATAGTCTGTCTTCTTGTCTTCACACCAGACTGTAAGGTTTGAAAGATTTCAGTATTGGGCAAGGCACTAATACCATTGTCATCAGCTAGGTGGAGATGCATCCTAACTGAGGATTCAGTAATAGTGATGGTTTTGCCATCTACTGTTGCATTAAGTTCTTTGTCTCCAGTTTCAATAGTGCTGACAGTAACAGTCTGCCAAAACTCTTTGATTTGGGAGACATAGATAGTTGGATTTAGAGTTAAAGAATACCTGACAGTAACAGTCTGCCAAATCTCTTTTATTTGGGAGACATAGATAGTAGGATTTAGAGTTAAAGAATACCTTATGTGAGAAGCATTCAAGAAATACACTATCTGATGAAATTGTACACCCTCCTCTGTTTTCTCTAAAAAGGCCACCATGTTATGTTTATCGACAAAAGATAAAGAGGCCATTATTGTCAGTAAAAGTTAGTTGTTACTGCTGGGATATAATTGATGAGATAAGAAAGTAAAGTGAGTAAAACAAATTGAGATGTAAAGAATGATGCTTAGGATTTCTATTGGACCGTCTTCAATAAAATATAACTTTGAATTGAAGAAAGGTAATAAAGTAAATAAAAAGTGAAAATATCCAATAAAGAAAACCCTTAAGTAAAGTAATCGACCATTAAAATCTCAACGGTTTTACAACGGCTAATTTTAACAAGCGGTTATTTCTCACAAGTACTAACGGCTATCCAGCAGTACAAACTTTAGCCTACCAGTACTACCTTTTTGCCTCGCAGTACTAACTTTTTGTAAAAATTTTGACTTACCAGTATGAACTCAATTTTGATTTAAAACAATACTGCATATTATCATTTTGAAGGAATTAAGTGTAAAGACAGACACTTAATCAAATTTCGATTTAATGCAACCTCTGGTTGTGTGAGAACCAATAGTTTCAGTTATAAATAACTACCTGTGATCAGATAAACTCATTCAAAGAGCTTTCTTGACAGGGTTTCCAGCTCGTGGCAGGTGTTGCCTCTAACACAAATGTGTTAGATTCACTTTTGCTCACTGTTTTCTCTTCCAGATATACTAATAAAAGTATAAAATGATAGAGAGTGAGTTAGATTAGTTACTATCTGACTAACTATGCCATCAATTCATATGCAAAAACATCATAAATAGATTTCAAGAAAGATATTTTAAATAATCTCTCAACTTAGGTATAAAACCTTTGTTAAGGGACCACCAAATTCTGTCCATCATCAATCTATTATGTCAGCAACCAATCCACCATTTGCTGCTCACACAATACAAAGTCCATTTATTCACAGCATGAAATAAAGGGAAGTCGATATCATTCTCATATTTTAACTTCAGGAGAAGTTCGTGCTTATTTTAAACATTATGACCTGCAAATGTTAGTCCAAAACCAACAAAACAAATTGCAAAGCATTTGTTTCATAACAGTATAAACTTATGACCAACAGTTTAAACATAACAGTCCTAATTTGTACTAGTAGTACAAACTATACACAGCAGTACTAATTGACATAACTAGCAGTACAAATCCAATTTCATGTACAAAAACACACAGATTAAAATTTTTAAGGATTAAGCATTCCAATACTTGCTACCAAGTATTGAAACCTTCCAACATCAAAGGCTTTAGTGAGAAGATCTGCAAAATTTTGATTGGTATGAATCTTAACAACCTGAACTAACTTTTTCTCATTGCAGTCTCTTATAAAATGATGCCTAATTTCTATGTGTTTTGTTTTAGAATGTTGCATTGGATTTTTAATAATGCATATTGTACTGCTATTGTCAATATATATCATCGTATTCATAAAACTATACTCATAGTCAAGCAGCTAATTTTGAATCCATAAAACTTGACCACAGCAACTTGCAGCAGCTACATACTCAGCTTCAGTTGTAGAAGTTGCCACAATTGTCTGCTTCTTGCATTGCCATGATATAAGTCTGCAACCTAAGAACTGGCAACCACCTGTTGTTGATTTCCTATCCAGACTTGCACCAGCATAGTCACTGTCTGAGTATGCCATTAGATCCAAGGGAGATTCCCTAGGATACCATAGACCCAACTTAGGTTGACCCTTAAGGTACCTAAGATCCTCTTTACAACAACTAAATATGAAGCCTTGGGATTGACCTGAAACCTTGCACATGCACACACAGCAAACATGATATATGGCCTTGATGAGGTATGATACATCAAGGACCCTATCATTTACCTGTAGGTGTGTACATTAACACTTTCTCCATCTTCATCTTTAAGCAAAGGTTTCTCTGGATCAACAGGTGTGCTTGCCACTTTAGCATCAGTAAATTGAAACTTCCTTAAGATCTCAGTCACATATTTATCTTGACTGATAAATATGCCTTCAGCTGATTGCTTCACTTGCAGCCCCAAAAAGGAGGTAAGTTCACCCATGGAACTCATTTGAAACTTATCGTGCATAAGTTTCTCAAATTCTAAGCACATCTCTTTATTTGTGGATCCAAATATGATATCATCCACATAGACATGTACTAGGCAAGATATCTCCCTTATTCTTCTTGATAAATAGAGTCTGCTCAATCTTGCCTCTGTGGAACCCATTCTCTAACAAATAAGTAGCCAATGTTTTATACCAGTCCCTAGGAGCTTGATACAATCCATAGAGAGCTTTCACCACCTTATACACCTTCTCTGGATGTTCTGGATCTTCAAAACCTGGAGGCTGAGAAATATATACCTCCTCTTCAATAGTACCATAGAGAAAGGCACTCTTGACATCCATCTGGTAAACAGTAAAGCCCATGAAAGAAGCATAAGCTAAGAACAATCTTATAGCTTCAATCCTAGCTACAGGTGCAAAAACCTCTTCATAGTCTACTCCTTCTTCTTGTGTATACCCCTGGGCTACAAGTCTAGCCTTATTTCTGATCACTATTCCCCTTTTATCTTTCTTGTTTTGAATATCCATTTAGTACCAATAACCCTCATACCCTTGGGTAAATCAACCAGTACCCAAACCTTTTGAATCTTGAATTGTAAAAGCTCCTCTTGCATAGCTTCTACCCAGCTTTGACTTGTAAGGCCTTAAGTATGTTTTTGGGTTCTTCTTGTGAAAGAAAACAAACAAAGAGACATGTGTTGGCAGCTTCATGTTTCTTCTCTTCATAAACAGCACTAAGAAAGCCTTGTTGATCTGAATTCATAGTCTGTCTTCTTGTCTTCACACCAGACTGTAAGGTTTGAAAGATTTCAGTATTGGGCAAGGCACTAATACCATTGTCATCAGCTAGGTGGAGATGCATCCTAACTGAGGATTCAGTAACAGTGATGGTTTTGCCATCTACTGTTGCATTAAGTTCTTTGTCTCCAGTTTCAATAGTGCTGACAGTAACAGTCTGCCAAAACTCTTTGATTTGGGAGACATAGATAGTTGGATTTAGAGTTAAAGAATACCTGACAGTAACAGTCTGCCAAATCTCTTTTATTTGGGAGACATAGATAGTAGGATTTAGAGTTAAAGAATACCTTATGTGAGAAGCATTCAAGAAATCCACTATCTGATGAAATTGTACACTCTCCTCTGTTTTCTCTAAAAAGGCCGCCATGTTATGTTTATCGACAAAATATAAAGAGGCCATTATTTTCAGTAAAAGTTAGTTGTTACTGCTGGGATATAATTGATGAGATAAGAAAGTAAAGTGAGTAAAACAAATTGAGATGTAAAGAATGATGCTTAGGATTTCTATTGGACCGTCTTCAATAAAATATAACTTTGAATTGAAGAAAGGTAATAAAGTAAATAAAAAGTGAAAATATCCAATAAAGAAAACCCTTAAGTAAAGTAATCGACCATTAAAATCTCAACGGTTTTACAACGGCTAATTTTAACAAGCGGTTATTTCTCACAAGTACTAACGGCTATCCAGCAGTACAAACTTTAGCCTACCAGTACTACCTTTTTGCCTCGCAGTACTAACTTTTTGTAAAAATTTTGACTTACCAGTATGAACTCAATTTTGATTTAAAACAATACTGCATATTATCATTTTGAAGGAATTAAGTGTAAAGACAGACACTTAATCAAATTTCGATTTAATGCAACCTCTGGTTGTGTGAGAACCAATAGTTTCAGTTATAAATAACTACCTGTGATCAGATAAACTCATTCAAAGAGCTTTCTTGACAGGGTTTCCAGCTCGTGGCAGGTGTTGCCTCTAACACAAAAATGTTAGATTCACTTTTGCTCACTGTTTTCTCTTCCAGATATACTAATAAAAGTATAAAATGATAGAGAGTGAGTTAGATTAGTTACTATCTGACTAACTATGCCATCAATTCATATGCAAAAACATCATAAATAGATTTCAAGAAAGATATTTTAAATAATCTCTCAACTTAGGTATAAAACCTTTGTTAAGGGACCACCAAATTCTGTCCATCATCAATCTATTATGTCAGCAACCAATCCACCATTTGCTGCTCACACAATACAAAGTCCATTTATTCACAGCATGAAATAAAGGGAAGTCGATATCATTCTCATATTTTAACTTCAGGAGAAGTTCGTGCTTATTTTAAACATTATGACCTGCAAATGTTAGTCCAAAACCAACAAAACAAATTGCAAAGCATTTGTTTCATAACAGTATAAACTTATGACCAACAGTTTAAACATAACAGTCCTAATTTGTACTAGTAGTACAAACTATACACAGCAGTACTAATTGACATAACTAGCAGTACAAATCCAATTTCATGTACAAAAACACACAGATTAAAATTTTTAAGGATTAAGCATTCCAATACTTGCTACCAAGTATTGAAACCTTCCAACATCAAAGGATTTAGTGAGAAGATCTGCAAAATTTTGATTGGTATGAATCTTAACAACCTGAACTAACTTTTTCTCATTGCAGTCTCTTATAAAATGATGCCTAATTTCTATGTGTTTTGTTTTAGAATGTTGCATTGGATTTTTAATAATGCATATTGTACTGCTATTGTCAATATATATCATCGTATTCATAAAACTATACTCATAGTCAAGCAGCTAATTTTGAATCCATAAAACTTGACCACAGCAACTTGCAGCAGCTACATACTCAGCTTCAGTTGTAGAAGTTGCCACAATTGTCTGCTTCTTGCATTGCCATGATATAAGTCTGCAACCTAAGAACTGGCAACCACCTGTTGTTGATTTCCTATCCAGACTTGCACCAGCATAGTCACTGTCTGAGTATGCCACTAGATCAAAGGGAGATTCCCTAGGATACCATAGACCCAACTTAGGTTGACCCTTAAGGTACCTAAAGATCCTCTTTACAACAACTAAATATGAAGCCTTGGGATTGACCTGAAACCTTGCACATGCACACACAGCAAACATGATATATGGCCTTGATGAGGTATGATACATCAAGGACCCTATCATTTACCTGTAGGTGTGTACATTAACACTTTCTCCATCTTCATCTTTAAGCAAAGGTTTCTCTGGATCAACAGGTGTGCTTGCCACTTTAGCATCAGTAAATTGAAACTTCCTTAAGATCTCAGTCACATATTTATCTTGACTGATAAATATGCCTTCAGCTGATTGCTTCACTTGCAGCCCCAAAAAGGAGGTAAGTTCACCCATGGAACTCATTTGAAACTTATCGTGCATAAGTTTCTCAAATTCTAAGCACATCTCTTTATTTGTGGATCCAAATATGATATCATCCACATAGACATGTACTAGCAAGATATCTCCCTTATTCTTCTTGATAAATAGAGTCTGCTCAATCTTGCCTCTGTGGAACCCATTCTCTAACAGATAAGTAGCCAATGTTTTATACCAGTCCCTAGGAGCTTGATACAATCCATAGAGAGCTTTCACCACCTTATACACCTTCTCTGGATGTTCTGGATCTTCAAAACCTGGAGGCTGAGAAATATATACCTCCTCTTCAATAGTACCATAGAGAAAGGCACTCTTGACATCCATCTGGTAAACAGTAAAGCCCATGAAAGAAGCATAAGCTAAGAACAATCTTATAGCTTCAATCCTAGCTACAGGTGCAAAAACCTCTTCATAGTCTACTCCTTCTTCTTGTGTATACCCCTGGGCTACAAGTCTAGCCTTATTTCTGATCACTATTCCCCTTTTATCTTTCTTGTTTTTGAATATCCATTTAGTACCAATAACCCTCATACCCTTGGGTAAATCAACCAGTACCCAAACCTTTTGAATCTTGAATTGTAAAAGCTCCTCTTGCATAGCTTCTACCCAGCTTTGACTTGTAAGGCCTTAAGTATGTTTTTGGGTTCTTCTTGTGAAAGAAAACAAACAAAGAGACATGTGTTGGCAGCTTCATGTTTCTTCTCTTCATAAACAGCACTAAGAAAGCCTTGTTGATCTGAATTCATAGTCTGTCTTCTTGTCTTCACACCAGACTGTAAGGTTTGAAAGATTTCAGTATTGGGCAAGGCACTAATACCATTTTCATCAGCTAGGTGGAGATGCATCCTAACTGAGGATTCAGTAACAGTGATGGTTTTGCCATCTACTGTTGCATTAAGTTCTTTGTCTCCAGTTTCAATAGTGCTGACAGTAACAGTCTGCCAAAACTCTTTGATTTGGGAGACATAGATAGTTGGATTTAGAGTTAAAGAATACCTGACAGTAACAGTCTGCCAAATCTCTTTTATTTGGGAGACATAGATAGTAGGATTTAGAGTTAAAGAATACCTTATGTGAGAAGCATTCAAGAAATCCACTATCTGATGAAATTGTACACCCTCCTCTGTTTTCTCTAAAAAGGCCACCATGTTATGTTTATCGACAAAAGATAAAGAGGCCATTATTGTCAGTAAAAGTTAGTTGTTACTGCTGGGATATAATTGATGAGATAAGAAAGTAAAGTGAGTAAAACAAATTGAGATGTAAAGAATGATGCTTAGGATTTCTATTGGACCGTCTTCAATAAAATATAACTTTGAATTGAAGAAAGGTAATAAAGTAAATAAAAAGTGAAAATATCCAATAAAGAAAACCCTTAAGTAAAGTAATCGACCATTAAAATCTTAACGGTTTTACAACGGCTAATTTTAACAAGCGGTTATTTCTCACAAGTACTAACGGATATCCACCAGTACAAACTTTAGCCTACCAGTACTACCTTTTTGCCTCGCAGTACTAACTTTTTGTAAAAATTTTGACTTACCAGTATGAACTCAATTTTGATTTAAAACAATACTGCATATTATCATTTTGAAGGAATTAAGTGTAAAGACAGACACTTAATCAAATTTCGATTTAATGCAACCTCTGGTTGTGTGAGAACCAATAGTTTCAGTTATAAATAACTACCTGTGATCAGATAAACTCATTCAAAGAGCTTTCTTGACAGGGTTTCCAGCTCGTGGCAGGTGTTGCCTCTAACACAAATGTGTTAGATTCACTTTTGCTCACTGTTTTCTCTTCCAGATATACTAATAAAAGTATAAAATGATAGAGAGTGAGTTAGATTAGTTACTATCTGACTAACTATGCCATCAATTCATATGCAAAAACATCATAAATAGATTTCAAGAAAGATATTTTAAATAATCTCTCAACTTAGGTATAAAACCTTTGTTAAGGGACCACCAAATTCTGTCCATCATCAATCTATTATGTCAGCAACCAATCCACCATTTGCTGCTCACACAATACAAAGTCCATTTATTCACAGCATGAAATAAAGGGAAGTCGATATCATTCTCATATTTTAACTTCAGGAGAAGTTCGTGCTTATTTTAAACATTATGACCTGCAAATGTTAGTCCAAAACCAACAAAACAAATTGCAAAGCATTTGTTTCATAACAATATAAACTTATGACCAACAGTTTAAACATAACAGTCCTAATTTGTACTAGTAGTACAAACTATACACAGCAGTACTAATTGACATAACTAGCAGTACAAATCCAATTTCATGTACAAAAACACACAGATTAAAATTTTTAAGGATTAAGCATTCCAATACTTGCTACCAAGTATTGAAACCTTCCAACATCGAAGGCTTTAGTGAGAAGATCTGCAAAATTTTGATTGGTATGAATCTTAACAACCTGAACTAACTTTTTCTCATTGCAGTCTCTTATAAAATGATGCCTAATTTCTATGTGTTTTATTTTAGAATGTTGCATTGGATTTTTAATAATGCATATTGTACTGCTATTGTCAATATATATCATCGTATTCATAAAACTATACTCATAGTCAAGCAGCTAATTTTGAATCCATAAAACTTGACCACAGCAACTTGCAGCAGCTACATACTCAGCTTCAGTTGTAGAAGTTGCCACAATTGTCTGCTTCTTGCATTGCCATGATATAAGTCTGCAACCTAAGAACTGGCAACCACCTGTTGTTGATTTCCTATCCAGACTTGCACCAGCATAGTCACTGTCTGAGTATGCCACTAGATCAAAGGGAGATTCCCTAGGATACCATAGACCCAACTTAGGTTGACCCTTAAGGTACCTAAAGATCCTCTTTACAACAACTAAATATGAAGCCTTGGGATTGACCTGAAACCTTGCACATGCACACACAGCAAACATGATATATGGCCTTGATGAGGTATGATACATCAAGGACCCTATCATTTACCTGTAGGTGTGTACATTAACACTTTCTCCATCTTCATCTTTAAGCAAAGGTTTCTCTGGATCAACAGGTGTGCTTGCCACTTTAGCATCAGTAAATTGAAACTTCCTTAAGATCTCAGTCACATATTTATCTTGACTGATAAATATGCCTTCAGCTGATTGCTTCACTTGCAGCCCCAAAAAGGAGGTAAGTTCACCCATGGAACTCATTTGAAACTTATCGTGCATAAGTTTCTCAAATTCTAAGCACATCTCTTTATTTGTGGATCCAAATATGATATCATCCACATAGACATGTACTAGCAAGATATCTCCCTTATTCTTCTTGATAAATAGAGTTTGCTCAATCTTGCCTCTGTGGAACCCATTCTCTAACAGATAAGTAGCAAATGTTTTATACCAGTCCCTAGGAGCTTGATGCAATCCATAAAGAGCTTTCACCACCTTTTACACCTTCTTTGGATGTTCTGGATCTTCAAAACCTGGAGGCTGAGAAATATATACCTCCTCTTCAATAGTACCATAGAGAAAGGCACTCTTGACATCCATTTGGTAAACAGTAAAGCCCATGAAAGAAGCATAAGCTAAGAACAATCTTATAGCTTCAATCCTAGCTACAGGTGCAAAAACCTCTTCATAGTCTACTCCTTCTTCTTGTGTATACCCCTGGGCTACAAGTCTAGCCTTATTTCTGATCACTATTCCCCTTTTATCTTTCTTGTTTTTGAATATCCATTTAGTACCAATAACCCTCATACCCTTGGGTAAATCAACCAGTACCCAAACCTTTTGAATCTTGAATTGTAAAAGCTCCTCTTGCATAGCTTCTACCCAGCTTTGACTTGTAAGGCCTTAAGTATGTTTTTGGGTTCTTCTTGTGAAAGAAAACAAACAAAGAGACATGTGTTGGCAGCTTCATGTTTCTTCTCTTCATAAACAGCACTAAGAAAGCCTTGTTGATCTGAATTCATAGTCTGTCTTCTTGTCTTCACACCAGACTGTATGTCTCCAATCACATTCTCTAGGGAGTGATCCTTGTGTATTCTTGTATGTGGAGTTGTGGGAACTTGATAGGTGAGTGGCATGTTGTTAATATCCACTTCATCTTCTGAGAAATCATCAGTAGTATCTGACGGGCCAACAGTTTGCCCAGCAGTACTAACATGAGGCTCAATAGTACAATCTTCATTTGTACTGTATTCATGATTCTCTGGTTCTTGAACTCCATCTTCATTGTTTCCATCTTCAAAACCTTCTTTTTCTGCATCAGTAGAAGGTCTAGCATCCTTTGAAGATGAATCCACACTATTCCAAATAGGCATCAAAATATGATCTTGATCTTTCTCCTTTTCCAAGCTTGGTTCAGTTGTTGCAACACCATCTTCTGAACCTGCAAAATCATTAGAAAATGTTCCTGCAACAACTGGTACATAGTTCATAGATTGGGTTAGAGTATCAAGATCAAATAGCCATTTTGTACCTTCACCTGCAACATTAGACTTATTCTATAGAAATTCAACATGTAGGTTTTCCTCTACTTTCCTAGTTTTTGTGTTGTATACCCTAAAGGAATTACTATTTAATGAGTACCCAACCAAGAAACCCTCATCAGATTTACCATCAAATTTGCCTAGATGGTCTAAGGTATTGAGAATAGTGACATGACACCCAAATGGTCTTAGAAAACCTAAAGCAGGTGTTCTACCTCTAAACAGTTCATATAGTGTCTTGTTGTGTGGTTTAACTTCTAAAACTCTATTTTGCACATAACAAGCAGTATTAACTGCTTCAGCCCAAAAAGTGATGGGCAGCTTTGAATCAGCTAACATGGTTCTAGCAGCTTCTATTAGTGTCCTATTCCTCCTTTCAGCAACCCCATTTTGTTGAGGAGTTCTAGCTACACTAAACTCTCTCTTAATACCTTTTTCCCTATAGAAATCATCCATAACTCTATTCTTAAACTTTGTCCCATTGTCACACCTGATGTCTTTCACTTTCTAATCCACTAAGTTTTCTATTTTAGTTATAAATGTCTTAAGAATGCTAGGTGTCTCATCCTTAGATCCTAGAAAGAAAACCCATGTGAATCTACTATAGTCATCAGTAACTACAAGACAGTACTTCTTATGTTGAATAATAGAGTTCTGGGTCTTGGGCTTACAAGAAGCCTTGTGTTGTTTGCCTTTGAGACAGGCAACACAAGTTTGGTCATTTTCAAAACGTTTTTGAGACAAGCCACTTACCAAACCATCTTTAACAATTTTATTTATGGTTAAGTTGACATGACCAAGTCTTCTATGCCA
This sequence comes from Artemisia tridentata subsp. tridentata, assembly GCA_021014915.2. Taxonomy (NCBI): domain Eukaryota; kingdom Viridiplantae; phylum Streptophyta; class Magnoliopsida; order Asterales; family Asteraceae; genus Artemisia; species Artemisia tridentata. The sequence continues at coordinate 305,832,517 of CP139509.1, forward strand.
TAACATTGACTCATCCAATGTGGCTTTTGAAACAAGACAAGTGAGAGCCTATTTAGGAACAATTTTCTTCATATCAACACTGTACATATTGCCTTTTCTTGGAACTTTAAGTAGTACTTGACTTTCATCAGGTAACTTAAAGTCTGGAGAAGGTACAAGACATTCAGTGTCAGTAAAAAGAACTTTGTTCTTTTTGTCACACATCTGTGAGACACTAAAGAGATTGTACTTGAGCTCTTGCACAAAATACACATCTTCAAAGTAAAGTTTACCGGTTTTCAATGTACCTTTACCACTAATCCTTCCACCTATTCCTCCCCCAAAGGTAACATATCCTCCATCCATTGGTGTAAAGTCAGAAAGATAGGACATGTTCCCTGTCATGTGCCTAGAGCATCCACTATCTGCAAAACCTTGATCTTCTTCATCATCTTGTGGATGTCCCTGCACATAAAAGAAGGAAATTAGTTTCCTTGGGGTACCCAAGCCATCACTGACTTGGGTTTGCCTCGTGCATCAATATAGTCAAATCGCTTTAATACAATTGATGCACCATTGGGTTTGATTGGTCTCCATACCCAACATGCTGAGGCCTTAACAACATTTGCCCTCTTATCCCTTGCAGTGTTTTTAGGCTTACCAGTACTAACTGCTGGTCTAGCAGTATGAACTGTTGGCCTGGCAGTTTTAACTTTTAAGTTCCAAAATTTATTTTAAAACATTGCTTTCTTGTGAAAAGGCTTGTTAACAGTTTGTTGTGCATATTTAAAAGTTGGTTTTTCACTTGAAACTGTTGGTTTAGGGTAAACAGTCTTAGATGGTCTGGCCGTACTAACTGCTGGTCGAGCAGTACTAATTGGTTTGAGGCCAGACTTCATTAAAATTACCCTGGGAGACATTTTGTTAACATTAGAGTGAGATTGAGACCTGTTTTAGTTCACCCTATTTGTGTTCCCAAGTACCCTATTATTCCCTGTAACCATATTTTTCCCTTGATAGTTATGACAAAAAACCTGTAGGTGGTCAAAGCTACCACAAGAAAAAAAAGCCTTGTTGTACATGACAAAGTCACTACCTAGTTGATAGGACTTGAGGTCATTCTAGTTCCTCTGGTTACCTCTAGGCTTGTATGTGGACCTATACATCTCAGAATATCTAACTATTTTCCTAGCTGGTTTTACATTTGTTCTAGGTTTAACAGTTTCATCATTAACCACCGGAACATCAGTTCCTTCTAGCGTTACTACTTCAGGTTTAGTCACAACCTGTTCTTCATCATCAGATTCCCAATCTTCAATGACGGGAGCATCTGAGTTCCTATCAGCTGACACCTTGTCCTCAGCAAGAGAGGTGTCACTAGCTGTAACACCTCCATCCGAGAACGGGTCAAATGTCACATTTATGGCGTCAAACAGAACATACACAAGCGGAAGACTTTAATAATACAATGTTTACATAGTTATTCTAAGGAAAAGATAAAGTACTAAATTTGAACATTACAACTTCCATACTAAAATACAAACTAAGTCCAAAAGAAAAACTCTAAATGCATCCCTAATCCATGGGAAGCTATCAAGGTGTTCCACTAAGAGCTCCTAAGCACTCATCACTCGAATCCCAGCCTCCCTCTTAGAACCTGCCGCAGGAAAAGAAAATGCGGCTGAGCTTAAAAAGCCCAGTGAACAGATATATACAAATGGATAACTAAAGAAAAATAATAACTGAAATGAAATCATAAGGATCTGCTGGATAGAATGATATAAGTCACAATAAGTAGTAAAATGAACGGATAAGTGAAACGGAACCACGACAACCTGCTAAACAAGATATCAATGAAATATGGGATATATGATAATGGAATCAAAGCATAACAAGGAATATGAAATGGATAACAATCATAACAAGGAAATGCCCAAGTAACAAACATAAATCATATCATAGCAATTTGTACATAGGAGCTGCAGACTCCAATAGTACTAGTGTGAAATGGGGTGTATGCCACATACACGATCCATTCACTAAATAACTGAACTAAACAAAGTACCTAGGATGCATCCATACGCTCCCTGCAAAATAGATATACATATACAAGTTCGAGACTGTGCATACGTATGTTAATATAATAATAATAAGTATGGCGGCCATGGTTGCTATATAGCATAAATGGGAACGCTGTGGACTAAAACCCACCTCCACAGATAGTGTCAATACCATTGGTGCATCAATGGCAAGGCCATGGACTCCCCATGACTGGCTACAAATATGGGCAACATAATAGGCAAAGAACATACAATATAATGATGAGGGACAATTATAAATTGTCCAACTAAGATAATAGCTATATGAAATGAATATAGCATAAAACGAATAATCAAACAAATAACTAAACAAATAAGGATCAAAGCATAACAAATATCAGGAAACAATGAGTCATTAGAAATCCTTAAGGATAGAGTACAACCAAATTATGTAAATATGAAAGTCATTTAAATGTTGTTTTCATGAAAGTATTCTTATAAAAGCGGTTTCCATAAGAGTCATTAAACCTTCATATAAAAAGTGGTGTTACCTCGTATTCATAGAAATCATTTTAAAAATAGTATTTCTCAAAACCATCATTAAGATATATATTCAAAATGTTTTTTTTTTTTTTTTTTTTTTTTTCCATATAAGTCATAATATCTAATGCATTATAAAGTATCAAAGGATTCAAATGCGAATACTGAAGTCACAGAAGATAATGAACGAATCATATCACACAAAACAACCAAACGAATATCAAATGGACCATATTCAAAATATTAAACATCAAGGAATTAAGTCATGAGATACCCTTACTGAGAAATGGCGGAATATCTGTACCTTAACGCGAATAAAAGGAAACGAAATGAAATGAACACAGGGACGGAAATCACTCCTGCTTCAGAGAATCTACATGAATTATGGATCAATTATTATTTAGGAGTCTGTTTTAAAGTTCATTAATTGTCATAACTGATTCTTAAATACTTATAGTTATTCATTATTTATGATTAGGGTATCATTACTGAAGTTATGTTAACTTATGTTAAAGAGTATCTGTATTAACATTACAAATGTAATTTAGGTCAAAACACATTAAATGGGGTTAGTTTACACTAAATCCTTAACTTATAACATAGTTTAGATTTTATCTTATTCTGGTCCCGATATTTATGAATTTTATACCATAATTAAGTGTTTACTGAGGAGCTTAAATATTTATCATGAATACTAATACATGTTGGACACTTACAGTAATTTTCCTAGATTTTATTTCAAAGTGATAGTACCATTTCAAAAATCATTTTCCCAAACCTGTCCAGAAAGTGCACTGCAGGTATACCCTAAAAGTTTGCATTTTCTTAACCTATTAGAACCCTTCAGAAAAATCTAAAAAAATTCCAGTAAGTCCTATAAATCCTAAATATTCTCCCTGTAAAAAGAGACATCCTAATTCCTTACTTTTTGAAAATTAAAATTCAAAAACACCAGCTAAAAGTTCAGACTTCTAAACTCAGGATTGACATCTAATGTTCTAAAAATCAAAAAGTCACTTATCCGACCTCCAAAATTTATGAAATTTTATATACAGGTAGCAAAAATCCTGAACTTAGTTTTAGACTCAAAATTCTTGATAAACACATTGGCATCATCACGTTAGAACTCCTTTAAACCCGACCCAAATTCTAGACAGCTTGCAGTTGAGACAGAAAACAACACTAGCCCTAACCCTTTAAACCTTAATACGACACTTATTAATTATCTAGGGTTTCCAGGTTTCAACACCATATTAACGTATAATTAATGACCATATTAGGGCTGGATACATAGCTCTAGGGTTTGGAAACAAAACTGATCCGAATGGAGCATAAACAAAAGTCGACACACAAATGCCCATTATACCAAAGACATGATTGATTACCTCATGTTAACATGTAAACGAGTTACACACGAAATCATAAACTTCAAAACCCTAGCCCTGTTAAAACAGCCCTCACGACCCTTGTTAAATTTATGCTAGGTCGACTAGAAAAGAACAATCAGATTTGACATAATATGTTAATCAAGAGCTTATGATTTTATGTGGCGTTTATCCTTTTACCAGTATGAATCCGAATGATAACGAGATTAGCAGCAAACAGGTTTTAGCTTAGGGTTTTATAGATATAAATGAATGGCAGACATGAATTATTTTATGATAAGTAGCAGGCGACACATGTTTTAGATTAGGGCTCATATTTTATTAACCATGTATTCGCTAGGGTATAACAAAGATGATTGATGAATGATACCACAAGGCTGATCAAAAAAGATTGAAGGAAAGAAGACTAGCACTTGTACGAACACAATCACACACCACCAAAGGACTGCTACGATTTGACACAAAATCGATCACCAAACCTGTTGCTAATCTTCGACCCTTCTTGATTCTTGAGAGACAACAATGAGATTTGGGAGTTGTTTAAGTTTCGGTATTGGGAGAGAGGGAGATGTGCCGTATAATTAGCTTCTATATGTTTATTAATAGTACCATTTTCTTTGGCCTTACAACCATATTCTAACTTTGGCTCTTGAAACTCAGCTAAACCTGTATGCTCTAAGTCTATTCCTAGGGGTGCAGGCAGTCCTCTATGAGGAGGTGGACATGTGTTGTAGCCTAATCCAGACTTAGCCTTATTTATCAATTGACACTCTATGATTTTATTCACTCCTTTAGATGCAAACTCTAAAGTGTCTACATTTAATTGAATATTATCTTTTGTCTTTTTGATTTTATCTAACTCAGCTTTTAGCATACTTATCTCAGCATTTTTAAGTGTCAAATCTCTCTTAAGAACAACTATATCTTCAGTAAAGGCTGACTCATTCTTCTTATAATGCAAAATTTATTCCTCTAAAACAGCTAAACCTTTTTTATGATTAGACAAATTGTAGTTTGTTTGATTTAGCTCAATTCTCTGCTCATTATAATGTTTCTTTAAAGTTTCATATACTTTAAGAGCAGAACAAGTTTTAGAAAAAAATTTAGCTGATTGTACCTCTGACTCAGAGAAAGCCATAAGTGTTATCTCAACTGCTGCTTCCTCTTCATTTGCCATGAAGCTCCAGTCATAACCTAAACCATCAATTGCAACCATAGCCTTTGAAGATGTCTCTGCCTCTTCCAATGCCTTTGGCTTGCTTCTATACCCCTTACTCTTGCTATCCTGTTGCCTGGGTCTTCTACACTCTCTGGCAAAATGCCCCAACTTGTGACAGTTAAAGCACTCCACCTTAGACTCGTCAAAACCAGCAGTGTCATTACTACTGATGTTGATCTTTTTCCCAGTTCTTTGAAAGAATTTCTTAGCCCTCATGCTAAGAAGTGAAATCTGCCACTTTAGATCCATCTCTTCCAAGTCATCATTATTAGTCTGCTCTAGATCTTCATGTGACAACATAGACCCATTGTTTTGGCTGGTCAGGAATGCATAAAAGGTAGTATCACTAATACCAGCAGTACTAGTGGATAAGATAGGAGTACTAACACTAGGGTTAGCAGTACTAACTCCTGCAGCCACTTTTACCTCATCTGGACTTGTATTACTGGGAGATGATACAAAAGCCATATTCCCAGAGCTTGAGCTTGCACTTTTAGATTTCTTCACTTCTTGTTCAACAATCTTAAAGTTGTTGTATAGATCATTGAGGCTCATAGTGTCGATCTCTGGCTTATTCTTCCGGACCACCACATGTGTGTACCATTCAGCAGGTAAACTCCTTAAGAAATTGGAGTTCAGATATTCTTGAGGGATTTCAACTCCAAGCACAGCCAGTTAGCTGACAATCTTCTGCAATCTATTAAACATGTGATCTAAAGACTCATTACTGGAAGCACTAAAGTTTTCAAAGTTCTGCTTCAATAAGGTCTTTTGGGTCTTCTTGGGGGCCTCATTACCACCATACCGAGTAGTGATTGCTTCAAACAAGGATTTTGCATCCTTGGATTTGCTGAAGTTTAGGAGCTGATCATTGGGGATGGTCATCATCAACAAACTCCTAGCTTTGACATCATTCTTCTTTTGCAGCTTCTCTTCTGAAGTAACTGGAGAGGTATTCACAGTTTTCTTTTCCTTACCATAAAATTTTGTAACAGTTGTTGATGGTTTAAAAGAGTTTCCATCTTCAATGATCTCCCAAAGTGCATAGTCCTGCACTTGGAAGTACTGTTCGATTCAAAGTCTCCACATCTCGAAATCATTTTGCTTCAGCATAGGCAACTTTGTAGCCATGTTTATCTGGGTGGTTTTCATGTCCATTATCTTTTTGAGATCTTCTTCTAATTCAAAGTATCAACCTGGCTCTGATACCACTTGAGAGGATCAAACACACTTAGAATGTGTTAAGGATACTTTGATTTTATATCAACAAGTATGCGGAATCTACTTGATGATACTTAGAAGGTTGGTTTGATGTAACAGTAATGACACAGTTTGTATGAACAATGAACACAGAATATAACTCCAAACGATTCAATATTATTAGATAATAATATGAGTGATCTCTGATATCACTAGGGTTACAAGACCTTGAATCTTAACAAAAACGTATATCAATATGTATATCAACATCTAACATAGGACCTCCTTTTATAGGCACAAGGAGTCCTTTACAAGATATGTATCTACCCGAATAATTCTAACTAAATAAGATATACATACAATCTTTTCTATACTTATCTTCTACACGTCTTCTAGAAGCAGTCTTCATGCAGCAATATCTTTATCAATACTAGCAGTACTAACTTAGCAGTTTGTACTATTAGTTGTATCAGCATTCTTCAACTTATATCAACAGTTTGTACTGTTAGTGTTATCTTCAGCAATACTAAGTCTTCAACATTTAATTCCAAGTACTATGCTTCATACAAAGACTTTGTAGTATATCAAATGGATGTTGAAAGTGCTTTTCTGTATGGGACTATTGAAGAAGAAGTTTATGTCTCACAACCACCTGGTTTTGAAGATCCTAATTTTCCTGACAAGGTTTACAAGGTGGAGAGAGCATTGTATGGTCTACATCAAGCTCCTAGAGCTTGGTATGACACATTGTCAACATACTTGTTGAACAATGATTTTAGTAGAGGGAAGATTGATAAAACTTTGTTTATCAAAAGGGTCAAAGATGATATCTTGTTAGTTCAAGTTTATGTTGATGATATTATCTTTGGATCCACAAACAAGGCTTTATGTGTTGAATTTGAAAAACTTATGCATGAGAGATTTCAGATGAGTTCAATGGGTGAACTTACCTTCTTCTTAGGGCTACAAGTTAAACAAAAGGAGGATGGCATATTTATCTGTAACACCCCGAAAATCGTAATGAAGCAGCGGAAGACTTATTCGGGGTATTACCAACTAGATCACAGTCATAAGTATAGATTTTTGATAAAAAGGGAAATTTTATATCATTAATGAAAACTCAATATTCAGAGATTACATGTTTGTTATCAAAAGGGGTAGTAGTTCACAAAAGTGATGATGAGTTTGAAAAGAATGATATTGTTATTTGGAACAAAGGTGGGTCTTTTCTCCATGCCAGTGCCAACTCCGTGCTTGAGATTTCTTTAATTACCTGAGATAAACATGCTTAAAATGTCAACACAAAGGTTGAGTGAATTCACAGCGTTTTATTTGTAATAGTTTGAACACAAGGTAAATAATAGCGAAAACAATGATATTGCAGGGGTAATAATTTGATAAATATTGCACTAAGCCTCATGAAACGCAAACCTTAACGTGTAGGGGTAGTAATAATAAATATCCCAATCATAGCAATGATATGGGTGATAAATGCCCTGGTGTAGGAGTTTTGCCATACTCAAATTCGAATAAAGTGCATTTTTCTATCAATCCGGCTAACACTATGGCTATCTATCCGGCTAGTACAAATGGGATGTCAACTTCCAATAGATCTATTCACGAAATTCGCGTTCACTCGCAAGTGATTAATGGTTCATGATAAAGGGACTTTTAAATTGGCGGGGTAATAACTTAGGCAATATTACTCAGCAATATCAATCAGGGAAGCATACAGAAAATACTTGTGTTCAGATTTATAGCATGTATCTCCCCATGGGATTTGAAAACATAGTAAAATGTGGGACTATGAACTCACCTCAGTAGTAGTAATCTGGGATGTAATAGTATCAATTGGTGTGTAGTAACTTCAACGCGTGACCTAGATTAGTATGACATAATTTAGTTAACAGACTAAATTCAGGACTACACAAATTTAATTCACAAGTTTGATGTTGTCATTGCTGGTGTGGTAGCATTTAAGTTTAAAAATAGTTTTATAAGTATTTGTAGGTATTGGCTCATTGAGAGTACGCATGAATTACAAGAATGGAAATTCCTTAGCTTGAGAATGACTGAAGATTACGGAAGGAACGAATAATAGTATGACTTTGGTGATATGACGGAGAGTTATTATGACCGGGTGTATATTAATTTTTACAAAGATTGATAACTTTTGAGCTTTATATAGTTGAATTTTAATGAAATGAGTTTTGAGTTCTTTATAAAAATTGCGACATGTATATATATATATATATATATATATATATATATATATATATATATATATATATATATATATATATGTTTTGATGGAACATTTCGAGTTATATGCCAATAAAACAATGAACTAGTTATATTTCAAATTATTGTGTTTCGACTTGTTTATGAATATATTGATTGACATGAAAATAGGTTTTCCATTGTACGTGTTCAACAATAAAATTGATTTGTAAATTAAAGCGTTTGTTATAACATTCACGTTGAGTTTCTAATTATCCCGTGTGACATTAATATGTATATTTCGAGTTATTTATATGACATGTAATGGAATAAAAATACTAGTCGAGATTTTTAAAGTATTAGGTTGTAATGATTTTAACGTTCACTCGAACGATGGTGATCACGATTCATGTGTTCGGAATGAATTATCTCAAAGTCGTTATAGTATCGCGGTTCGTGACGAGTTGGGCTGTGGCCCATGTTTGATTTAAACGGAATGAATTAAACACCTTCTATGGGTTGTAACGAAAAAGGGAAGACCAGCAGCTTGTGTGTTTTTAGCAGCATGGGCTTTGGCCCAAGTCGGCTATTTAGACTTAGAAATTTTGTGGCCTGGTGATTTAATATGTTAGCCCATCACAAGTTTAAAGCCATCTCAGCCCACACATGAAATTATAATTCCAGTATAACTAACAAACTTTAGAAAACAGCATATGGTTTACACACATTTTGTCGAGCAGTCATGAGAGGAAAAGGTTCGACCAAGCCTTGACTAAGGCACGATTTAAAGGAGATTGGTCACATGTGTGAATCCTTTGTGAGTCGGGTGGAGATAGCACCTAGTGGGTGTCATTTACGCCCTAATGGTTAAGCCAAAAACAAGGACAGGAATAATTCAAATGAGGCATCGAGATGAGCTCCGTGACCATAACTCATGGTCTCTCGACTCGACATAACAAGACATGTAACTATGACTTCTTTTACGTGAGCCTAAGTGTACTTAGACCCATTTCTCAAAATAACATCTAATGCGACATAAGCTCAACCAAGGTTACTAAGACATCACGACCGGTCTTACAACACGAGCACACCAGTTTCTCAAGTCTTACACACTTGAGTTGAGTACAACACAACTCAAGTATTGAGTACAAGATCTACCAATTCGAATCAGAAACTCAGATTTTGGGTAACAACATACTCTATTCAAACCAAGTTTCAAACACCTTGTGGACATATGATTCGACTAGGAACTCGACTGACCAAATTCCTAACGCAACCATAACTTATTCGAGCAACTTATGAACGCAACCCAACATGAACATAAACACGGACAAACACAAGACAGACGAGGTGAAATCTTTACACAATCACACCGATTTGAACATGACCTATCCACAGTCATTCAAGCTCGACTCAAGCATCCATTTTCCTTTATCCTAGGTTTAGTTAACATAATTTTCGCTTGAGGTTCGATTGAAAAGATTAACAAAGACACCAAACCCAATATTTTTAACGCCATAACCTTCATTATCATGAGCCAACCACTGGTTTTTAAATTCAAGTTTTAGTTTTAGACTTTTACCACACCACAACCAAACAATCATTCGACATAGTTTCATGACCACATATTTCATATGAACAACAAGGAACAGAATACAATCACAACAATTTGAGTTCAATAACAATGGGAAAAGATTAACCTTACAAAAGAATGTAGCCGATTGACAATGAGGCCAAGAAAATCAAACCCGGATCCGAAAGCTCCAAAACCCACTTCCTTCTCCAATTCGAATCGCAACTTTAACCCTGATCTTTGAGAACTTCTCAGATTGAGGTGTGGTTGTAGTTTGGTATGATTCGAATGGTGTCTCGGAGGTGTGGATTTAAGGATGAAAGTGGAGTTAGGCTCCATATTACTTTCGGTTTGGGGACACACTAACTTTCCTAAATGGTGTCTAATGTTTATAAATATGGTGCTAAATCTTAAGAGATCTCGTGAATTAGAAGAGGACAAAGGTTGTTGGTTGACTAAATCGATGGTGCGATAGGGATAGTTCGGTTCCTGGGTTTCTTTGGGGGAGACAGCAATAGTGATATATCAAGAAAAAGGAAATGGATGAAAGTAGTAGCATCGAAAGGTTAGAAGTAGGTTGAAAAAAAATGGTGCGTTGACCATTTAAAAGAAAAGAAGCAGCAGCAGAATGATATGGAGAGGTGTGGGGTGCTCGATGTTATCAAGAGGAAAAGAAGAAATATTAGTAGTAGAGTAATATTAAAATGTTTTGGGATAAGAGAAAGTATGCACAAAAATAAATAAAAAGAAGTATTACTCCGTAGTAGTTTAAATAAATGGTTAGTGTAAGATTTATTTGTTTAGGGTAGTATGTAAATTTTAATGTAGTAGTGTTGTAAATGTTTATAAGTATTTTTAAGGTAGGGTGAATAATTTCTATTCGGGTCTCGCTAGACCGTGTCGGATCTGGCTTCGTTTAAATATTTCTAGCTCGAGAGTTTTAGAGTTGTCATAAATTATTTGTTTTTATTGCCGAGTTCGTATTTATTTTTATGATTCGTTCTGTACATTCTTCGTTTGAACCTATTAAACTTATGCCATACTATCACGGTGTCGGTACGCGTACGGTTCCAGTGAAAATGGAACGTGAGTTTTGTCACAGGGTTCGTTTTGGAATCGCACTAGTTATTTCTCAGTAAAAAAATATATAGTAATATTTCGAATGCAAAGGTGAATAAAATAACTTGATTAAAGTTCATAATCAATTGCTTCGGGTTTACAGAAAGTTAATAACTCAAAATTTTTGGGTTATTACATTATCAGTCAAGATAAATATGTGGCTAAAATTTTGAAGAAATTTGGATTTACTAATGTGAAGCCTGCAAAGACAACTATGGAAACATTCAAGCCCTTGCTCAAGGATGAAGATGGTAAAGAAGTTGATGTTCACTTATACATATTGATGATTAGCTCATTGATGTATCTTATAGCTTCAAGACCTGACATCATGTTTGCTGTATGTGCTTGTGCAAGATATCAAGTCACACCTAAAGTTTCACATCTTAATACTGTGAAGAGAATTTTTAGATACTTGAAAGATCAACCCAAATTAGGCTTTTGGTATCCAAAAGATTCACCTTTTGACTTGGTAGCATACACTGATAGTGACTATGCTGGAGCTAGCTTGGATATAAAGTCAACAACAGGAGGTTGTCAGTTTTTGGGGTGCTGGTTGATTTCATGGCAGTGCAAGAAACAAACTGTGGTTGCAAATTCCACAACTGAAGCTGATTATGTAGCTACTTCAAGTTGCTGTAGACACGTGCTCTGGATTCATAATCAGTTGCTGGATTATGGCTACAATTTTATGCATACTAAAATTTATATTGATAATAGCAGTACCATGTGCGTTATTAAAAATCCTGTTTATCACTAAAAAACAAAACATATTGAGATAAGACATCATTTTATAAGAGATTGTTATGAAAAGAAGTTGATTCAAATTGTTAAAATTCATACCGATAATAATGTTGCAGATTTGCTCACAAAAGCTTTTGATGTGGGTAGATTTCAATTCTTGGTTGTCAGTATTGGAATGGTAAATCTTTGAAAAATTCTTATCTCTTGTGCTTTTGTAAAGGTTTTTAAAGGATTAGTACTGTTATTAGGTCAATAAATTATTTCTGCTGCTAAGTATACTTAATTGTTGCTGGTGTACTTACAACTGTTGTGTTATTGCTGCTAATTATACTTATAACTGTAAAGTTTAACTTTAGAACTGCTGGTTAATGTTTCTAGTTTTTCTGAACAACTGCTAAGAATAATTAGATGGCATAAAATATTATTGCTTGTGTTTTTCTAGTTTGGACTAATATTTGCAGGTTAAGCAAGCAATATTGGGTGATATTGATGGTGTGTGAGAAGCAATGTGGTGTGCATCTGATTAATGATAGACTAGATTTGAGGATCTCTTGACAAAGGTTTACACCTGAGTTAGGAAATTCTTTAAAGTCTTTTCTTGAAATCAATCTATCTTTGAACATAAATTGATGGCATAGTTAGTCAGATAGTAACTGTAATAACTCGCTCTTTACCATTTTATACTATTCATTAGTATAATGTGTTAGTCTAAGGACATCTGGTATTGAGAACAGCGAGTAAAAGTGAATCTAATGCATTTGTATTAGAGGCAACACCTGCCACGAGCTGGAAACCCTGTCAAGAAAGCTCTTTTAATGAGTTTATCTTATCACATGCAGTATTTATACTGATATTCATGGTTCTCACACAACCAGAGGTTAAACGCAACCTAAAAAGATTAAGTGTCTTCCTTTACACTTAATCCCTTCAAAATTATTGGGTACAATATTGTTTTTAAAAGAAATTGGGAAAATACTGTTGGGCAAATTGTTTTTGTTAAAAGTTAGTGTTGCTAAGCATAAACTTAGTGCTGCTGGGTTTCTGCTACTAGGGTTGGAAGTGCAGGGTATGTTTGTGTAATTTTTACTTAAAGGGTATAAATCCCTAATTGCGTCACACAATTTGTTTTACGCACACATAACTCTGTCTCCTTCAAGCCCTAATCGAATTTTAATTGTCATATTGAAAAATTCCCAAATCAACTAATAATGTCGAATCTAACTTTTACCGAACCTCATAATAATGTTGCCTTTTTAGAAAAATCCAATGAGTCTGTAGATTTTACTGAGATCATTGGTTTCCTTAATGCAAGTTATATTTAGTTTGCATTAACAGTAAAACCTACTATATATACTTCTAACATTATCCAGTTTTTGTCGTCTGCTAAGGTCAAAACTATTATTGGGGAAGTACAAATCCATGCTCTTGTAGATGGGTAGAGGATTCTCATTACAGAGTCGTCTATTAGAAGAGATCTTCTCCTAGATGATGCTAACGGAGTTGAGAATCTTCCAAATACTACAATCTTTGAAAAACTTTCACTGATGGGCTATGAGAGAAAATCAAATACTTTAAAGTTTTATAAAGGTAATTTTTCTCATCAGTGGAAATTCTTAATCCATACTGTCTTAGTATGTCTAAGTTCAAAGATCATTGCGTGGAATGAATTTAGTAGTAATTTAGCTTATGCTATAATTTGTTTGGCTGCAAATACTCAAAGATTTATTTTTTCAAAATTAATTTTTGATAGTATGGTTAAGAACTTGGATAATTCTTCGAGAAAATATTTTCTATATCCAAGGATTTTGCAAGTCTTTTTGGACAACCAATTTGAGCATTAAAAAAGTCACAAAAGAGTTTATTCTACTCCCTGCATTACCGAAAAGGTTTTTAATAATATGAGGAGGGATGGAAAAGATTTTTCCGAGAAAGTGACACCTTTGTTTCCAACAATGGTGGCATTAGCTCAAACCCAAATGGGTGAAGGTTCAGCAATCCTAGCTAGTGCCCATCACACACCCTCACTTTTGGCTATATCATCTCAACAACAACAAAAGACCTATAAACGTAGGACTCACACCAAGAATACTGAGCTACCTTAGGCTAGTGTTCTATACCAACTGTTGCAGATGAGGCTGTCACTGGTGGGGAGAGTGACATGTTGGCTAGGGCTGCCACTACTGTGTCTAGCTTAGCAACAGCACAGGACAGTGGTAACATCATTAAGACCCAAACCAATACAACTTCTAATGAGTCCGGTCCACATGAAACTGATTCAGGTGAAGGACCCAGTCACCTGGAAACAATGGGGGGTTCAGATGTTCATCCTAGGGGTGAGACTGAACTTAAATTTTCCAATGATCCACCTCTCGGGCTAGGTAACACAAGCCGAAGTGGTGAGGATAATATGCAACTTTTAAATGAATTGATGGATACATGTACCAAGCTATCTACACACATTCTTGATCTGCAAACACTAGCTGCTTCTCAAGATGGAGTAATCAAAGCTCAAGGTGGGGAAATAAAGGCTTTGAAAAGAAGGGTTAGGTATTTAGAAGGATTCAAAGGATCAAGAATCCCCAAACACAACTTTAAATCTTCTGAAGGTTCAAAGGATGCTCCCAAACAGGGGGGAATGAAGGCAAAGTTTCAGGGGAGGTTAAAGAAGGTAAAAATGTTGGTGCAGAGAGTGAACCTATGGATTTTGTAGTTGCTGATAACCAAGGAAATCAAGTGGTGATTGATAGCTATGTGGCTAAGGTTACAACTGCTGATAGTGCTGCTGATCAGGGTGTTAGTGCTGCTAGTGGTCCAGAAGTTATTGCTGCTAGTGAGCCAGTTACAGCTGCTAGTACAAAAGATAATGCTGCTACACCAGAGGATACAACTACTACTACTGTACTTGCTGAGCTGAAGACATCAAAACTAGTAACCAAAGGTGTTGTGATACAAGAGCCATCATCAAAGCCAAAAGCTAAACAATCAACTCCACAGGTACAAAGCAAAGGCAAAGGGATTCTTATTGAAGAGCCTATGGAGAAACCATTATCAAAAGAAAAGCAATTACAACTTGATGTTGAAGTTGCTAAGAAATTAGCATAAGAGTTTGAAGCAGAAAATCAAAGAATTTTGGAACAAAAAAGAATACAAGAAGAAGAAAATGCTAAAAATGCAGAGTTAATGGCTGCATGGGATGAGGAAAGGGCTCAGATTGATGCTGATTGTGAACTTGCTAGGAAACTACAACAAGAAGAGCAAGATCAGTACTTAATAGATGAAAGAGCCAGGATGCTGAAAGAACTCATTGATACAAGAAATAAGTTCTATGTAGCACAAAGATATGCAGCTAAAAAGAACAAGCCACCCACTCAAGCACAAAGAAGAGCTTTCATGTGTGCCAATTTGAAGAATATGAACAATTGGAAACTAAAGGATTTGAAATTATTGAATGATAAAAGAATTGAAGAATTATATGAAATTTCCAAGAGAAAGATAGAAAGCATCTTGAATGATGAGGTGGTGAAAGGCAATGAAGAAAAGAAAGAAGAGAAAACAAGTTCAAAGAGAGCAGGTCAACAGTTGGAAAGAAAAAGCAGTAAAAAGAAGAAGTCTGAGCACAAAGCAGAGAACAAGAGCAATCTGAGCAAGCTGATGCTGATATAGAACAAATACAAGCTCACACTGAGCTTGCAGTTGTATATGTAGAATAACCTGAAGGAGAAGCCATATATGCAGAACCTTTAAGTGTTAAACAACCCATTGTTGATTTCAAGTCTGGATTTCATGGGAAAACAGTTTATTATGATATTAAGAGGTGTTGGGAATTCTGCTAAGGCAGAATTCTGCTGATGGTTACTGCTGACGGATTCTGCTGAAGGCTTATGGATTCTGCTGAAGCATAGTTTCTGCCGAAGTATTATTTAGAGTATTTAGTTTCTGCGGATATAGATATTCCGTATACTTATTATAGTTTGTTATTCTTGAGGATATGCATGAGTTTTATTAGGAATGTATTGTGCATATCTTATTTAGTTTTTAGAATATACGTTTCTTGTGAAACGGTTTAGGGTTCCTTGTCTATAAAAGGATCGCGTCTTTATGTATTATGTACGAGTTTACAAAAACAACTTTAGTATTAATCAAAGATCCATAGAGGATCAAATCGTTCTTAGTAATCGTGTTCTTACTTGTGTTTGTTTTCCGCTATAGAATACAAGTAACTTAGACTTTCTTTTAGTGTGTTTGTGATTACATAAACATTACTAACGATCCACGAGCTCACGAAGATCTATCAAGGTCTTAAGGTTCAACAAGTGGTATCAAAGCCTCGTGAGAGTCTCTGTGTTACTAAGAACATCTTCACGTTTACACCCTCTCACACCCAATAACCATAACAATGCCTGGATCAGACGATGAATCAGAAGTTAACAACAACAACAACAACAACAACAATCAAAACACCACATCTATGCAACAACTCACTCTCACCAAAAGAAATGCAAAGTTTCCTTACCTTAAGAAGGAAGAATATGAATTATGGGCGATGAAGATGCAGAACTGGATCACTAATATTGATTGGAATCTTTGGGAAATCGTCCGTAAAGGAAACAGTTTGAAGAAGCACGTCAAAGATGCTGATGGTGTTGTTACTATTCTTCCTCCTAAATCTGCTGAAGAGGTTCTTGCAGTACAAAGAGAAAATAAAGTGAGAACCATTCTCCTTCAGGCTATTCCAGATGATCACATGGGAGACTTTCACTACATGGAAGAAGCAAAAGATATCTGGATGGCAATCAAGGCTAGGTTTGGTGGGAACGATGAGTCAAGAAAGATGAGGAAGTCAATGTTGAAACAGCAGTTTCAAGAGTTCCAAATAACTGAAGAGGAAGGTATTCACAAGGGGTATGACAGGTTCCATAAGATTTTGAGCCAGATGAATCAGCTGAAGGCCAGACCAGATAATGAGGACTGCAATGCAAAGTTCCTGCGATCGTTACCTCCATCATGGCTACAAGTGAGCATTGCACTCAAAACAAAAGGTGGTCTCGATATGCTTTTCTTTTGATGATCTCTACAACAAGCTTAAAACTCTTGAGCCTGATGTTAGAAGCCCCATTCGTTCATCAAACCCTACTTATTCAGCTTTTGTGAGCACCACCTCCAACAAGATGACTCAGGCTTCAAGTTCAAGCTCCTCAGTAACATCTTCCTACTCTCAACCACAGTCCAGTGGTGTAATGGAGGATGTACTCCACTCTTTTGTTGCTGATTATGAACATCAGCAGCATCTTGCTTTTGAGGATTTTGATCAGGTGGATCCTCTTGATTTGGAAGAGATGAATTTAAAATGGCAGGTGGCCATGCTTACTTTAAATGTCAAGAGGTTTGAAAAGAAGTCTGGAAGAAAGTTTGGGTTTCAGGGACGAGATCCAGCTAGGTTTGATAGAAGGAAGATCAAGTGCTTTTCATGTGGTCAGTTGGGTCACTTCTCTAGAGAGTGCAAGGATAGGAAGACTGGTGATGAAGTTCGGTATTCAAGCTATCAGAAGAATCAAGTGAATGCTGAAAATCCCAAAGCCTTGGTCACTCTGGATGAACATATCAACTGGAAGGTGCATGATCCTGAGAATGATGATAATGCTGATGTGAGTGGATTGCTGGCTAGCTGTTCTTCAGAGGATAAGCATAGTCAGGCTGCCTTTATGGGCATATCTCAGGTACATAATTGTGTGTTTGGTTGTAGTGAAAGGTATAATGAACTTAAAAAGGACTATGATGAATTGAAACCCAAATATAATGAATGTTATGTAGAGATTGAGGCTTATAAACATTCTTTAAAAACTCTAGAAAGACAAAAAGTTTGGTTTCAGAAGAATCAGGTTGCTTATGATGAAAAGATAGGGGTGTTAGAGAGAGATTTACATTGTGCTAAAATTGATTTAAAACGTACTGAGAAAGAAAAGGCTAATATAGAGTCAGAAAACCTAGTGCTAAAAGAGAAACTAGAGAAGGAAATAGCTAGACATAAAACTTGGTTAATGTCAGGTGATCAGTTAGCTAACTGCCTCTATAATAGTCAACCTATAAACACTAGTATAGGTTTAGGTTTTAAGAAGTATGTTGGTTAAGAGGCTAGGGATGATGCACGTAAATCTACACCAGCAGGCTTAGAACATTATGCTAAAGAAGGCAAATTACATGCTGTGCCTGGACCTATTAGGGGAGAATTCATGCCCTCTACCAACACCACCTCAGACTTTGATGGATCACACCATCTATATGGCAAAAAGTCAAGTGACTTGCCAGACCCTGATTCTAACTCTACTGACTTTGTCTCTTGTTCTTCTAGTGACAAGTCCTCTGACCAAGGGTCTACTACCAGTTGTGATTCAAGTGAAAAGTCAGACCTTCCCAAGTCCTCACCCAAGACCTCTCCTAAGCCTACACCCAAGACTCCCTACAAGCCTGTTAGAGTTGCTGCTGATGAATCAAATTCAAAGACAGTTTCTTCTGAAGACTTGTCATTTAATTCTTTGCAAAACAATGTTTTCAATTCTGTCAAAAACAATTCTGTTAATGTTAATGGTTTGAATACTTTTGCTTGTCATGGAACATCTTTCAATTTGAATAAATCTTCTAAAAAGAAGAAATGTTTTATGTGTGGAAGTAAATTTCATTTGATTAAGGATTGTAATTTTCATGAGCAAAGAATGGGTGTAGGTAGTGGTCAAACTAAACCTAGACCAATGTGGAAATATGTTCAGGATATACCACCATATGTTCCACAAGCAACTCATAGGGCCAGCAATCTGCTGATAGACATTCTGCTGATAGACATTCTCAATCTGCTAGGAGAAGATATGTTGCTAGACCATTTGTGCAACCCACTAGTTCTTATTTTCAGAATGGTTATTGGCCTGGCTTTATTGACCCAATGTATATGGGTATGGGATATTGGGATACTGCTGTTAAGCCCTCAGCAGGTTGTTTTTGGACTCACAAGGGACCTAATCTTCATAAAAGGTCCAAGAACAATGGTGGATCTTATCAATCTACATGGCCTAATTCTTATGATCCACAAGGCAGGCTCAAGTCAGTAATGACTTGAGTCTCCAAAGTGTACTAACATTTGTATAATTTTGTTGTATATGTAGGATCATCCTTTGAAAAGTAAAGATGTAGGCATAGTAGATAGTGGTTGTTCCAGGAGTATGTCAGGAAACAGGGACATGATGCATGATTTTGTACACATTCAAGGAGGAGGCAATGTGACTTATGGTGGAGGAGATGGCAAAATCACTGGGTATGGAACCATCAGAACACCTAGCTTGGACTTTGAGAATGTGCTCTATGTGAAGGAACTGCAACACTTCAACCTGTTCTCAGTATCACAAATATGTGATACCAAGAACAAGGTCTTCTTCTCAGAGGATGAATGTCTTGTACTCTCTAAAGACTTCAAGCTTCCAGAAGATTCCACAATTCTGCTGAGAGTTCCCAGAAGCTACAACTTATACACATTCAACTTGAATGAAGTCCAACCTGAAGGTGATCTGACATGCTTGGTGGCTAAAGCATCCCTGAATGAGTCTACTAAGTGGCATAGAAGGATGGCTCATGTTAATTTCAAGACCATTAACAAACTCTCTAAGCTTGGTCTAGTTCATGGGCTTCCCTCCAAAGTCTTCACCAATGAACACAATTGTGTTGCCTGCAACAAAGGGAAGCAACACAGAGCTTCATACAAAGCCATTACAGCTGTGAGCACTATCTCAGAACCTCTTCAGTTGCTGCACATGGATCTTTTTGGTCCAACTCAAATCAGAAGTATTGATCAGAAATACTTCTGCCTGGTGATCACTGATGACTATAGCAGGTTTTGTTGGGTATTCTTTTTGAAAACTAAAGATGAAACATCTCCAATTTTAAAAGAATTCATTACCCTTGTTGAAAACCAGCTAAATAAAAAGGTTAAAGGTATTAGGTGTGATAATGGGACAGAGTTCAAAAATGCTGTTTTAATAGAACTTTGTCAGTCTAAGAGGATAAAAAGGGACTATAGCATACCAAGAACCCCACAGCAAAATGGGGTTGCAGAAAGAAAGAATAGGACCTTAATAGAGGCAGCAAGATCCATGCTTGCAGACTCTAAATTACCCACTATGTTCTGGACTGAAGCAGTAAGCACTGCTTATTATGTTTTGAACAGGGTATCCATCACTAGAACTCATATCAAGACACCTTATGAACTTCTCACTGGGAAAGTTCCTGATATTCATTACCTTAAACCTTTTGGTTGTCAGGTGACCATTTTGAACACTAGTGACTCCCTAGGAAAGTTTGATGAGAAGGCAGATGAGGGGTTTATAGTGGGGTATTCAGCTCATAGTAAGGCTTATAGGGTATATAATTTAAGTTCTAAAAAGATAGAGGAGACCCTTAACCTGAGATGCCTAGAAAACAAGCCTCATGTTCAAGGACAAGGTTATCCTTGGTATTTTGACCTGGATTACCTAACTGATTACTTGGGCTATACTAGATATGTTGCTGAACAATCTGCAGGTACACAAGAGTCTCCCACTAATAATGCAGGTACCCTGGAAGTTGACTCAGAAAGTGAGTCTGAGCATGATGACTGAGCATGATGACCATACTATTGTTGTACCTTCTTTTCCTCCTAACCATTTTGAAGGAGATACTTCTGATGAGATTGAAGATGTGTCACACTATGCAGAGGACCTTGCTAGACTCAAGAAGCAAGAGTATGCAGCCAATCAAGAAGCTGAAAGACTTGGTGTGGAGTCAGCACAACACTTCAGTGGAAACCAGGATTCTGCTGATCCTCCAAATGTTTCTGCTGATATTGCCAAATCTGCTGATGGTTCTCCTGAAGGTTCTCCCATGTCTACTAGTGTGTCCACAGACTTTGAGGAACCTTATACACGCTTTCCGAGTCCTTCTGATCTTGGAAATCACTCACCCAAAGCTGGTATCTTCAACTCAGCCTCCTATGACAGTGATTTTGGACCAAATGTGACCAATCTTGACACCACAATTGAAGTCAACCCCAATGCTACCAAAAGGATCAACATTGCTCATCCTCAATCCAAAATTCTTGGTGATCCTCAAGCACCTGTTAGAACTCAAAGTGCTGTGAAAAGTTCTAAGTATGGTGAAGTGGCTTTTCTTTCTTATGTCTCAAATCAGCAAAGGGACAATCACACAGACTTTAAGCATTGTCTGTTTGCTTGTTTTCTTTCTCAAGTGGAACCAACCAGTGTTAGTCAAGCTCTTGAAGACTCCAGCTGGCTTGAAGCAATGCAAGAAGAGATGCTACAATTCAAGAATCAGAAGGTTTGGATATTGGTACCACTACCTGAAGGGAAGATGGCCATTGGCACCAAGTGGATTTTGAAAAATAAAAGAGATGCCAGGGGTATTGTGGTTAAAAACAAAGCAAGATTGGTGGCACAAGGATTCAGACAAGAGGAGGGCATTGATTATACTGAAGTATTTGCTCCTGTAGCTAGGGTTGAGGCCATCAGAATATTCTTGGCCTATGCATCTTATATGGGTTTTATGGTCTATCAGATGGATGTCAAAGGTGCTTTTCTATATGGAGAAATTGATGAGGAGGTTTATGTATCTCAACCCAAAGGTTTTGAAGACCCATACAATCCAAAGCATGTTTACAGGGTTGTAAAAGCTCTCTATGGCCTACATCAGGCACCAAGAGCTTGGTATGCTAGGCTTTCAGCATTTCTGCTGAAGCATGGATACAGAAGAGGTGCTATAGACAAAACACTCTTCATTAAGAAGAATTCCAGGGACATCATACTTGTACAAGTTTATGTGGATGACATTATCTTTGGCTCCACTAAAGAAGCATGGTGCAGGGAGTTTGAGGAATTAATGAAGGGAGAGTTTCAGATGAGTGCTAAGGGGGAGCTCACTTTCTTTTTGGGTCTACAAGTTCAGCAGAAACCAGAGGGTATCTTTATTAGTCAGGATAAGTATGTTAAAGATATGTTGAAGAAGTTTGATATGGAGAATGTCAGACCTGCCACTACACCTTATGAAGCTCCTAAACCAAAGAATAATCTTGAACCAGATCCTGTAGTGAATGTTCACCTATACAGGTCCATGATTGGTTCATTGATGTACTTGACAGCTTCAAGGCCAGACATCACATTTGCTGTGAGTGCTTGTTCTAGACATCAGGTCACACCACTCACTTCCCACCTGAATGCAGTCAAGAAGATCTTTAAGTATCTCAAAGGCCAACCCAAGTTAGGTCTTTGGTACCCAAAAGAGTCTCCTTTCAAGTTGGAAGCTTATAGTGATAGTGATTATGCTGGTGCAAATCTGGATAGGAGATCCACAACTGGAGGTTGCCAATTTCTTGGAAGAAGATTGATTTCTTGGCAATGCAAGAAACAAACCATTGTTGCTACCTCATCTACTGAAGCAGAGTATGTTGCTGCTGCCAATTGTTGTGGACAGGTTCTTTGGATACAAAATCAATTGTTGGATTATGGGTTTAATTTCATGAACACCACAATTTTTATTGATAACCAAAGTACCATATGCATAGTTAAAAATCCAGTTTTTCATAATAGAACTAAGCATATTGAGATAAGGCACCATTTTATAAGAGATGCATATGAAAAACATTTGATTAAGGTGCTTAAAATTCACACAGATGATAATGTGGCTGATTTACTGACTAAAGCTTTTGATGGACCTAGGTTTCAACACTTAGTGGTCCATATTGGGATGGTTAACCCTTAAATGCTATGTTTGAGGGGAGGCATAGGCCTCAGGGGAGGCATATGCCTCAGGGGAGGATTGTTTGTTGTAAAATTTTGTAAATTTTGTAATATTTTGTAGATTATTGATTATGTTTGCTAACACACTAATCAACTAATGTATTTTTAGTTTGTATGGTTTGGTTTGTTTGCTGTTATGTGTCTGTTTTGCAGACTGCCTTGATATTGCATGATCCTTAGTTGAGTTTAATCAAGATTACTTAAATGGGACATGGTCATTGTTTCTACTGAATGGAAGTGCTGAAGAACAATACAAGTGCAAATCATTGCAAAATAAAGAGCAAGTTGTTCATTCATTCAAAGAAGTTACATTTCTCAAACAACTTCAATTTCAACAAGACCAATCCTATACAAGATAACCTACACAGACTCTAGTTCCTATCATCTATTGGTGCACCAGGAAGACTAACAGACATGATTGAAAGATCAAAAATTTCACTCATGAAGATGCTGAAGAACCTAGTTTTATATCTTTGGTCCTTGGCAACATCTCATCACCACCTACTCCATTTTACCCTCTCCCTTTCCAGTCACCTCTGGACCCTTGCCCTTTCCTGTGTCTCTATGGTATGAAACACCAGTCCTTGGAGCAGGAAGACCAATAACCACCTCCCTTGTCACTGGGAGTGGTGGATTTCTGGTGTGTGGCCTAGGTTGGGGTTGTGAAGGTTGGGGATTCTCTTCCCTGGTTGGTGCTGCTTCCCTCTCCTCTTCCTCTCTCACCAATCTATTGAAGATTGGCTCAAGACGCTCTGTGAAGTCATCAGAGCCCCTAGGTGAATCATTTGGATCCACCACACTATCATCTTCCGAAGAAGGGAGAAAAGGGGACTTCAAAGTACGAGGCTCATCTTGGTAGGGATATCAAAATAAAGGACGACTATCCTCAGATGATGATGATGATGATGGAGTTTTGGGTGGATTGTTGGGTCTGCTTGATGAGCCCACATCATGCCTTCTCTTGCGGGCTTGTTCTTTGGTAATACCATACCTTCTATGGGAAGGTTGTGTGGATGATTGAGGAATGTTATCCCCTGAGTCTGCTGATGACTCAGAGGTAAGATCGACTACTTCTGGTTGGTTATTCATAGTGTTGATGAGTGATCTTGGTTGAATGAAGGTTTGATGGTAAATTAGGGTTAAGTGATTTGTGCGGGTTGTGATTTGGGGTTATTTTATAGGCGAAGTCAAGTGTTAATGGTAATTAATGCGAGTTGGGTGGCCAAGTAAAACTCAAGATCTTTACTGACGATATTATTACTCTTGAGTTGTTTCTGCTGATTGACTTCTCACTTCAGCAGATTGACCGTTATTTCTGCTGAAGGGTTGATTTCGAATGGTGAAGTTACTTTACACGTCAGATATGGTCAACAATTGGTTCCGATAAATTTTGACCATAATTGGGTAACTTCTATTTATAACCTACTCATATAATCTTCGCCCAAAACAACTTATTCCCTCTTCAAGCAATCTAAACCCATTTTCAATTCACTTAATTCATATCCTATCTCTCATAAGTTCATCAATGGAGGCTCTACAATTTAAGAAGGATCACAATAAAGTTGCTTTTCTAGGAAAAGCGAAGGGACATGAAATGTATGACCCTATGGTTGATTTCTTGAAGCGATCCAAGATTCATTTTGCTTTGACTCATTATCCGGATGTAGTACACGAATCTTTGGTGAAGCAATTTTGGGCATCTGCTGAGAAACGTAATGATACAGAGATTGTTGCAAAGATTGATGGAGCAGAGTATGTTGTGAATGAAGCCTTGATAAGGGAAAGATTGCAACTGGATGATGAAGATGGTGTCTATCACACCAACACTGAAGAGATTCTTGCTGGGCTGAGAGCTGCTGGTTATCAAAGTTTGGATACTATTATGTGGCTGAAGAACAAGTTTTGCCCCAAGTGGAGGTTTTTGGTGCATACATTGCTTCAGTGCATCAGCAACAAGTCTGGAGGATGGGATCAATTCTCTACCCAATTGGGTTGTGGTATAGTATGTCTCTCACAGGGTTTAACTTATAATTTTTCTAAGTTTATTTTTGATAATATGGTAGAAAATATACAAAAGAAAAAGCATAAGTTTCTCATGTACCCTAGTTTCTTCAGATAATATTAGACATCAATACCCAAGATAGAGGCCATTATCCCATAGGAGCCCTTAGTGCTAAGTTGTTTGCTTCCATGAAAACTCATTATGTTGGGGAGCATCACCCTCTGCTACCAGCTATGTTGCCACATGGTAATGATGATGCTGATGAGGGTAATGTTGCTGATGCTCCACCATCTCCCAATGCTGCTGATGATGGTACTCCATCAATCCCAAGCAATACTGCTGATGGTAATCCATTAGTGGAAAGGGATGAAGGTCCATCCATAACTGCTGAAGCACCCATTATTTCTACTGACCAACCTACACCTTCACCTGTACATGTTTCACCCAGTCCTATTCCAACACAAACTCATGAAGCTCCTGATGAGCTAGTTCCTGAGGTGGAGGAAACAATTCAGTCTCTTGATACTCATGTGACTACACCTCTTGGAGATGAGACTACAAGACTGTCCACACCTAGCCCTTTTAGAGACCCAATAGATGAAAGCACTCCTACTTTTGAGAATAGACATGTTTCTTCTGAAAGGCCCAATGAAGCTCCCTTTACCACTGAGACATCTGCTGGTGGAGCTGAGGACCCTATTACTCTCACTTCTCTGTATAATTTACTCCACAGGAATGATCAAGAAATTGAGAAGTTGAAGAAGGAGCTTGCAGATACCAAAACCTCACTTGGTGATGAGATTGTGGTATTGAAAAGGAGGGTTCAGGAATTAGAAGATCAACTTGGGCAGAAAAAGAAAAGGAAGTTTATGTTTGCCTCTGATGAAGAGCAGGAGGATAGTTATTTGGATCATCTTGATTTATTGGCTGAAGCTACTCAGCAGACTTCTACTTCTTCACCTAAAGCTGCTGACTCCTCACAACATAAGGATCAGATCAAGTTCTACAGAAAGAGGAGAAGACAATATTTGAGCAAGGATTCTAATATGCCAAGGTTGAATGCTGCTCAAGAACAAGTTGATGGTGCTCATGTTCAGGCAGATGCATCTATGGCTCAAGAACAAGTTAATATGGCTTCTGCTGCTGTCACATCTTCTGAAGCTTCTGATGCAGTGTTTGTTGCTGGAAGATCTTTTGTCTTGGATACTAATGCTGAGGTTTCTGCTCCACATGTTGAATTTGCCTCTCAACATGTTTCTGCTGATGCTTCTATTGGAGTTTCTTCTGAAGATATTGACAGAGTTCCTAGTGTTGATACTTCTGGAAAAGAACAAAGAGTGATGGTTGATACAGATCTTGGTATAGATCTTGTGAGTGAAGCAAAAAGGAAGGAGCAAGCTAGATTGGTTAAAGAATATGAGGATCTGATGAAGAGTCAAGCTTTAGCACAACAGATGATAGCTCAATTAACTTCAGATTTGCCTCCAGAAAGGCAAAGAGAGCTAGATGAGCAATCAGTTCATTTTACTGATGCACAATGGGATTCTTATACTCAACAAGCTGCTTCCAATCCTACTTTGGCCCAAAGCATCTTAGGAGCTAATTTTGATAGCAACAACTTTGCTGCACAAATGGTAGCTCTTGGTCAACAGAGGAAGCAAGCTGCAGCAGAAAGGAGAAAGGCCATTGCTGCACAGAAGGCAAAAGCTAAGAGAGCTAGACCTCAGACTGAGGCACAAACCAAGAATTATATGAGAAATGTGGTTTATCATCAATATACTTCTGTATATAATTCTGCTTTGTCCAAGAAGCAAGTATGGGCCTTATCTGATTCTGATTTGCATCAAACATATAATCAAATTATGAAGGTTATTCACTCTCCTCAAACTCTATTGAGGAGGCCTAGTGCAAGTGTAGATGCTTCTGAAGCTAAAAGAACCAAAACACCTGAGCTTGGTACTTCATCTTCTGGTGATAAAGACCAAGTACTTTCTCAAGCTGTTTCTGCTGAGACAACTGCTGAAGGCAATCAATCTGCTGCCACCTCTACTAAGGATGCTAACATTCCTTCTTCTGCATCTGCTGAACAAGAGGAATCTCTTATCTCCAACTACAATGCAGAGTTGGTGAGGAAAGCTGAATTGGAAGCTGCTGAGGCTAAGAAGGTCAGAGAAGATACTGAGAAGTTGCTTGCAGAAGGTGGTTCTGTTTCTACTTCTTCCATTCCTACTGAAGATGCTTCTGGTGCATCTGCAGATATTAGTCATATGGGGATCTATATACCTGGGAGAAGAAAGAAAAGAATGGCACACAGCAGAAAAATTGCTATTAGAAGATCTGTGAGGTTAGCTAGAGAGCAGATTTCTAGAGCACATAAGTCTAAACAGGAGAGTTCTTCTAAGCATATAGATCTCAATGCTGCTGATTCAACTTTTATTAAAGTGGGTTCTTCTGAGACATTTCCTGAAGGTTCTTACAATGTGTTGGTCAAATGGACATTGACAGATGGGCAGATAAACACCATTTATAGGCAAGATCAATCCTATATGGAGTTTACTTTCTTGCAAGAAATACTTCACTTGGTGGATAGGCAAGATTTGCATACTCTCTATGGAATGGTTACAGAGTACTATGCTTCTCATACACCACAGGGGGCTGGTTTCTACTTATTGGGAGATCTGCAGGTTCTGTTTGATTCTCACTCACCTAATGGCAAAGGCTACTCACTTTGGGAGAATTCACACACATGGGAGGTTGATACTTGGAGGTTTTACCCTATGCCTAATGTGCATGTTGTTGAAACAAAGTCTGGCATTAGGGTGTGTATGTTTTCGGATCAGCATTATCCTTGGTCTATTAATCTGCTGAAACATCTGCTTAGAAGCAAATTGGAAGTTCCTCCTGATCCAGTGGCTAATGATGAGACTCATGCTGCACAATTGGTTGGGTTAATCAAGTCCCAGCTTATGCAACACCAAGCTTCTACTTGATTATGGTATTATGTATTATTTGTATATCTTATATTCCTTTATTTCATTTATTTCTTATTTCATTCTTATTTCTTAGTAAAAAAAAAAAAAAAAAAAAAAAAAAAAAAAAAAAAAAAAAAACCTTGTATCTTTGTGTACTAACTTTTATGCAGGTTTGTTGTATATCACTCTGTTGATGGTTATCAACTCACCAGATGTGACTTGTGTCCATCAAAGAGTTGGCTAGTCCAAAGGGTACAGCTTTGGTAAAGACACATCAAATCTGTTGATAGCTGTAATAGCTTGCTCAAAGCTATAGGGTACTTCAACTCACCCATGATTCAGTTCTAAGAGTTGAAATGGTTCTCAATTCACCATGGATGTAACCCTTTCTGGGATCCAAAGAATTGGCTAGTCCACAAAAGTATGGTTTGTGGTAAAGACATTTGGTATCCATATTTGGTATTCAATTCACCAAGGTTCAGTTGAAACCAAAGGATTGGCTAGTCCTGAGCAAACGGCTACAGGTAAAGACATCTCAAATCCGTTTATAGCTGATGATTTGCTAAAAATCATATGGTTATCAGTGTACCATAGTTTTCGAACTAAAACATTTGGCTACTCCAGTAGTGATGGCTATTGGTAAAGAGACATCAAATCCATTATTTTCAATGATTCACCTCTCACAGGAGTTAACACACCTGGATGTGATGAGAATAGTATGAAACTAATATGTTTTGATGTACAAATTGTCATTTGTTGCTGCAAAGATCTGAAGTTTCTAGTTTTGCCAATCATAGGGATGTGGTTCATTTGATTCTTTGCTGATGTTGTTCGAAGTCAATCCTCTTATTCTGAAGTGTTAAAGATCTATCAAGAATCTTGAACTTAACCATGTCAAATTCAAGATTAGGGGAGGATTGTTGGGAATTCTGCTAAGGAAGAATTCTGTTGATGGTTACTGCTGACGGATTCTGCTGAAGGCTTATGGATTCTGCTGAAGCATAGTTTCTGCCAAAGTATTATTTAGAGTATTTAGTTTCTGCGGATATAGATATTCCGTATACTTATTATAGTTTTTTATTCTTGAGGATATGCATGAGTTTTATTAGGAATGTATTGTGCATATCTTATTTAGTTTTTAGAATATACGTTTCTTGTGAAACGGTTTAGGGTTCCTTGTCTATAAAAGGAACGCGTCTTTATGTATTATGTACGAGTTTACAAAAACAACTTTAGTATTAATCAAAGATCCATAGAGGATCAAATCGTTCTTAGTAATCGTGTTCTTACTTGTGTTTGTTTTTCGCTATAGAATACAAGTAACTTAGACTTTCTTTTAGTGTGTTTGTGATTACATAAACATTACTAACGATCCACGAGCTTACGAAGATCTATCAAGGTCTTAAGGTTCAACAAGAGGCATGATGGTTCCTCTAGAAGGTTTGTAAGCTTTCATCAAGTGGTTCATAACTTTGATAAAGAAGATATGGTAGCTCTATGAAAGTTACTCAAAGAAAGATTTGGTTATAAGACACCAGAACAAATCTATGATAGAGTCATCTGGGAGTACTTGAAGGTAATGCTTGAACCAAGTCATGAGGACGAATGTTGGAGAAAGCTAAGGCACAACACTGTTATAGAATGGAAGCTTTATCAGGGATGTGGAGTACATATTTTAACTGTACATGAGTTGGTGATCTACATGCTTGTAGAAAATGATTACCCTTTAAAGTTTCACAAAGACATTCTACATCAGATGTTGTTTGGAAAGAAAAGACTCCAGCTTCAATTTACTTATGATGAGATGGCTTATAAATTGCTCAAGAAAATTGACAGGATCTAGGACCCAAGAGTATGTCAAAGAATTAATTGTTTGGGATCATCCTCTCAGTGTTTGTTCAAGCTTAAAAAGAAACTTGATGATTTTGGGAGAAAATATCAAGTTTAGGGGAGGATTGTTGGGTTTTAGAGCTGCTGCTGTCTGTTTAGCTAAGACTGCTGATGGAATTTGCTCAATAACATTACAACTACTTTTACTACTAAAGAACTTGAAGAAAAATACTTTAAGTGTTTAGTGCTGCTAGAGGAAAAGTTAATACTGCTAGTATTAATTTACAACTGCTAGAATTAGAGTTAAAACTGCTAGAGTGTATAGTTAGTACTGCTTATGAGATAAACATGTATAGTTGGTTAGATAATTATAGAAAATATTTTGTTAAGATTTATCTTGTATAGCAAGAAATTGTAAGCTGACTAGGACTTCTTAGTCTATAAAAGGAGGACCTAGGGCATAGAGATAGATACTAGAATACGTGAATACTAGAATACGAGAATACGATTTTTTCGAAAACTTCAAGGTTGTAAACCCTAATAATCAAGAGTATTCGTATTATTATTAATAATATTGAAGTGATTTGTTTGAGATTGTTTTGTTTAATTCTTCTTAAGATTAAAGTTTAGATTCCGCATAAACTTTAATACAAATCAAAGACAGTTTCTACATCAATTATATTGGATTTATTCAATATTAACTTAACCTTTACAAGCTAAAGGAAATCGATCAATTGCTCAACTGGGATCAACACTTCCTCAATTGATTCATGAACTTGTTCTTGACATTCTTGATTAGCTCATTGACTTTGACATAAATCTTTGTCTTTAACTTGATCTCTTTGTCTAGAACGTTCTTCACTTGAGCTTGTTGATGATTAACTTCATAAGTATGAGTATGTGGAGGTGAAGATGTTTGATATATGAAATGATGGTGTACGGTCTTTCTCCAAGGGGACTTTCATCAGTACCTGCATAAATATTGTTAGTTGAAATCACCAATCGATCACGGTGGGCTTCTCTTAGAGATTAGACCACTACGATTGTTTTACTGATAAATGTCTTGATCCCATTCACCTTGGTCGGGCACATCAGCCGTCAAAATTCCATTAAGGGACAGTTATCAATACTATGGATAAAATCCAAGTAAAGACCCACGTCTTAAGGACTTAATTCGTGAAAGGAATCTTCTTGGCGGGATTTCCAGCACTAACAGGCTCAGACTTCGAGAGAATTAACAGCATAGTGTGAAAGCCCTCTCTAATCCTTACAAAGGCTGTTCCTGAATTGGATACCCTCAATAAGGCTTACAACAGATATACCGAAGTATACCCATAATTCAGGTGAGCCGCTGAAGTATACCGGAGTATCACTCCACGACCGTAGACCGTTTGATGCATAAATTAACCATCATGAAAGATAAGGCAAGATCCGTAGATCTTATAAAGACTCTTATACATCTTGTGTCCTTTTTAGTGAACACAAGTGTATTATATTGGAAGTGTATCCTAAGAGATCTTTTAATGAATCTCATGGCTCTAGACTCGATTATGTGTGTTTTGGTTTTAGTCGTCGGAGGCATGGAGCAGAGTGCCTCCTTTTCAATATCAACACATCTCGGAGTGAGAGGTCGATAGATTATGCAAGGTTCTCCGTGAGAAATGAAACAAATATCTTTTAAGAGATACCTGAGTGGCTAGGAGGGGTTGTGCAGCGCGTCACTGGGTCCATGATGTCTTGTCTTCAATACCGGTATCATCTTTGTGATAACCGATAGCAGATGTATTGACCCGATTTCTGTCCTAAGTTTCCATGGAGGGCTATTTCTTTTCACCCTTTCATAAACTATTCTTTTTAATTCTTCAACCCCTTCTTTCTCCTTTCTCATTTACTCCTTTTTTTTTTCAATCATACCTAAGGACTTCTAATTCTAATCTATTGGAATTGTCCTTGGGTAGATCCCTCCGGCTCTGGCGGATCATAGGACATATACCTAACCATAATCACCTTATAACTCTATGATTATCCTAGGTTCATCGATCACATGCCATAAAACCTTTTGTGAAAATCTCTCAAAGTGTTTATGATTAAACACATTTTTGTTAACACTTCGAGAGTTTTGCATTTTTCAGAAATACTCCCCTTACACATGTGCTTTTACGTTTTTTAAGATATGTTTGCTCATGTTAGGTAGAGTTCGCACTTTTGAATTGATTGAATTTCAGTGAACATGACCGATTCGAGACACGCTTACATCACTAGTTAGACTAGCTTGAAATTATTACCCGTCCTGGTCAAATTCAAATAAATTCTCTCAAGATGGTACACTCTACTTAGACAAGTCGTATTCGAGACACGCTTACATCACTGGTTAGACCAGCTTGAAGTTATTACCCGTTCAAGACAAGTCTTTTCGACTACTGACAATTAAGCTTTGTCAATTCGTTGGTTATATCTGAGTCGAGCTCTTTTGAGATTCAACTACGATCTTTAAACATTTTGATCACATTTTAATCACGTCTTTTCCCCCTCAAAAATAGCATATCGTGATATTTTTGATATCAACTGATTAAGAGAAAAGCTTTTGGAGAGATAGACGGATTTGTTTTTGCATGAAATCAGAACATTTTGATTTTGATTTTTATACTCCCCCTTAAAGAAAGCATGTTTTTAAAATGATTTCATCATTGAAATTACGAGTCCTGATCTGAAATAATCAGAAGTCATCATTTTAGCCCGGGTTTCGTACTGAAGTATACGAAAGCCATTGAGAAGAAATTTTGAGAAACGACATGTTTTAGAAAACATTTTAGAGAACTCTCGCTCAAGCATCTGTACATGTCCGTATCATTGTTGAATGACATTTCTAGATACGTACAGAATATCGATTATATGAGAGACATGTCGTGAGAAGAGTATTTTTGGTTTTTTGATTTTATATTGTTTTTGTATTTTTGGAATTTTTTTAATGTTTTTGGATTTTTGAAATTTAATTTTTGTACTTTGTTTTTGTTGGTTTTTCAAAAATATTTACAGCGAAGCTATTTTGAAAATATTTTCAAGAAGATTCGAGAAGACGTTCTAGCTCCTCAGGAGTTAGGCTTCGCATGCCAATTCGTCGAACTAAATCGTCATACCTTTCTTTTGGAAGGGCTTTAGTAAATAGATCGGCGAGTTGGTAATCTGTCTTCACAAAAAATAATTCAACAGTACCCTCTTTTACGTGCTCTTTTATGATGTGATAGCGGACTCTAATATGCTTGGTCTTCGAGTGTTGTACTGGATTTCACGAGATGGCTATGACACTTTTTGAATCGCAATACAAAGGTGTTTTGTCGAAAGTAAAGCCATAATCTATGAGTTGTGTCCTCATCCATAGAACTTAGGCACAACACGCAGATAGAGATACATACTCGGATTCTGCAGTTGATAATGCAGTACAATCTTGCTTTCGTAACGACCAACCTACTAGCTTTTCACCTAAAAATTGTGCTCCACCTGATGTACTTTTTGCTGTAAGTTGACAACCTGTATGGTCGGCATCTGGAAATGCTATTAGTTTAAACTCGAAATCCTTCAGATACCAAAGTCCCATGTTAATGGTTCTTCGTAGGTACCGAAAGATCCGTTTGACCTCTTGGAGGTGAAGTTCGGTAGGCCTTGCCTGAAACCGTGCTAATAAGCAAACAACAAAATGAATATCGGGTCGACTAGCAGTAAGGTACATGAGAGAACCAATCATGCTCCGATATTTCTTCGGATCGATGGGTTTTCCAAATAAATCAATTTTTGGTGAAGTGACCATTAGTGTACCAACAGATTCACAATTTTCCATACCATGTTTTTTCAAAATCTCAATTGTATATTTAGCTTGATTAATAAAAATACCACGAGGGGATTGGTTTATTTGTAGACCAAGAAAGAATTTTAGTTCCCTCATCATGGACATTTCAAATTTGCTTTTCATGAGATTTTCAAAATGTTTTGAATTTTTTGGATTAGTGGACCCAAAAATAATGTCGTCCACATAAATATGAACAATCAAAATGTCATCTTTATATTTTCTTGTAAACAAGGTAGAATCAACAGTTCCTTTGGTGAAATTGTTTTTGATCAGGAAAGATGAGAGTTCGTCATACCACGCTCTTGGAGCTTGCTTTAAACCATAAATGGCTTTCTTTAGCTTGTAGACATAGTCTGGGTGTTCCTTTTCAATGAATCCTTCTGGTTGACTCACATACACTTCTTCTTTCAGAGTTCCATTCAAGAATACGGTCTTGATGTCCATCTGATATAATGTGTGTTAGATGGTTCTTGTAGCTGATATTGAAGAAGTTCTTCCTGCATCGCTTCTATCCATGCATTTTCTGCCATCGCCTCCCGAATGTTCTTTGGTTCTTTTAGGCTTATTGAGCAAATGTAGATGCACATTTCGGGGTCGGTGGCGAGTTGTCTTCTCGTCTGAACTGGCCTTGAAGGTTCACCAATAACTTGTTCAATTGGATGGTCTTTTGTCCATTGAAGTGTAGAAGGGTACCATGGGTTTAATGTATGTGTGTTAGATGGTTCTTGTAACCTTGGCGAAGATTCAACAGTGTCCGTAGCAAACGGGTTTTCAAATACTTCGTCTTTTAACACTGCATCGTTTTGATTCTGTGATTGTTCTTATTGAAATGGTGTGTTTTGATGTTGCTCATCAACTCTTGGTAGAACAATTTCAAGAATTGGAGTTTCTGGAGTAGATGTGGATGAGGTTGAGGGAGTTGGTGCGTCAGCTTCAATTGTAGTAGATGCATCTTGTGGTGGTGGTAGTGGTTGATGGTTTTGAGCGGGTGCAGCGGAATGTTGTTGTGATGCATTTTTCAAAGTTCCACCATAGTATTCATCAAACATTAACTCGAAGAAAATTTTTAGTTCTTGTTCTGAAGGTTTTTCAGTGTTTGTTGATTCAGCTCCTTGAGGTACGAGTCCTGAACTAATGTGTCCAAAAGTCTGTTGGTTTGGTGTGGGTCCTAATCTATTTTGATTAGAAGCCATCGGGTTAAGTGCGGGTTCTAGAGCGAGTCTCTCAGAAGTCATTTGTGAAATTTCATCAAACTTCACATTCATCGTCTCCATTATCCTTTTTGTCCTTCTATTATACACCCTGAATGCCCTCGAGTTTTCTGAGTATCCAATGAAGATTCCAATATCACCCTTAGCTTTTAGCTTTTGTAAATGGTTGTTAGGCGATTGATACCACTTGTAGGACCTTAGATCTAATAACTTTATCACATAATATGATGCATGAATGGTGGTGGTGACTTGATATGTATGGCGTTAAAGAGAGAGAGACTAGAGAGATAAAGAAGAGAACTTTTATTAAGAAACACACACAATACACACTCAAGTACACACCTCAAATGAGGATTTGAGGTGTTTATATAGTAAGTAACAAAGACTCTAATGGGCTTTCTATGGGCTCGGTTTGGACTTGGATTGGACTTAGATTACAATAGCATTTACATGACTAACTTATACATATATTCTAACCTATTAGCTTAGCCTAATCCACGAGCCCATTGACTATTCTATGATATTTTCTATAACACGTTTACAAAGTTCCTATGAATAGAATGACTACCACTTTTCTTTAATGCTTACAGTGTCCAACCTTTTGACACTTCTGACACTTAGCTGTGCATGGTCCAGCGTGATGCTGTTTACACTTATCACAAAAGGGGTGTGGCCCAGCATACCCTCCAACTTGTGCTGGTGCAGCCACATAAGCCTTAACAGTCTTTTGTCTTCTGTTCTGTTGGTGGTGATGGCTGTTGTTACGATACTGGTTGTGGTTGTTGTTGTGGTGAGGATGGCCGTTTTTGTTGCGGTTGTTGAAGTTGTTTTAGTTGGTGTTCCTCCTATTTTCATCCCACTTCCGTTTGTTGTCATAGTTGTTACTCCTCTGACCAGCGCCATGTTTGATCACTTGAACCAAAAGTCGCTCAGATATGCGAATAGTATCATCCAGGGTCTGAGAGTTGTAAGATGTCACATGCCCTTCAATACTGGGAGGTAACCCACCAATGAACTTCTCCAAAAGTTTCTCATTATCTGGCACCATGTGAGCACAGAAAACCTTCAACTCTTGAAATCGACGCACATAAGTAGCAAGATCAACACCCTTCACGGCCAAATAGTAAAACTCAGTCTCCAACCTCTTCACATCACTACGAGTATAGTACTTCTTAATCATTTCCCTTTTGAATTCTTCCCACGGAATGTTGTAAGCATTTTCTAGTCCCATGGTTTGAACAAAAGAATTACACCAAGATAACGCATGTTCCACTAAGTTACCTGTTGCATACTTCACCTTGCAATCCTCAGAACAGTTACTTCGTAGAAACACAGACTCCATCTTCTCAAACCACTGAGTCAAACCAACAGCTCCTTCAGTTCCCTTGAAAGTGATAGGCTTAGAATTCATGAAATCCTTATAAGTACAGAAACGGTTATCATTTGCAACGTGCACTCCTGCATGTCCACCATTTGGATTGTCAATACCCGCACGCCCTGCGAGTGCCACGGCAATACCATCATCTATCAACTGCTGGATCCTAGCTGGTGTCATCTTTCTAGGCGGCATAATTCTATCAGTCAATACAAAGGTACAACACGATAAGTATTTGACTAACGTAACAGAATCACATCACAAGATAAATAACACCATGATAACATCATAATATAGTACGCATTCAACATTATAGATAGTACATCACCAAAATACATCATAGATTC
This sequence comes from Artemisia tridentata subsp. tridentata, assembly GCA_021014915.2. NCBI lineage: Eukaryota > Viridiplantae > Streptophyta > Magnoliopsida > Asterales > Asteraceae > Artemisia > Artemisia tridentata. The sequence continues at coordinate 305,868,942 of CP139509.1, forward strand.
AATACTCGTTATAAGTCTTACAGGATATGCAAAACGATTACAAGTTTCTTATCAAAATCTACTAACTGAATCATATCAGTTTAGTACGTACAAGGCAAACAACTACTACAATATTAACCTACCATAACATAGATAATCACTGATCTCTCACTGACTAGCTCCTCCATACTTAGCCAAAACATCAACACTGTCAACAAACCGGAATCGCGTCATCCTGTCATAGTACGCCTGCCACTGCATGGCATATATCTCATCCCTCAACTCCTGAATACTGCGCTGGTAATGACGACTGTCAATATAGACGAAAATATGCTTAAGATCCAACCTCTCCACAATCTTCTCAACCTCTGACATCCTCTTCTCCAACAACACCAAACGCTTCTGAATCTCTGTATCTGTCTACTCTGTCAACTTAAACCTCGCAGCATGCTCATACAACTCAACATACAAATCACCCACAGCTCTCCTATCTCCCTTAATCTCCTTTTTCAACCCTACAACATCTGTCTGTCGTGCACTCAATCGTCTAGACATCTACATGTAGTGACCCATACACCAACCGATATCCTGACGCAGATGGCTCAACTTAGCCCTGAGCTCTATAGAGGACTCGCCAATTTCAAAAGTAGACGGTGGTTCTGACGTCAGCTTGGTAACAAGTGCATGACCTAACGCATCTGAAGTATTTGACTCGTAAGTCACATCCGACACTGCTGGAGAAGGTGGCAAAGGGAGAGCCTCATGCTCCTCCTTCAAGGGCTCCTCATCATCATCATCAACATCATCATCATCATCATCATCATCCATCTCATCATCATCCTCTATCTTATCATCATCCTCCATCTCATCATCATCCTTCATCTCATCATCATCCTCTGGGTGAGGTGCATCAACAGGATATGGATCCTCCTCTGGACTAGGCGGTGCAAGTGCGGGATCAAGGGGTGCAACTGATAACTGACCGGATGGGACTGATGTAGACATGATACTCTACAAGGAGTATCGGAAAAGTATAAAAATTCTAGCCAAATTTTTATAAAAACAGTTTTTTATGAAGTAAGATAGCAGCGGAAAATCCAAGTATGTAATAGTGTAAGTGCATGCATACAAAAGTTTAAGTAGAGCATAAAAAGAGCGAAGTGGCACGGAGGGTTGATGGCTATCGATTTTGAAAATTTTTCGAACCAAAATGTTTATAGTCGAGTATGACCTCGTTCTCTATAAACCGTGGCTCTGATACCATTCTGTAACACCCCCAACTTGGAATATGGCAGCAGAACATAGTTAGGGGTATTACTCGAGGGTAAGACAGTCACAATCATAGGAAACGACCTCATACCGAGTCGTTTTAGCAAAAACATATCATTGAAATATATAAATAAACATTTAGAGTTCAGAAGACTCTTAAACATAACTTGCAGTAGAATAAAAGACATAGTTCAAAAGGGTTTTTTAAATGATAACGATAGTGAAAAGATAGTAAAGTAGATAGATAGTAAAGCCAATAGATAGCCATCCATAGTCTTCATGCCACTCCCAATGCCAGCAAAGTATGCCTCAAATACCTGAGATAAAACATGCTAAAAAGTCAACACAAAGGTTGAGTGTAATCCATAGGTTTAATAAGTAAAACAGTTGAACAGAAGATTTTAAGTCTGGAAGATATAAGTAACAAATACATATATTGCGTAAAGCATCGTAACCATTGCTAAGCTCATGACACGCAAAATGTTAACCGGCACCAATAACATTGGCGTAAGTCGATAGTAACCGCGGAATTTCATAATATAACAGTTGCCCTCAAGAAGGTACTTTGCCAGATACCTTGATAAAATTGAATATAGTACATCACATGCGGTGTTGGGAATTAAATTATCTGAAGATTTGTATCAGGAATTAAAGGTTTACAAGATCAGTTCTGCTCAAAGAAATACACTAAGTATCATTCTACTGCTAGTGCATTTCATTCTACTGCTAGCGTTAAGATTCTGCTGCCGCAAACATTCTACTGCTGGTGCAACAGATACTGCTGCTAGATGGATAAGTGTGGAGTATTCTACTGCAGGTTGGATAAGTATACGAAGATATTTTGTACTAAAGTCAAGTATATATGGTAGATAATATCTTAGACAATGTGATCAGTCACCATGTGGTTTACACAGAGCAAGTTGTAAACACAGATACATGTTGTATCTTAATGACTGACATACTAAAGCAAGTAGTTCGACAAGACTTTATCATAATTGTAATGATCTCCTTTGTTTGTATAAAAGGGAGATCTTAGACTAGATATTGGGTGACTTAGATTTGTGCCAAAAATAGAACTTGAATATCTGTTAAGAGAAAAGAACAAACACAACAATATCACAAGTCATAAGAACATTAAGATTCAAGGTTTTGTAACCCTAGTGATAGTGAAGATCACTCCTATTATTTTGAATAATATTGAATCGTTTGGTGATAAACTTTCTTTGTTCATTGTTCAATAACAAACATCATTGTTCCATTTCCAATAACAAATAACCTTCTAAGTGTGGTTAAGTAGATTCCGCATACTTAATCATATTCATTCAAAGTATCACATACACTCGTTGTAAAGGACTAACATCCTATTAAGTGTATCGAAGAATCCTCTCAATTTAGTGTTGCTAGAACTCCACAACAAAATGTTGTTGCTGAGAGGAGAAATAGAACACTCATAGAAGCTGCTAGAACCATGTTAGCCAACTCTAAGTTACCTATCACTTTTTGGGCAGAAGCAGTCAACACTGCTTGCTATGTTCAAAATAGGGTTTTGGTTGTCAAGTCTCACAATAAGACATCATATGAACTTTTTAGAGGTAGAACTCCTGCAATAGGATTTCTTAGACCTTTTGGATGTCATGTGACAATTCTGAATACCTTATACCATCTTGGAAAATTTGATGGTAAAGTAGATGAAGGATTCTTAGTTGGATATTCTCTTAATAGTAAAGCTTTTAGAGTATACAACTCAAGAACTAGAAGAGTAGAGGAAAACCTGCATGTGGAATTTTTAGAGAATAAATCCAATGTAGCAGGTCGAGGTCCTAATTGGCTATTTGATCTTGAGACACTAACCCATTCTATGAATTATGTGCCTGTTGTTGCAGAAACTAATGATTTTTCAGGTTCACAAACAACAAATGAGGCAGGGTTAGACAAGGAGACAAATCAAGATCATGTATGGATGCCAATAAATACCAGTGTAGTTTCAACTTCAAAAATTGATGAACCTTCTTCTGATGAAACTAAAGAAGGGATTGAAGATGAAAACAAGGAAGATGGAACAAAAGAACAAGAGAATGTTTCTACTGATGATAGTACTGCTGAGACAGAGCATTCTACTGCTAGGCTTAATTTTTCTACTGCTGAGCCAAATGTTTCTACTGCTGGCCCTTCAGAAACAAATGAAGCAGATTTCTCAGATGAAGAGGTGGATTTCAATAAGGGATAATTACAAAAATAGACCATGGATCGAAGTGATTTTCTTTTTCTAGCCCGTACCCCGGGCAACTGGGCAACTCGCCCCATATGATGACACGTGTCCCCAGTTGCCCAAAAAAATACACAAGTTGCCCAAAAATACACAAGTTGCCCAAAAAATACACTTCCAGATTTCAGTTGCCCAAAAAATTATAGGTTGCCCTTGACAAAAAAAATATTTTTCGATCTCGGGTTAGATAAGGAAAAACACTTTGTTGCTTGGGCTATTTTTGTAATTATCCCTTTCAATAATCTCCCACCTAACTATTAAATTCCTTCTACACCACACACAAGGATTCATGAAGTCCAGTCCCTGGACAATGTGATTGGAGATGTACAATCAGGGGTGAAGACAAGGCAACAATTGATGTCTTCAGACCAACAAGGGCTTCTTGATGCCCTTTATGCTTCAAAGCAGCATGAGTTTTCCAACTCTTGCTTGTTTGTATGTTTTCTCTCACAGGCAGAACCAAAGAACATTCTTAAAGTCCTAGATGATTCAAGCTGGGTGGAAGCTATGCAAGAAGAGCTTCTTCAGTTCAAGATTCAGAAGGTTTGGGTGCTAGTTGATTTAATTTACCTAAAGATGTAAGGGTAATTGGCACTAGATGGGTTTTCAGAAATAAAAGGGATGAAAGGGGCATAGTGATTAGGAATAAGGCTAGATTAGTAGCCCAAGGGTACACACAAGAAGAAGGGATAGACTATGAAGAGGTTTTTGCTCCAGTAGCAAGGATTGAAGCCATTAGGTTATTTTTGGATTATGCTTCATTTATGGGCTTCACAGTTTATCAAATGGATGTCAAGAGTGCTTTTTTATATGGTACTATTGAAGAAGAGGTATATGTCTCACAACCTCCAGGGTTCATTGATCCTGACCATCCAGAAAAAGTGTACAGAGTAGTTAAGGCTCTTTATGGACTTCATTAGGCACCAAAGGCTTGGTATGAAACACTAGCTTCCTACTTAATTGAAAATGGATTTCAAAGTGGCAAGATTGATCAGACATTATTCATCAAGAAGCACAAGAATGATCTTTTGCTAGTTCAGGTGTATGTGGATGATATCATCTTTGGATCTACAAGGAAGGAGATATGTTTGGAGTTTGAGAAACTTATGCATGATATGTTTCAGATGAGTTCCATGGGGGAACTTACATTCTTTTTGGGTCTGCAAGTTAAGCAATCTTGTGAAGGCATATTTATTAGTCAAGATAAATATGTTGCAGAGATACTTAGAAAATTTCAATTTGCTGATTCAAAAGTGGCAAGCACACCAATGGACTCTGAGAAGCCACTTCTTAAAGATTTAGATGGAGACAATGTAGATGTACACACTTATAGATCTATGATAGGCTCTTTGATGTATCTCACATCATCAAGACCTGTTATCATGTTCTCTGTTTGTGCTTGTGCAAGATTTCAAGTAACTCAAAAGGTTTCTCATTTAACAGCAGTCAAGAGGATTTTTAGATATATCAAGGGTCAACCAAGGTTGGGTCTATGGTATTCTAGAGAATCACCTTTTGACTTGGTAGCATTTTCAGATAGTAATTATGCAGGTGCTAGCTTGGACAGAAAGTCAACAACCGGAGGATGTCAATTCCTTGGGTGTAGACTTATCTCATGGCAGTGTAAGAAGCAAACAATTGTGGCTACTTCAAAGACTGAAGCTGAATATGTAGCTGCTGCAAGTTGCTGTGGTCAAGTCCTATGGCTTCAAAACCAACTTCTTGACTATGGGTACAATTTCATGAACACTGTCATTCACATTGATAATAGTAGTACAATTTGCATAATTAAAAATCCAGTGCAATATTCTAAAACAAAACACATTGAAATTAGACATCATTTTATTAGAGACTGTAATGAGAAAAAGTTGATTCAAGTTCTTAAAATTGATTCTGATCACAACTTTGCAGATCTTTTTACCAAAGTTTTTGATGTTGGAAGGTTTCAGTACTTGGTAGCAAGTATTGGGATGCTTAATCCTCAATGATTTAAAACTATGTGTTTTTGTATATAAATTTTTGATTGTACTGCTGGCTTTATAAGTTACTACTGTTAGTGAAAAGTTTGTGCTGCTAGTACAAATTTTTGTTTGTTAAGTTCATATTTGTTAGTCATATTATGATACTGCTATAAGACATATGCTTTGCATTTTGTTTCTTGGTTTTGGACTAACATTTTCAGGTATGAACGTTGAGCACAAAAGAAGTTTCAAGTGAAATGGAAGCAACAGAATGATTCTAGTTGGTAAAATAATAGGTTTATGATGGACTGAGTTTGGGGATTCTTAACAAAGGTTTACGCCTTAGTTAATTAAATTCTTTAAAACTTCTTTCTTGAAACCTAGTTATCATGTTTCACATTGACTTGATGGCTCAGTTGGTCCGATAGTAACTGACTCAACTCACTTTCTATCATTTTATACTTTTGAGTATAATGAGCAAGTCTAAGGACATCTGATAGAAAGAACAGCTAGCAAAAGTGAATCTAACACTTGTGTTAGAGGCAACAATTGCTATGAGCTGGAAACCCTGTCAAGAAAGCCTTTTGAATAGGTTTATCTTTACACATGCAGTTATTTATAACTGGAAATATTGGTTCTCACACAACCAGAGGTTACTTTAAACCGAATTCTTGATTAAGTGTCTGTTACACACTTAATCCCTTCAAAATGGTTGAGAGCAGTATGATTTTTCAATAATAAAATCATATTCATACTGCTAAAAGTTTCTTTAAAAGGATTTTCAAAGAGGCTCAGAAAAACCATCAAATGATGGACAATGAGTCAAAGCCCCATGATTCACCTCTCATAGGAGTTAACACACCTAGAAGTGATGAGGGCAGCTAATTAAACTCTTAAGGAATTGATCGCCAACATGTACACTATTGTCTGAAAACATGTTCTAATTGGTAGATCATATGATGGTGAGAGATCTTCCAAACAGGGGAGGAAATGATAAATCTCAAGGAAGGATAAATATTTTGGTACATAGTGAGAGATCTTCCAAGTTCAAGCTCAGGGGAGGAAGATTAACCAATAAGGGAAGGAAGTATGCTTAGGATTCAGCGGAGGAAAATGATCCTACAATGGAAAAGACAAGAGCATACAAGATGATGATGTTAGCTTTTTGAGAAGCTAAAATGTCTTATTATTCAGCCAATAATAAGAATTAGCATTTAGTTGATGGATGCTGGGAATAAGCTTTTTCAGTTGATGAAAACTGGGAATAAGCTCTTCAAATGAAGAAAGTTCAAATGAAGATTCTGGAGTATTATATATATTCAGAAGGGATGAAGCATTCAAATGGAGAAAGTTCTATCTAGGAGCTTTCAGTTTCAATTTGAGTTCACTACGTTTGTTCATCACTTGCAAAGGCATGCTGGAAGATAATTTCTCTTGTTGAAACAAGCATCCAAGATACACAGCACCATTGCCTCTTATAATTCCTCCATCCAAGGAAATTGCACCATCTTTTATTCAAGGTATTGATTTTGTGTTCAAGATAAAGAAAGATGATGTTATTGCTGAAAGAGTTTCACAGAAGGTAGAGAGTTAGACAAATAGATATTTAATCTTGAAGAATAGAAGATAGCTCAGATAAAGAATCTGACTATAAAGTGTTTGAAAGATTCTCACAATCATAATTTAATTCAGAAGAAACATGTTGAAAAGGATTTACATGTTTAGGGGAGGATTGTTGGGAATTAAATACTCCGAAGATTAGTATCGGGAATTAAAGGTTCACAAGATCAGTTCTGCTCAAAGAAATACACTAAGTGTCATTCTACCGCTAGTGCATTTTATTCTACTGCTAGCGTTAAGATTCTGCTGCCGCAAACATTCTACTGCTGGTGCAACAGATACGGCTGCTAGATGGATAAGTGTCGATTATTCTACTGCTGGTTGGATAAGTATACGAAGATATTTTGTACTAAACTCAAGTATATATGGTAGATAATATCTTAGACAATGTGATCAGTCACCATGTGGTTTACACAGAGCAAGTTGTAAACACAGATACATGTTGTATCTTAATGACTGACATACTCAAGCAAGTAGTTCGACAAGACTTATCACAATTGTAATGATCTCCTTTGTTTGTATAAAAGGGAGATCTTAGACTAGATATTGGGTGACTTAGATTTGTACCAAAAATAGAACTTGAATATCTGTTAAGAGAAAAGAACAAACACAACAATATCACAAGTCATAAGAACATTAAGATTCAAGGTTTTGTAACCCTAGTGGTAGTGAAGATCACTCGTATTATTTTGAATAATATTAAATCGTTTGGTGATAAACTTTCTTTGTTCATTGTTCAATAACAAACATCACGGTTCCAGTTCCAATAACAAATAACCTTCTAAGTGTGGTTAAGTAGATTCCGCATACTTAATCATATTCATTCAAAGTATCACATACACTCGTTGTAAAGCACTAACATCCTATTAAGTGTATCGAAGAATCCTCTTATGCGGACCGGACCTAGTCAACATGGCGGGAGGGTCAATTCCTATAGGCCTATATCCCTATATTCGCGCTCACTCGCAAGTGATTAATGGTTCATGATTTAGGGACTTGCTTTTGGCAAGGACGGTACTTAGCAATATCATCTTAGTCAGGAATAGCATACATATAAACAATTGTGTTCATGAAAAAGTAAGTAGCATGTATCTCCCCCATGGGTTTATAAACAAGTTAAAAGTAAAGTGGGGCTACGAATCACACCTTAGTATCAGACAAACGAGATATCACAAATAATCAGATGGAATAGCACGGCAAGTAAACCTCAGCACAACCTAATAACTGAATGGCATGTCTCAAGAAAAAACCTCGAAACGATTTATAAAGCAATACTTGTATTTGAAAATGAAAACGGTTTAGTTGCAATGGCGTTTGAAAGAAATGATGTTTAAGACTTGTGTGGATATTCAAGAAAAGTAAAATAACAAAAGTCGACGAACACAAATGAACACGCAGGAAAAGGTAAAAGAAAAGAGAGACGAAATAAGAAAAGGAAGAAGAAATAATAATAAGGAAGGGAAAATAAAACAAGAAAACAAGAAAGAAAACATCAATAGGTAGTTTTGGTATTTTACCCATTTCCTAAATAGTTGATATAACGTCATGATTTAGGGAGGAAACGTATAAGTTTTGAAAAGGTTTTTAGGATATTAAGTAATTATAAATGATTTAGTTATAAAAGGTTTTATCGAAAATTGGACATGATGTGTCCGTTTATAAAGCATTTCCAAGTCGTTACGACTCTTGAATAATATAAGTTTTATCGTCATATTTTACAAGTTATCAATATATTATTAGACATTATCATTCGTGTATATATTAGTTGTCAAGTTTATCGACCATTTTGTGTATGTTCGGGTCCAAATATGTTAAACTCTTATGAGTCTAACATACTCTTCCGTCTCAAGTACCAAAATTGTCCATAAGGTCCATCGGCTAATATCATAAATCCAATAACATCCAATCTTATCCAAGCAATAAGTTATTCAAGATCCAAGTCAAATGTCCAAATCATATCCCAAGTTGTACAAATATTATCCCGAAACACCAATTGATAGCCAAATGAAATAAATAGACGCTAATGGACTCACTTTAGGCTTTCGGGCCCAATGTTAATATTATTAGACTCAGAATGACTTATCCAAGTCCAATCTCGACTCGATACAATAAACTTAACACCTTATGCTGTGACTCCCGTGAGTCACGGCTCGACTCTACTCGAGCATATGTAGCTCTCGGCTAAGAAAAACCAAATCCGAACCAACCAATTCCAACTCAAACACAAACCCAAGTCAACAACTAATAACCTACGTTGGGACTCCTTTGAGTCACGGCTCACTCCTCGTCGATTCGGTGTGGCCCTCGCCTACGCCTAACTAAACCGAAACCAAACAAAATCCAAAACCAACACAAACAAGATCTCATAAATAAAATAACCAACAACTAAACACCACGCCGTGACTCACCTTGAGTCACGACTCGGCTCAACATGAGCCGTAGCCCACGGCCGAGACCAAAACCGAACCTAAATCCATCCAACTCCAAATCCAAGCTACAGAGATAACCACAAAGTTATATAAATCGGAAGTAAAACAAAAAATAAGCAAAACTCGCCCCGAGTCAACTCGACACGCGAGTTGACTCGGTGAGTCACACAACTCGGACCGAGTTCGAGGGTTCTCACGGCCAAAAGTTTAGATCCACATGGTTTTGATTAAAAACAAAAGGTTTTGTAAAGTTTTAATAAATAACAATCAGTTTTATAAAAATTTAAGAATTAGGGTTTGATAAAAAGTGATGAAAAAGAATGGAAAAAGGTGCGTGAGAGTTATCCCGAGAGAGAGGGTGACGGGGTGAAGTGGCGGTGTGGTGGTGGTGGACTGTGGTGGCGGCGGCGGCATACGGTAGTGGTTCCAAACAATCTCCGATCGAGCTCAAAAGTTCTAGAAGGAAAGAGGGTGTTGAGATCTATGTTTTGGTGTAAGACGAGTAGTTGGCCGGAAAAGTTTCTGGTGGCATTGGTGGTGATCGGACGGCGGTGAGAATCCGGCAAGGGTGAGAGAGAGAGAGAGAGTGAATAGTGAGTTGTGCGCGTGTTATTATGAGGTGAGAGAGAGAAATGGGGGCTTTTATATGGAGGAAGGGGCTAAACTAGGACAAACAAAACTAGAGGGGTGTGGGACAAACTGTGGGGCGGAGGGGGTATTCTTGCCAAAGGGTGATACTTTTGAAGTAAACACTGCGGGACCCATTTGACGTACCAAACGGACTCAAAAAATTACGAAACTTGCGCCATTGTTCTCGAAATAATTTTTCCAATAAAAACAAGTTTAAATACACATAACTTTCTCGAAGTTAATTTATTTGGCAAATTTGATTCGTTTCGTGCTTTCTAGGTTATGCCGGCTCAAATAAGGGACAACGTTCCCGTTTCTCAAGATATCTCGCGTTTCTCAAGTTCAAATAAGTTAAGGAAAAAATTCAATACTAAGGGGATGCATAAATAATAAAAAGAAAATATATTTGGCTAGTCGAAAGGTTTGGAAAATTACCGGGTGTTACACATGGTTCCTTCTAAGCCAACATCACTCTCTCACTTCCCTCTCACATAATTTGAATTTCAAATTCAAATTCTTCCCTCTCCCTATCTCTAACATACACACTTCCTATCCAAGCAAAGGAATATACCATGGCATATTCTTTCTCTCTTTTCTATGCCATGTGGGGAATACCCAAACTACCCTTACCCAATTATCCCTTCTACTATTCTCTCTTTGATAACTGGTTTTACTTAACCACTTCACAAAACATTTTTACAAATTGGCTATTTGAGTTGGTAGACCTTGAGGATGAATAATGTAAAGGTCTAAATGTGTGAAGTACAATTGGGGGTTTAGCAAGGTTGGGTATTTAAAAGACCAAAACCCAAAAGAGAAAAACACCAATTATCCTAGCGCGTCGCTGGCGCTCCAACACGCCACCAGCGTGCCAGACACTGAAGTTGTTTTTCTCATTTTGGGTCTTGGCCTATAAATACCCACCCTTGCCTCTTGTATTCCTCACCCCTTTCCATTATTTCTTTCTCTTTTATTTCTCTTCTCTCAGTCATCTAATTCTATCTTGTGTTCTTAATCTTTAACATAACATTCTTTAAAAGAACACATATCCTTGCAAGGGAAGAATCACAAGAACCTAATCTACTCTTGTAATTGTGTCGAGGGTCTTCTTCTCTATACCCTTTCTACTAGAATCGATTCTCTAGGTTAGGTTAGGACTTGATTAAACAATTAAACATTCTTATTCGATTTGGTTGTAAGGGAAGTCTTGTGTCGAGGTGACCAAGCCTAGATCATTAGGGATCTAGTTGGGGTTTGATACTTTCGGTGGGAAGTCTTTGTGGACTTAGTGGTCTTAGTGATTAATTCGAATCACGAGTCCTTGAGGGTGGTTTCCGAGGGCGGAATACCGTTGGTGAGTAGCTCTTCTTAGTGAGCGCCGATCTTAGTGCATAAGGGTGGAGTGAAGTTGTAACGGTTTATAGTCCACCGAAAGGATTATACTTAGTGAATAGTATAGTGTCGTGGATTCGCAACTGGACGTACAGATGGTATAAACCCCCTATCCCGAACCAGTATATATCGTGGTGTCATTTACTTGCTTTATATACTTTGGATTGTGATTGTGTTAGTGGTTGTTATTGTATAAACCACTTGATGCTCTTTGAGGCTTAAAGTTTTTAAAACATCTAAAAAGCCGAAGAGACCGTATTCACCCCCCCCCTCTACGTTTCTACAATCAGTATCAGAGCGGTATACTCAAGTTTTTGAGTGTTAAATCCTTCCCGAGAAGATGTTTTAAGTCAAAAACTTCTTTTTCAAAAATTCAAAATACTTAACGAAATTTTTGAAGAAGTTGAGTATAGATCCATGGCTGAAGAGAACTATGTTGAGGGGTGTTCTATGCAGAGACCACCTTTGCTAGAATCCGATGGGTTTTGCTTTTGGAAAACCCGGTTTGAGACCTATCTTCGGTCCAAAGATATTGACTTGTGGGAAATCATCCAAAATGGAAACTTTGTGTTCATGATGCAAGATCCCAAAACAAAGTTGATGGTTGAAAAGCCATATTTGGAATTAAAAGATGATGAGAAGAAAAAGCTTGGCAAGAATGAAGAAGCCAAGTTGACTATCTACAATGCCTTACCTCGAAGGGAGTTCGAGAGGGTGTACACATGCAAGACCGCCAAGGAGATTTGGCATACGCTCATCATCACTCATCAAGGGAACTCACAAATCAAAGATTGCAAGATCGACTTACTCATCCAATAATATGAGAAGTTCTCGATCTCGGATGAAGAAACCATTGACAATGGTTATACACGGTTCAATGCTATTATCACAAGCTTAACGGCTCTAGATCATATCTTTAGCAACAAGAACCATGTTATAAAATTTCTTCGAGCTCTTCTGGTTAAGTGGAGGCCAAAGGTGATGGCGATTGAAGAAGCCAAGAACTTGGCGGAACTTCCTCTTGTCAAGCTCATTGGGAATCTTAAGGTGTACGAAATGATTTTAGAAAACGACAAGGTTGCATCTAAGGACAAGAAGGAGAAGGTCAAGTCTTTAGCTCTCAAGGATAAAGTCACTAAGACTCAAGCTAGTGACGATAGTTATAGTTAAGAAGAAAGTGGCGATGAAAGCGATGAAGATGATGAAGAGTTCAATCTAATGGCTAAGAACTTTAAAAAGTTCTTTAGAAGAGGAGGTAATTTTAGACGTGGAAATCCGTTTGGCAACCGAGGTAATGATGGAAGAAACAAGTTTGGAAGAGGTCGAGGTTTTGACAACAAGGTTGGTGAAAGCTCTAGGCGTGAACGAGGGTGCTATAATTATGGTGACAAAAATCACTTCATAAGTGATTGTCCGAAGCCCAAAGAAAACAAAGCATTCGTAGGTAGGGGTGGCAATTCAGGCCGGGTTCGGGTTGATAGGTTGGCGGGTCAGAAAACCTCACCCCGAACCTGACCCATTTAAATTATCGGGTCAGTTATGTCAACCCTAACCTGTTTACACATAACCCGAACCTAACCCATTTAACCCGTATATGCACTTGGGTTGGCGGGTTAAATAGGTTACACAGGTTGAATATGTTAAATGGGTTTCGGGTTGACCCATTTAACCCATTTTATACACAAAATTTGGCACATTACACGAGTTAAACAGGTTAACTAGGTTTACATGTTGACCCGTTTAACCCATTAACCCGTATAATAAAATATAAATAATTTTTAATTTGGGAAAGAAATCTTAAACGGGTTGGCGGGTCGACCCGCTTAATTTATACCCAACCCGAACCTGAACTATTTAATAAACGGGTTAGATAGTTCGACCTAAACCCGACCCGAAATCTATTTAGACTTAACCCGAACCTGTTAATTTTCGTATCGGTTTCAGGTCGGGTTTCGTGTCGGGTCAGAAATTGCCACCCCTATTCGTAGGTGGAGCTTGGAGGGATAGTGAAGATGAAGATTAACCAAACAAGGAAGCTACTTGTCTCATGGCACTAGAATAACTAGAGGTACCTCAAAACTCTTCTACTTCTAATAATAATTTAAATAATAATAAATTGCTAAAGGAGAATGAGAAACTAGTTAAATTTAATGAGGATTTTAGAAAAACCTTTGAAAATATTGTTAAAGAAAAACGCTTTCTTGAACAAGAGCGTGCTAAACTAAATGTGAAGGGTTATTAACACCCCGACCCGACAAGGGTAGAGATGTCACAAAAATGGTGACATATCAGAAACGTACACAAGCATACATCTTCAATAATACAAAGGAATACAAACGTTACAAGAAATTACAGGGAAATACAAAATTTACAAAGGAATAAATACTAGGTCCGAAAATCTAAGTTCTTCTAATCATCTCTATGACAAAATAACTATCACAGTGTAGTCTTCTAAGTCCAATGGTACTCTCCGCTCATACCCAGCTTCCTACTAAAAACCTGCCGCAGGAAAAGAAATGCGGCTGAGCTACGAGAGCTCAGTGAACAGATATAACGGTAACAAAGCAGTAATAAAGAATAGTGAACAGTAATAGAAATACGAATCAATCAGAGTTATGGCATAAGAAAAGGTAACAGTAATGAGAAGTACAAGGGTATAAGGTGTAGGAAAACAGTAATCCTCTACGAGCCCAGTAACAGTAACAGTAACAGTATCATCATGTAGCCGTATAGAGGGGAGACCTCTCAGTAATCAGTAAATATGAGGGGAGTCCTCAAACAGTAAATTGGAGTAGCTAGCTCCCAGTAGTGTGAAAGACGTGTATCGCACACACCATCAGTCACCAGTAATAACAGTAATCAGTAATCAGTAATCAGTAATAATCAGTACAGTTCTAGGATGCATCCATACGCCCCAGGTGGCCATAAACCTCACAACACACCAAATAAAATACAGTCAGGGACGGAACAGGTCATCACTCTCCTGCCCTAGAGTCATGCCATCGGTGCATCAATGACATGGTCATGAAACCCTCATGACTAGTTATGGCTCGTAGTATCAAACTGTGGGTCAGTGGTCAAGTATCAGTATTCAGTATTCAGTATAGTTTCATAGGTCAATATCCATTTCAGTATATCAGAAAGTTCATATCAGATGGTTCAATAACAGAAGGGTCAATAACAGTAGGTTCAATATCAGAGAGGTTCAATATCAGTAGGTTCAGTATCAGTGGGTTTAGTACCAGAAAGATTTAATATCAGAAAGGTCAATATCAGAAAGTTTAGGTTCATAGAAAAGATCTTAATTCAAGGTTTCATATTAAGCTTATATTTAAAAATAATCTTTCAGTGACTTTCATAAATGATGTTTAATAAAACCCTTTTTATAAAGATAGTCCTTAAAAGAGATTTCCATAAAGTCTTTAGTGCAGTTTCAATTTAAAATTAGTATGACATTGTATTCAAAAGCTTTTCTCAAAAACATTTTCATATCATCAAGGAAAGTTCCAATTCCAGTTATAATGTCAAAATGAATCTTCAGGGTATTCAGGGGTTTGCATATTCAGGTCATAAGATGAAGATCGGATCATGTCAGGTATCAAAGGAATTAAAACAGGGTTCAGTTTATCAAAGGAACTCAGAAATCAAGTATCATGTCAGGAAGGTTCAAGTAAAGGGGATCATAGCAGTGGCATTAATACAGAGACCGACAGATCAGAAAATAAAAGAGATCATGAGAAACCTGTGAGAAGGTTCAGAATATCTGTACCTTATACCGCAAGTACACGACAGAAGAATAAGGGTCGGAAGCAAACTCCATCTTCAGCGGATCTACACGAATTCATGATCGTCTTATTATTAATATCCTATTTAAATCAGATTACTTATTTTTTTTTTCGGCTTTCCGTTTTTAGTAACTTTCCTTTTATAGCAGCTTTCCAAAAATAGTAACTTTCCAAAAATAGTGAGTTTCCAAAATTAATAAGTTTCCCCGTATTAATGTAAATTGACAATTTAATAAACTTTAAGGTTAAATATGATTAATACGATAGTCTAGGGTTAATTATGACAACTTATAATAGTTTTGGGTTTTAAATGTCAATATATCAAAGTCTAGGGTCTAAGATGTAAATTATGTAATATATGACCAATACTCGTTTTAGCCGATTAGATGACATGTTTTAACATGTTTTCGACACAATATAAACCCGAGACCCTTCTTTTGTTTTAAATCCTATTCGGCCCATATATACGTGCATGTTTTAACATCTTAACTCGACACCATTTTCACACGACTCCTCCTTTTTGCCCAGCCCCTACGACGCATAAATAAATCCTTTTCCAGCCCATATCTCATGCACACGCCATGTATAAACATAACAGTCCGCACACACCCTTTTCGACTTTAGACCAAACCAACGCACTCCACCGATTTAGTCGAGACACACCCTTCTCGACACATTCACACTCAATACGGTACACACACTCACACACCTTTCGAATTCACTTCAACATCGAAACACCTCTTTACACAAAGCCTAATGAGACACTACTTGATCACTACCTATTGGACAGAAACACGAGCCTACAGCATCCAAAATAAGTCTAACCTTTTATTTTGCTTAGGACCTACATACACACTGGTCACACATTTTATTCGTGTTTATTAATCCTCCCAATACACCAACCATTCCATGCATGCAAAATACTCGAAACACAATCTAGAAGATCATACCCAGTCCAAACTCTTCTTCACAGGTTAAATACTTATGTTCCTCTTACTTCGTTTAGGTTAATATCAGATTCAGACGTAACATATATAGAGATTATACAAACGTTTAAAGTGACCAAAAATGAACGCCTATAACAGTTGGTACAAATGGCCAACAAAATCAACTTCGACACAACCATGGTTCGTATGTTCGGGATTTTATGCGATACATATTCGGTCATATATTCATATAAATCGAAACCGAAAGATCCATTATACATCTGTTATGCGCTCATTATTTCGTGCGACTGTGCCATTCATCATTTTATGTAATCATGCTTTCATACGTATAATCTTATTAACGGAATTCATAGGTTAGATTCTTGTCATTTATTATTCGTATTCATGTTATAGATTCGTGATTTAAAGTGACCAAAACTTCATTCGTATAGTCATTATATCGAAGTACAGACGATCTAGTATTCGTGTCTAACTGTATATATACTTATCTATATATATTATTCTTATGTCGGTATGATAGCAAAACAAAGATGGGGGGTACCTTAGATCGGACTTAGAGATGTCCAACGAACACAAGATCCTAAGATCAAAACCCTATTCGAGCAAGTCCAATGTCATCTTCGACATAAGACTACACGAGCAGAACCAAAACGAACAGCCCCGCGATCACCAGACCACAGCTTGATTACCACGAATCGATTACCAACAAAACACTACCTTCGTACCGTCTTTCTCTTCGAGAGCACAAGGAAACTGCCGTTTGTATTTTTTTTTGTTTAGGGTTTAGCGTAAGAATTAAAGGTGGTAATTTAATTGATATAATTTGAGAAGGTATGAAGAGATAAAGCTGGAAGGGACGAGTTTCTAGGGGATATTGAAGGTGGCTTATTCACCTCATAACTTCCAAATTTATTTTGGTCAACTCGTATCACACCACTTCAACGTATGACACATTTTAATGAGTATTAGCTTAGGTCGAGATGACTTGCAAACGTGTGACAATTATTTTAGAACATAGATGTGTCAATTTCCTTTGCAGCTTAGGTTTAGGAGTAGATTCAAACAACTTATCACATGTGACATTTAGTTTAGGAATGGTTTAAAAGATTTTATTTTTGTAACCAATATTTACATTAGGCATATCTTAAGTAAATTTTATTAATCGCATTATTATTTATAGCGTATCTTATAAGTTTTAAAATTTCAAAATTAGAGGGTATTTTGGTCATTTCAGATTGTGGTAATTTTTGGATTTTACAATTCTTCCCCTCTAAAAGAAAATTTTCGTCCTCGAAAATTGAAGTCGCAAAGCTAAACGAAGTCGTAGCAAGTCGCAAAAGATCGTCACAAATATTCTCACGTCCAGGGCGGTCATTCCAAAAAGGTCTTCAGACCAAATAGTTTCTCATGACTCAAATCAAAACTAGGTGGGTTCAAATTTCTCAAATGGAGACAAAATCAGGTTGATTCATAACAAAAGGTCCATGCAACATCAAATGGACGATAAGTGAATCTTCAGATAGCTCATATGGAATACGAACAAGATTCCAAATCAAATTAACTGTATCAATAGTAGAGAGCTCTACAAGGAGTTCAAGATTTATAATTGAGGTCAACAAAATGTAAAGCGAGAGTCCAAACTCATCCAGATACCTAATGAACGAAAACAGAGTATACGTGTAGGTAGGATGAACCTAAAGTCTCACTAATCATGGATGAACCAACAGAGATCAGATTCTAAACTTCTTAGGTACTCCCCCAAGACATCTTATGGCCACAATGAGTGCACTTTATATGGTGTAAGTATTATCACGTTTATCAGGCGTCATAATACTAGCACCACATAAATATGCCTTCATGATGATCATACTTTATCCCGAGTCGCGAGTATAACAATCTATCTTAATCCACCTAGTACTTCTACAAACTCAGAGCCAATAATATCAAAGACATAAATAAGAGGGCAAACCAAAACTATTCGCAAGGGTATCGGAATCTCAGATTGCCAAGCAGAGTAAGGCATGCCGTCACCAGTATCAAGGCACGCCGTCACCAGAATCAGATTTTCCACAGTTTGCCAAAATTCCTCAGAACAAAGCCATCATCGAACATACGAAAATAAGCACGGGGCTGAAATGCTTCTAGGAAACTTAAATCATTAGCGGATATTATCACGATGTAACAAAGTTCAAGGGGGTCAACGGAAATGAAAACTAATTGTCAATAACTTTGGTCTTCACAGAATCAATTATTCCAAACATAAAAGGTCTGATTCAGAAATCCGTTCATTCAAAACATCTACTCTCTTCAAGTCCGGTTAATATGTCTTCGTTTGTCCATTAGTCGGGAAGTGAAACCAAAATCGGAAACTTGTGTCTGGTTCATCGAGCCTCCTGCAGTTCTTCTTGGAGTGTGATGGAGTGTTGTGGATTTCTGGCACGATCTTTAAATCTCTTCATCATCCCGTCTGCTTCCGCTCTCAATTCATCTTAGTACAACCAAGATGAATAGGGAAGTGAGACTGTACGTCTTCGTCAGCTTCCGGGTCGCCATCTTCCTTCTGTATCGCCAACACTTGTAAGGAATGTGTTCTCTCTTCAGGGTAGTCACCGCTGTTGTCAACTCCAGGTCAGGTAGCGAAGTAATTCTTCTGATGCGTTTCTAGTTGTCTTGATGCATACGCAAAACCTTCTGTGTTGCAAGGGAGGATAACCGAGTCTCTTTCTGAAATGTCTCAAAATTTATTCCGTCTGAGGGTATGGAAACAAATTTCTATTTCAGCTTTCCAAAACTCCGTCTCTCGATCGGACTAAGTTGTTTCTCTTTGGTCACGAAATTATCAAGGGTAACGCAACTTGTAGACGTCTTTCAGAATTCTGATGCAAGGTTCAAAAGATTTCAGTTTACCATTTTGTTAGCGGTCTTGACCATTCGGTGATAGTTTCAAAATTTGCGGGCTTTAAAAGGGATATTCTCAATCAAGAAAAACCATTGTCTCAACAGATATCAATCTCTCAGAATGCACAAGTGATCGTCAAATTTCTTACAAGTGCAAGAATGATTCTCATGTTCTTCTTCGTCTCCGGATGTACTATTAAGTCATACAATGACCATTTGCCCAAGTACTCACGAGAAGACATTCATTTATCAAATTTACAGAATAGTCAGAGCTTTAGCTAATACTATTAGCGTCATTTACCGTCACAGCCGTCGTTACAAATACGGAAAGCGATCTTAAGAATAATCTCAATTAATCTTTTCATCTGAAGGAAACTTCGCGCTCTGAAATGGAATAGATATAAAGTCGTTTCGGGGTGGAGAAATAAGGGTTCCAAAAAGCAATACGGTTCAACATCCAGAAATCAATATATCTCTTGTCATCATTCTTCTTTATCGCGAACAAAACTGAATTACGCCAAGAAAATGCACTTAATCAAACTTACTTCACACTCCGGTGGAAAACTTGGTGGTTAATCAGAAATCGTGTTCAGAAAATTCAGGGTGTCAAGAATTTCTCAAGATAAGGTTCATTCACTGGTGTACGAAATGGGTTCAAGGAAAACTTCATAATCACGAAAGTAACACACGAGTCTCCAGAGTAGTAGCGATAGCCAAAAGTTTGACAATTGGTAATTATGGTAGGGAGTTCAAATTTGTTTCAAGCGCCAAAGGTGAGACATAGGAGGATAGTTGTCAATCAACCAATCCTTTATCAGAATAAAATCGGAGTTAACTTCCCAAGGAAAAACAGATCAATATTGCAACTCTTATCGTTCAAAAGTGAGAGGGAACATTTTTATACTCGTGGTTTAGCACCACAAGACTTCTCATAGGGACAGAGATGGGTAAGACGAAATCAAAGAGTATCAGAAAATTCGTAGATGCTTATCAAAAGTAAGAGACAGATCACAGAATGTATCAAGTACGTCATTACCAAGGAGATTTTCAGAATACCCGAAGAGGCATCAAAATGATTAACAGAAGGATCAGAGGTCAGATTCAGACTCTGCAGACAAGGATCAAATAGCGTCAGGCAATTACTATGCAGTTCTCAACGCCTTCCAGATTTATTTAGGTTCAGATTTTAGGTAGTGCAGAGCATAAACTTTCAATTTCCAAAAGTGATCTTAACAGACTTTAATCAAAAGCAAGGCACGAATCAGAGTGATGCGGAAGCAATGATACTTAAACAAAAGCCTTATAGTCTACCCATTCCTCACTGATCAGAACTTAAGGTCCTATAGGGAAATCCTAAAGCAGAATCTCAAAGGTTATCTGGTGAGCGCTTACAGGGAAAGCTTAGTGGTCCTAACTTACACAGGTCAAGGGTAAACGTATTACGAATCGCAGCCTGTTCTCTGATACCATAAATTGTAACACCCCGACCCGACAAGGGTAGAGATGTCACAAAAATGGTGACATATCAGAAACATACACAAGCATACATCTTCAATAATACAAAGAATACAAACGTTACAAGAAATTACAGGGAAATACAAAATTTACAAAGGAATAAATACTAGGTCCGAAAATCTAAGTTCTTCTAATCATCTCTATGACAAAATAACTATCACAGTGTAGTCTTCTAAGTCCAATGGTACTCTCCGCTCATACCCAGCTTCCTACTAAAAACCTGCCGCAGGAAAAGAAATGCGGCTGAGCTACGAGAGCTCAGTGAACAGATATAACGGTAACAAAGCAGTAATAAAGAATAGTGAACAGTAATAGAAATACGAATCAATCAGAGTTATGGCATAAGAAAAGGTAACAGTAATGAGAAGTACAAGGGTATAAGGTGTAGGAAAACAGTAATCCTCTACGAGCCCAGTAACAGTAACAGTAACAGTATCATCATGTAGCCGTATAGAGGGGAGACCTCTCAGTAATCAGTAAATATGAGGGGAGTCCTCAAACAGTAAATTGGAGTAGCTAGCTCCCAGTAGTGTGAAAGACGTGTATCGCACACACCATCAGTCACCAGTAATAACAGTAATCAGTAATCATAAGTAATAATCAGTACAGTTCTAGGATGCATCCATACGCCCCAGGTGGCCATAAACCTCACAACACACCAAATAAAATACAGTCAGGGACGGAACAGGTCATCACTCTCCTGCCCTAGAGTCATGCCATCGGTGCATCAATGACATGGTCATGAAACCCTCATGACTAGTTATGGCTCGTAGTATCAAACTGTGGGTCAGTGGTCAAGTATCAGTATTCAGTATTCAGTATAGTTTCATAGGTCAATATCCATTTCAGTATATCAGAAAGTTCATATCAGATGGTTCAATAACAGAAGGGTCAATAACAGTAGGTTCAATATCAGAGAGGTTCAATATCAGTAGGTTCAGTATCAGTGGGTTTAGTACCAGAAAGATTTAATATCAGAAAGGTCAATATCAGAAAGTTTAGGTTCATAGAAAAGATCTTAATTCAAGGTTTCATATTAAGCTTATATTTAAAAATAATCTTTCAGTGACTTTCATAAATGATGTTTAATAAAACCCTTTTTATAAAGATAGTCCTTAAAAGAGATTTCCATAAAGTCTTTAGTGCAGTTTCAATTTAAAATTAGTATGACATTGTATTCAAAAGCTTTTCTCAAAAACATTTTCATATCATCAAGGAAAGTTCCAATTCCAGTTATAATGTCAAAATGAATCTTCAGGGTATTCAGGGGTTTGCATATTCAGGTCATAAGATGAAGATCGGATCATGTCAGGTATCAAAGGAATTAAAACAGGGTTCAGTTTATCAAAGGAACTCAGAAATCAAGTATCATGTCAGGAAGGTTCAAGTAAAGGGGATCATAGCAGTGGCATTAATACAGAGACCGACAGATCAGAAAATAAAAGAGATCATGAGAAACCTGTGAGAAGGTTCAGAATATCTGTACCTTATACCGCAAGTACACGACAGAAGAATAAGGGTCGGAAGCAAACTCCATCTTCAGCGGATCTACACGAATTCATGATCGTCTTATTATTAATATCCTATTTAAATCAGATTACTTATTTTTTTTTTCGGCTTTCCGTTTTTAGTAACTTTCCTTTTATAGCAGCTTTCCAAAAATAGTAACTTTCCAAAAATAGTGAGTTTCCAAAATTAATAAGTTTTCCCCGTATTAATGTAAATTGACAATTTAATAAACTTTAAGGTTAAATATGATTAATACGATAGTCTAGGGTTAATTATGACAACTTATAATAGTTTTGGGTTTTAAATGTCAATATATCAAAGTCTAGGGTCTAAGATGTAAATTATGTAATATATGACCAATACTCGTTTTAGCCGATTAGATGACATGTTTTAACATGTTTTCGACACAATATAAACCCGAGACCCTTCTTTTGTTTTAAATCCTATTCGGCCCATATATACGTGCATGTTTTAACATCTTAACTCGACACCATTTTCACACGACTCCTCCTTTTTGCCCAGCCCCTACGACGCATAAATAAATCCTTTTCCAGCCCATATCTCATGCACACGCCATGTATAAACATAACAGTCCGCACACACCCTTTTCGACTTTAGACCAAACCAACGCACTCCACCGATTTAGTCGAGACACACCCTTCTCGACACATTCACACTCAATACGGTACACACACTCACACACCTTTCGAATTCACTTCAACATCGAAACACCTCTTTACACAAAGCCTAATGAGACACTACTTGATCACTACCTATTGGACAGAAACACGAGCCTACAGCATCCAAAATAAGTCTAACCTTTTATTTTGCTTAGGACCTACATACACACTGGTCACACATTTTATTCGTGTTTATTAATCCTCCCAATACACCAACCATTCCATGCATGCAAAATACTCGAAACACAATCTAGAAGATCATACCCAGTCCAAACTCTTCTTCACAGGTTAAATACTTATGTTCCTCTTACTTCGTTTAGGTTAATATCAGATTCAGACGTAACATATATAGAGATTATACAAACGTTTAAAGTGACCAAAAATGAACGCCTATAACAGTTGGTACAAATGGCCAACAAAATCAACTTCGACACAACCATGGTTCGTATGTTCGGGATTTTATGCGATACATATTCGGTCATATATTCATATAAATCGAAACCGAAAGATCCATTATACATCTGTTATGCGCTCATTATTTCGTGCGACTGTGCCATTCATCATTTTATGTAATCATGCTTTCATACGTATAATCTTATTAACGGAATTCATAGGTTAGATTCTTGTCATTTATTATTCGTATTCATGTTATAGATTCGTGATTTAAAGTGACCAAAACTTCATTCGTATAGTCATTATATCGAAGTACAGACGATCTAGTATTCGTGTCTAACTGTATATATACTTATCTATATATATTATTCTTATGTCGGTATGATAGCAAAACAAAGATGGGGGGTACCTTAGATCGGACTTAGAGATGTCCAACGAACACAAGATCCTAAGATCAAAACCCTATTCGAGCAAGTCCAATGTCATCTTCGACATAAGACTACACGAGCAGAACCAAAACGAACAGCCCCGCGATCACCAGACCACAGCTTGATTACCACGAATCGATTACCAACAAAACACTACCTTCGTACCGTCTTTCTCTTCGAGAGCACAAGGAAACTGCCGTTTGTATTTTTTTTTTGTTTAGGGTTTAGCGTAAGAATTAAAGGTGGTAATTTAATTGATATAATTTGAGAAGGTATGAAGAGATAAAGCTGGAAGGGACGAGTTTCTAGGGGATATTGAAGGTGGCTTATTCACCTCATAACTTCCAAATTTATTTTGGTCAACTCGTATCACACCACTTCAACGTATGACACATTTTAATGAGTATTAGCTTAGGTCGAGATGACTTGCAAACGTGTGACAATTATTTTAGAACATAGATGTGTCAATTTCCTTTGCAGCTTAGGTTTAGGAGTAGATTCAAACAACTTATCACATGTGACATTTAGTTTAGGAATGGTTTAAGAGATTTTATTTTTGTAACCAATATTTACATTAGGCATATCTTAAGTAAATTTTATTAATCGCATTATTATTTATAGCGTATCTTATAAGTTCTTAAAATTTCAAAATTAGAGGGTATTTTGGTCATTTCAGATTGTGGTAATTTTTGGATTTCTTGAACAAGAGCGTGCTATACAAAATGAGAAGGGTTATGAACTCGAAAGAGAAGTAAAGATACTAAATCATCGCAAAAGGTGGTTGAACCATGTAAAAGATGTGAGGCACTCACACTTAAGGTTAACTCTTTGATTGATAAAGTATCTAAACTTCAAAAGGAGTCTCTAAGTTTTTCAAAATATAAGAAAAGTAGTAATGATTTGGATGATATATTAAGTCGTCAAAAAGTGTCCCAAGATAAGGAAGGTCTTGGATTTTTAAAATATGGAAAAACCACTTCCGAAAGTCTAACCAAACCAATAGTGTTTGTAAAAGAAATTCAAAACAAAACCTCAAAAATTTTCGAGCCTGACGCGCTGGGTAACGCGCCGACGCGCCAGGTCTCTGAGGGGAATTGGAGTTTTGTCAAATAGTTTTGTTCAACCAATTACTCCTCAAGCTCCTTTTGCAAATACTCGAGGTAATCAAGCACCCATTACAAGAAGATGTAACACCCCCTAATTTCGGATATCAACAGCGGAAGACTTAATTGGGTGTTACGTAGTGGATCGTAGTCATAACCATAGAAAACGACTTAAAAGAGACGTTTTAAGTTTATCATTCAAAATACAAGCATTTGAGATACAAAGATGTTTCATAGTTTAACATGTTTATTTAAATTTGAATGATAGAACATTTATCTAGAACCCGTGCCGGGTTTAGTGCCCACTCCGTGCCTTGAGTTCCAGCTTTTAGTTACCTGAGATAACATGCTAAAAGTCAACAAAAGTTGAGTGATATTCATAGGTTTAAGTTTAATAGTTGAACACAAAGTATAAGTGTTAATTGCATCGAATTACAATTAAACGAGTTAAAATCAAGTTGTTATTGCATTAAGCTCATGACACGCAACGTTTAACAGGCATCAAAATGATGTAAATTATATATAGGCCCTCGGGATAGGTATTTGCCAATAACCTATAAGTTTGTTTAAATAAAGTGCGCTTGGATGGCTCATCCTAGCAGACCCAAACGGGGATTGTCAGTCCCAAATAGATCTATTCACAACTATTTACGTTCACTCGCAAGTGATTAAGGTTCATGATGAGGATTCTAGCAATGGCTACTTAAGCAATAATAACATCAGTCATAGCATACAAAAAGTTTGTGTTCATGTTTGTAGCATGTATCTCCCCACAAAAGGATTTAAAAGTTTAAGTGTGGGCTATGAACTCACCTTAGTAGTACAGTAGTGGTGGTAGTATCGTAACTCAAACGATGAAAGGAAACGGCTTCAACACACGACCTATATAGTATATGGAAAGTTTTAGTGGTTTGATAGTCTAAGTTTGGTTTATCGCGAATCATAACGTTTAAGGTTTTATCGATTAATAATTAATTTGTAACATTAAAACATGCGTGTTTAAATGCTTGAAGTTAAAAAGTAAGGTTATATATATATATATATATATATATATATATATATATATATATATATATATATATATATATATATATATATATATATAATATATATATATATTCTTGGGTATGTGCTCGTTTGTTGAAGTATATAAGTTTGGCTAAAGAGATCGTTGGTTATAAATCAAAGTTGATGTATAATAAGTTATGTTATGCGTTAAATGTTAAGTGATTACGTATATATATATTTATAAGTTATATAATTGCGTATATAATTATTAGAAAATGTGACGTTAAATGTCGACTTGTGGGATTTAAACATATTTGTTTCGGGTTTTGAGTTCGTAAAATATTATTACAAGTATAAAATCAGAAAAAACCTTTGGGTTTTTACAAAGTTACACTTTTTACCCTAACGGCATAATCTTTGCACCGTTAGTCCTCGGTTAAGTTTTTACTACATTTTATGTCTAAAGCTTTTAGTATTTACTTTTTATACCCAAAAGTTCTTAAATTTACAGTTTTCATCACAAGATATCAAAATGACAGTTTTTACTCTAAGTTTCCAAACTTGGCAGTTTTGGTCCTTCGGTTAGCAAACTTTTGCAAAACAAGTCCAAACTTTATAAAAATCAAAGTTCACTATTTTTATTTCATAATTAAGTTTAAAACAGCTTTTGTAACTTACGTATCCAGCTTATTTTGTCAAAAGCTTATTTTCGAGCTTATGGGCTGTTAACGAGCCAAAGATATGGCCCATTATGGGTTTTCGATCCATTGGGTTTAGAGGGGGTTTGGGCCTGATTATGGGCTCACTTTATTGTTGTAAAAACATAACAAGAGAGCTTATATGATCAGCTTATACGAAAAGCTTGTAAACGGCTTATTGGGCTTTAGGCCCGCTCGTATTATTTTTATGTTACTAATTTGTGTTCAAAACTCGATTAGCTTTAGGCCTTGAAAAGAGATTAGATGAGCTTGGTAAAATATCTAATTTGTATAACTCAAAAGTTGGGTACGAGAACTATTAGTTCGAGTTTTAAAAATGTTGTATTGTGTGTCGAGTTTAGGAAATACAAGGCACAAGTTCATGCGACTTAGGTTTGTGAAAAAGTTTACAAGTTCAATATTTTTCTAAGTGTTTTAATGAAATTCGAATGTGTCCATAATGACTTAGGAACGTGTGATTTTTATGGTTTATACGATCATATAAGGTTCGAATAGTTGTTGTTCTCGATAAGTAGCATAGCAAAGATATAGGATGTCGAGTATAACATATGTGTTGTTAATGTAAAATAACGAATTATTTATCTAAAGTAAAAGGTGTTCGCGATAGAAAATGAAATCATAAAAATATATAACAATGAGAAAAGTTCGAAGGGTGCTCACTTCACCTCAAAAGGTGGGACGTATCACGATACCGAGACTGAGTTAGGCCAAGGAAAATGTGTAGCTCAATTCTTTAGACTTCGAATAATCAGGAACAAGGTTTGAATGCCTCTTGGTTCGACTCGAACACCATGAAAAATGATCAAAGCTAGGCGTGCTCAGGAACTGAAAAAGACTTAGTAATATTTTTGAGTTGGATATGTTTGTGTTGTTTGAATGCCGAGTGTTTGAGGGTATTTTAAGGGTGAAACATTGAGTGTTATAGTGAGTGAAATGATGAAGCATGATGAGGGTGTAAGAGAGTAGCAGGGAGAGTCATTGATAATTAAATTTGGAGTGTGTAAGTAGGCTAAATGATGGTTGTTTTTGTTGTGTTAGCCGGCGCTAAGCACCAAGGGGAACGAGACAAAACAAAGTTTTAAATGTTGGTTTATGGTTGTGTTCGTTGGTATGATCCAAGGGGTTAAGTAATATGGAAAACGTGATTAAGATTAATTGTGTGGCTCGCTTGTGACTCTTAAGGGTCGAGGCATTATAGAAAACGTGTCCAAGATCGTTTGTGGCTCGAGTGGAGTCGTTTGTAGGTCGAACAAAGTAACTCCCTAGGCAAAATGTGATTTTGAGTTAAGTTGAACAAATATCAACTCGTGGTCATCGGCTAAGCTTGGATAGATTTTAGCTAGGCAAATGATCGAATTTTGAAATATGGTTTGTCACACTCGATTCTCAGCTGGGTGGAGAATTGAGTGGTGTAAAAATATTATGTTGTCGTTAAGCTAGATTGCTCGTAAATTGGCCAAAGTGTTCGATCCTTGAGGTAGCCAAAACGAAAATTTATATATGAAACTTGGGCTTTGGTTTGTGTTTTGGGCTCGATTGGTGGACTAGGCCCAATGAAGGAAAGAAACGAAAATAATAAGGGTCCGTTTGGTGTGTTGGGTTGCTGAGGGCATTGGGCCGTGGCCCAATGTCATTAGTGAGTGATTTGGATTATTTTCGTAAGTTCGGAAAGTCATATGAACGAGTTTGGTTATATGACGAAATGTACAACGTTAAATGTTAAACGTTAATTGTTTTATGTAACTTCGCGATTTTTAGACTATCAAGGTTCGTGTGTAAGCATCGTTTCTAGGTAAATGGTAATCACAAGTAACGTTGTGATTTAAAATAGTATAGCATGAATAACAAAAAAAAATTTTGTTACCAGTAGAAATGGTTATTAAATAACGTAATGATTTGTTAATCATTTATTAGCATTCACTATTCATAGGGAAAATTACGAGAGGTTACAGTACCTACCACTTACACTGAATTCCGTCCCGGAGTTCTCGTCTAAGATAGTTGATAGGAGTGTCTATGAAAATAGGTGTGGGTATTTGGCTCGAATCTGGTCTTCGCGTTCCCAAGTATATTCCGGTCCTCGTTTAGAGTTCCATCGGACTTTGACAATGGGGATGCGGTTATGTTTTAGTTGTTTGATCTCCCTGTCCATGATTTCCACGGGTTCTTCTGTAAAGACAAGTTTGTCGTCGAGCCGAATCTCTTTCAAAGGAATTACAAGAGATTCATCTGACAAACACTTCTTAAGATTTGATATGTGAAAGGTGTCGTGAACTCTACTAAGTTCCTCTGGTAGTTCGAGTTTGTAAGCCACTGGTCCTATCCTTTCTAGGATTTTGAATGGACCAATGTATCTAGGGTTAAGTTTTCCACGTTTTCCGAAATGTACCATTCCCTTCCAGGGAGATACTTTCAACATCACCTTGTCTCCAATCTGGAATTTCATAGGTTTTCTCCTCACGTCGGCATAGCTCTTCTGTCTATCCTTTGCAGCTTGCAGTTGTTGCTTAATCTTGACTATCTTCTCTGTTGTCTCATGAATGAGATCGGGTCCGGTGAGTTGTACATCTCCGACTTCGGTCCAACAAACAGGCGATCTGCACTTTCGACCATAGAGTGCTTCGAATGGTGCTGCCTTAATGCTGGCGTGGTAACTGTTGTTGTAGGAGAACTCGGCTAGAGGTAAGTGTCTGTCCCAACCTTTTCTGAAATCAATAACACATGCTCGGAGCATGTCTTCTAAGGTTTGGATTGTCCTCTCGCTTTGTCCATCGGTTTGTGGATGATATGCAGTGCTCATATCCAGTTTGGTTCCCAAGGCTTTTTGCAAAGACTTCCAAAAATGAGATGTGAAACGACTGTCACGATCTTAGATGATTGAGATCGGCACTCCATGCAGTGAAACTATTTCTTTTAGATATAGCTTTGCGAGTGTGTCCATCTCGTCAGTTTCTTTGATTGCTAAGAAGTGAGTGGATTTGGTGAGACGATCAACGATGACCCAGATGGTGTCAAGTCCAGTTGATGTCTTAGGTAGCTTAGTGATAAAGTCCATTGTAATACGTTCCCATTTCCATACAGGAATTTCGGGTTGTATGAGTAATCCTGACGGCTTTTGATATTCCGCTTTTACTCTTGAATAGGTCAAACATTTTCCGACATACTCGGCTATGTTGGCCTTCATGTTCGGCCACCAGTAAAGTTTCTTGAGATCTTGATACATTTTGTCGGAACCTGGATGAATGAAGTACTTGGATTTGTGAGACTCATGCACAATGAGATCACGTATACCTCCGTATAGAGGAACCCAACTTCTTTCTTTGAAATAGAGCATCCCGTCTGCTCTTTGCACAAAGCCATTCTTATTTTCTGGCATGCCGTGGATCTTTTCACCAGGTCGGTTCTCTTCCTTAAGAGCCTCGGATTGAGCGATGAGTATTTGTGAGGGCAGAGGCGAACAAATGGTCATTCCTAATGATCTGACCCTGAGAGGTTTCGGTCGTTCCTTCCGGCTTAATGCATCTGCCACAACGTTGGCTTTTCCTGGGTGATAACAGATTTCGCAATTATAATCGCTAAGTAATTCTAACCAGCGACGTTATCTCATGTTCAGTTCTTTCTGATCTAAGATATACTGAAGACTTTTGTGGTCGGTGAATACTGTACACTTGGTGCCATACAGGTAATGTCTCCATAACTTAAGGGCGAATACTACTGCTCCTAACTCCAAATCGTGAGTCGTGTAGTTTGCTTTATGTGTTTTGAGTTGTCACGAGGCATAAGCTATCACTTTGCTTCGTTGCATCAGCACAGCTCCCAAACCATGATATGAGGCATCACAATATACTACGAAGTCTTCACTTCCTTCAGGTAGCGCTAATATTCGTGCTTCACAGAGCTTTTTCTTTAACAGTTGGAAAGCTGATTCCTCCTCTTTTCCCCAGATATACTTCTTGTTCTTCTGAGTTAATTCGGTCAAAGGCTTTGAGATTTTTGAAAAACCTTCAATAAATCTTCTGTAGTAACCGGCTAGACCCAAAAATTGGTGTATCTCTGTGGGATTTGTAGGAGATGTCCAACCTTTGACGGCCTCAATCTTTGCAGGATCTACATGAATGCCTTGACTGTTGATAACATGCCCAAGAAATTGTACAGTTCGAATCCAAAAGTCGCATTTGGAGAACTTGGCATACAATTGTTCCTTTTTGAGTAACTCTAAAATAATCTTTAAATGTTCGGCATGTTCCTGTTCGTTGCGTGAGTAAATTAGGATATCGTCTATGAATACTATCACGAATTTATCCAGGTATGGTTTGCACACTCTGTTCATCAAGTCCATGAACACTGCAGGTGCATTAGTTAGACCAAATGGCATTACTTGGAATTCGTAATGTCCGTAACGCGTCCTAAAAGCTGTCTTGGGAATATCCTCCTCTCGAACTCTTAACTGATGGTACCCTGACCTTAGGTCGATCTTCGAGTATACACTCGATCCTTGTAATTGGTCAAACAAGTCATTGATCCTAGGTAGTGGATAACGATTCTTTACAGTGAGTTTGTTCAATTCCCGGTAATCAATACACATTCGGAAAGATCCGTCCTTCTTCTTAACGAATAGGACCGGAGCTCCCCAAGGTGATAGCTGGGTCGGATAAAACCTTTATCAGACAACTCTTTCAATTGCTCTGACAATTCCTTCATTTCAGACGGCGCTAACCTATAAGGTGCTTTCGCCACAGGTGCCGCTCCGGGCACTAATTCAATCTGGAATTCTACTTGACGGGGAGGTGGAAGACCGGGTAAATCTTCGGGGAATACTTCTGGGAACTCCTTAACGATCGGAACGTCTTCAACTCGCTTATCTTTCGATTTGTTTTCCGTTACATGAACCATGAATGCTTGGCATCCTTCATTCAGGTATTTCACCAATCTGATATATGAGATGATACCGTATCGCGTTTTATTTTTGTCACCATGGACAATAAGAGTTTCACCATTACGTGGAATATGCACGGCTTTCTCGTCACAGAGTATTCTAGCGCGGTGTTTGGATAACCAATCCATACCAATGACTACGTCAAAACTACCGAGCTGAATAGGCATAAGGTCGATGGGAAAAGGGTTGTCTTGTAGGATTATGGTACAACCACGAATTACGGTGTCGGTGCCAATTAGGTTTCCGTCCGCCATTTCAATTTCAAAAGTGGTGTTTAGTTTGGAGGGGGTAATGTTAAGCAAAGGAGCAAACGTAGTTGACACAAAACTTCTATCTGCTCCAGAATCAAATAATACCCTAGCATTATGTTGATTGAGTAAGAACGTACCCGTGACAACGTCAGGGTTCAGTGGGGCATCATCCTCCTTTAGCACATATGCTCTCCCCCGAGCGTTGTTTTGCTGACCATTTCCTTTCGGACAGCGGCTCTTGAAGTGACCTATTTCTCCGCAGGAGTAGCAAGTTGGAGTTACAGGCTGTAGGTTGCTACCAGTAGCGGGATTCCTGCAATCCTTTGTCTGATGACCCACTTTCTGGCATTTCACACATTTGGTTGTGCAAGGTCCACTGTGGTGTAGTTTGCATCTGTTACACTGGGGTTTCTGACCTTGGTATTCCTTGCCTTCAGTAGCAGCATAGGCCTTGGCGGTTTCCTGTCTTTGGTTTTGTTGATGGTGACGATTGTTTCGGTTTTGATGGTACGGGTTATTGTTTCTATGATTGTTGTTGTTGAAGTTGTTGTTGCGGTGGTTATTGTTACTGTTGTGGTGAGTGGTCCTTTTGTCATCGAGCTTCCTCTTGAGCTCATTGTTGTACTTGACCTCTCGGTCCAGTAGTTTTTGAGCAAGTTCAATGGCTGCCTCTAGAGTTGGCGGGTTCGATGAAGTGACATTTCCCTCAATACTACGGGGAAGCCCTTCGATATACTTCTCCAGTTCTTTTTCGTAATTTGGTACAACAGTAGGACATAGTATCTTAAGCTCTTGGAATCTCCTGTTGTATGTTTTAAGATCAACTCCTTTCACTACCAGTTGATGGAATTCATCTTCCAATTTTCTTAGTTCAGAACGGGGATAGTATTTCTTCAGTATCTTGGTCTTAAACTTAGCCCAAGTGAGCTGGTAGGCTGCTGTCATTCCCATGGCTTTGACGCTAGCATTCCACCATGACAAAGCATCTTGCATGAGAGTTCCAGTAGCGAAAATGACTTTGTTATCCTCAGTACAACCGCTTCTCTGAAAAACAGTTTCAGATCGTTCGAACCAGTGAGCAAGTTCAGTCACTCCTTCAGTACCTTTGTAGGAAGTTGGTTGACAACTCATGAAATCCTTGTAGGTACACTTGCGGTTTGCAACTGTCACACTTTCTCCTGTCGGTAGGCTAGTGCCACTGTTGCGAGCATTTGCTGCCGCCTGTTCTGCCAAGACTGCATTTACATCATCAGCGATTGCCTTCCGGATAGCTTCTGGAGTCATAGGTGTAGCCGTTGAAGTTTCACGAGTTGCGGCTGAGGTTGCTTTCCTTGTACGTGCCATAGTTCTATCAATATTGCAAAAGCATATTTTTAGAATTCTCATAATGATCACGTTAGGTTGGAATAAATTGTAAGGTAATTGAATATAGGTTATGATAATACAGCCATAATATTAACCACAACAATTGAGTTAATGAGGATAATAATTCTGGTTTATATCTGTAAGCACAGCAAGTATCATATCATAAATACATTCACGACATGTCTGAATCAAATCACAACACATATGAGAACATAAATGATTGAATTGTAGTGTATGAACCAACATTTCACGAGACAATATATATGGCGAATCATAATGCATATGAGTGTAAGAAACAACCATGGAATACATAAATCAACATCAATATAATACATCCACACAACATAAGATTAATAACTTGTTCGATTTGTTTTACAAAACATAAGGATGCAAGATTCTTTATTAATACAACATTGGTAGACTAAGATATCTCTTAGTTATACTGACACATCCCTGATCTATGGTCCTCCTGGCACACCATCTAGGCGGCGTTGAAGATCTGCAATCACTGCCATCAAAGTCTCCACTGTCTGGTCTCGAGCTCTTTCCCTAGCCTGGGAATCCTCAATCATAAGTCTAAGAATCAGAACCTGAGAGCTAACTCGGTCAAGCTCAGAGTCTAGTGTCTCAATCACTGTCTGCATCGAAGTAGTGGCCTCTCCTAGTATAGAAATAGTCTCAATGGCTTCCTCTAGACTAGTACTGATGAACTCAAATAAGTACATTTTATTATCATCATTTATCCTATTTATTTGACTTGTTTTATTATATTATATATGAGAATTGATACGTTAATGTTTACTTTTGTAATTCTCAGGTAAAAACAAGTATTATGTGAAACTTGGCGATTTTGGACTAATTATGGAGCAAAACAAGCAAGATGTTAAGAGTCTACTGAAATGTACAAGATCAAGATCATTCTACTCCAGATACGCCGCAACATACTTCGTACATACGGCGCATCACTATCAAGATTTCACAAGTTACGATCCAAGTCAGCAAAGGACATGCGCCGCATAGAGAATTGGAGTTACACCGCATCTTAAGGCGGTGTATGAATATTCCTGAATATATTAATCTTGGACCCCACGCGAAGTTAAGTCAATGCGCCGCATCTACTTATCCTATGCGTCGCATCTAACCCTCAGACAGAAACTATAAATACCCCAAGGCCAGACGAATTTCGGGATCCTACAAAGACTAGACTTTAGAGACCGAAGACAGAAGAAATCCTAAAGCCGAATTCAGACGTATTAGCAGTAAAAGACACACCCTGAACGAAGATACAAGAGCTGTAAGAAGGTCCTGCATGTTTTCAATTCATTAAGTAGTTTTGTTTTATTGTATTAGTACACTTTAATTCATCAGGATTGATGGGCCGATTCCATGTGACTACGGAAAATCATTGGCACCCCTTAAAATTGCTTTCCCATTAATTAAAGTTTATATGTTGATGTCTTTGGTGACTTTTATTAGTGCATTGATAACCTCTGTGTCTAGCTGAGCATTGCTTGGGTCGCCATGCCCCTTCCTCGCCTATTTATTCTATCGTTTCTAGGATAGTGGGATAGACATAAGTGATCATTAAGGGTTTACTCGCCGATAAGATTAGAGCCAACGAGAAAGGGTTAATTATATACACTTCATATAAAACTAGCAATAAAACAAGTGACAAGCTACTTAATTATCAGGACAGGTCTTCTTATTGTCTCAAGTATCTATCTGTGTACGTGTGTGCTAATCGCTGATTCGTGCTCATTAGTTTAGTTTTCTATTTAATCATAACCAAACCGTGCCAGTCTCTCAGGCTGAACCCCCTTGCGTTAGATTAGGTTGTACAGCTAACTTAAGATATTAAAATACTGATTAGAATAACTAGATAATACGTTCCACTCTTAGTGATCGACACTCTACTTACCATTATATTCATACTGACCGGGTACACTGCTCGTTAAAGTGTGTGTTTTATTGATAAGTTGGCTAAATATAAATTTAAAACTTGAGTAGGCATTAATACTGCTAAAACCACAATGACATCACACGCGCACCAAGTCTTTGGCGCCGCTACCGTTGATATAAAAGAATTAGAGCAATACACACGCACATCAAGTTTTTGGCGCCGCTGCCGGGGAGTGAATTGTTATTATCTGTTAATTTGATTAGTATTTTAATTAGGCTTTTCTTTTTAATTTTTCTGATTCTAACCACTTACCCGTTGTGTAATAGATAAATTGCATTCATTGTATTATTTTGCATATTTTCTGTTTTTGTGTGTTTTTATTTTCTTTAATTTTTGTTTCTTTTTGTTTGTTTTTATTTTTTGTTTTTCTTTTTCTATTTTTCTGCATTCTGCTATCGTTGTATTGAGCTGATTCAAACGATACGGCGCATCTGTTTTCACAGATACGGCGTATTGCGTTTAATTTTTATAAAATACAACGCGTTTAATAAATTCGATACGACGCATCTTTCCCCAAGATACGGCGTATTCTGTTTTTAATAAGAAATTTTTCTAAATCCTAACGCCATACGACGCATCTGGTTTCACAGATACGGCGTATTGTCTATTTAAATTAAAAACAGCTTTTCGAATTATTAAACAGATACGACGCATCGATTTCTATCGATACGGCGCATCTTCTGAATTAAAAATCTTGTATTTTGAAACGTAACAAAAATACGGCGCATTAGTTTTTGTTAATACGACGCATTTAATCTTTAATAAATATAATCGATTTTTGATAAATAAAACTGATACGGCGCATTCTAATTCATAAGCGGCGTATCTATTTTCTGAATAAAAGTTTGATTAAATTTTAACGATTATAAGATACGGCGTATCAAACTTTTTGGATACGGCGCATCGTCTGCAGATATCAGTAACTTTTATTTTTCGTATTCCGTTTTCGTTGTTAATTTTCTGATATATTACTTTCTTGAACATACCCTACTGATGCTTTTGTGATAGTTTCAGGAAGTGCATGACCAGGAGTTCAACTAAGAACTTGATTAAACCTTTCGAAGATCCTGAACGAGCCTTACATTCGCTTAAAAGGCTTTTCAACACAAAAAGCTTTGAAATTTCAAGTTCATTCGAGCTTGATTATTTTTCTGAAGAGAAAGAGGAAGAAGAAACAGAAACAATGGCGGAAAACACTACTATGGAGGAATACATGAACAAAACCCGTGCTGACTACAGTTCAGGAGTTGCTAGACCAAAGTTTGATGAAAAGTCAAAGTTTGAGTTGAAGGGTCAGTTTCTCAAGGAGCTAAGAGAAAATGCTTTCAGTGGAACAGAACATGAAGATGCTAATGAACATGTTGAAAAGGTCCTCGAGATTGCAGATTTGTTTACTACAGAAGGAGTCTCTGACGATCAACTTATGCTAAGAATCTTTCCAATTTCGCTTAAAGGAGCTGCTAATAAGTGGCTAAGGAATGAACCTGCTAGTTCAATCAGAACATGGGAAGATTTAAAGAGCAAATTCCTGAAAAGATATTGTCCACCTGCTAAAACTGCTAAAAAGATGGAGGCTATCAACAGTTTCAAGCAAGAGCCTGATGAAACTCTTTATCAAGCTTGGGAACGATTTAAAGACCTATTGATGAAATGCCCTCAACATTATCTAAGTCCAATGCAGGAGATAATATTGTTCTATCAAGGATTGGACGTGCCTACTAGACAAATCTTGGATGCTAAGGGAGCTGTGCCTCAAATGAGTGCAGCCAATGCTAGAAAAGCTATCCAAGAAGCTGCTGATCATTCTCAAAAATGGCACGACGGAACCTCTACTAGATCTAAGAGCAGCACTAATTTTGACGGGTTTGCTGCAATTCAAGCTCAATTGGATAAAATTAGTAGAGAGATGAGGGAGCGTGATGCTTCCGACTCTTTCAGTGATCAATATTAAGGAGCTGAACGTGAGTCTAACTTAAAGACTCTGGAATAAAGACAAGTGCTGGCCGGGAGACAACCCGGAAAATTTTTAAATTTCTGTTTTGTATCGAGTCTGTCAGACCCGTAGAAGATGCGGCGCATCTCAATACTAAGATGCGACGCATCGCCTGCAATGGTCATATCTTATTTAATTTTCTGCATTTTTACTTTTGACTTTAAAACTTTCTGTCAGTTTATTTAATGCGGCGCATCCCTGGTTAAGGATGCGACGCATCTTCTATTCTGATTCGTACTTATTCCAGGCTCGATACGGCGTATCTTCTTCCATAAGATACGGCGTATCGACTGACCTGATGATTTTCATTTTAATTTTTTAAGTTTTATTTTTTTCTAACTACTAATGTATTATAAAAGTTTGAACTTTCTTAACTCAGGTGTGTTAAAGTCTTAATGGTATCATAGATTCCTGCATTCTTGTGGATACATCATCTATGAAGATTAAACGTTCTCATCCACAAGAAAGTTGATTTTCGCTCTTATACAAATAATGGAGGATCATACCGAGCAAATCTCAGGGGAGTTTTTCTGTTCTAATTCTTTTTATTTTCCAGTTTTTAACCTTTGTAACAAACAACGAGGACGTTGTTTAACTTAAGTGGGGGGATTGGAGAATTAAAACACTTACTTGTCTTAAACTTTTTCAAAATATGCTTAAAATGCGCTTAATATATCAAAATTTAAAATTTTTTAGCATGTTTTTGTTTAAAGTCTAAATTACATAGCTGCACACATAACCTTATTTTCAAAAATTGTGAACTTATAAAAATTCACAAATCTATGAGTGTGCCGGTGACTTGTAAACTTTAGAACTTGGCTTGTATACTATTCGAGACCACCATAATAAGTATTATCTATATAATTGGAATGACTTGTCTAAATTGGTATATTTCTAGGATTACACACAAATAGCCTTTATATGTTATGTGATATTAACTAACTACACTGGTTAGTTAACCCCCTTATAAACCTTTTGTTACTCTCACTTTTAGAGTAAGATACCCCTAGAAAAACACTCAGAGCCATTCCTTTCGTTTCTTACACCTTTGTTATAATGTTTCGATACACCCTTACACTTTAGCCTACCCTGTAGATTAAAATCCGTGGTTAATTGCTTTAGGCAAAGTGTGTTTCCTTACATTACCTGTGTTCGCGTGCGTAATTCATTATCTTTGGTTGAGTCGGGAAATTGCACAATGCAATTGGTATGAAAGTAAATATTGTATATCTTTGAGTTTATTTTTTGTGTGTTTACTACTTTCGCTATTACAATTATTTCTGAAAGTATGAAGAGTATGGAAAAATTATCCGGAAAAATAGTGATAGAAAAGTTGTGAAATTTTACACATATATGTTGATGTCAAAAAAAAAAAAAAAAAAAAAAAAAAAAAAAAAAGATTGAAAAAATAGAAAAGAAAAAGAAAAAGGAAAAAGTTGGATGTTTATTTTAACCAACTTATGTAAAGTTTTGTATTAAGTGGGCGATATCACCACTAATTGTTATATATTATATTTATGGATTGAATGGGAGTTGGCCATTATGGGAACGCCAACTAAGGTTATTCTTTGATTGAGATCTTGTTGAGTATAATTCGTGTCTACCTAAAGCGTGTGTTTCAAGTGTTAAAGCGTGAGTTATCTAATGATATGAGTCTTATTCATGGGATGGTTGGGAAAGTAATTTACCACACTTAGGATTTTAATTTATCTGTTTTGTTTATTTTTCATTTTACACCAATTTGTATCCCAAATATTATTCATACCCTATATCATTCTTCATCCAAACCTTTGATTTATTGAGATTAGGGATTTGAGCAATCTTAAGTATCGTAGTCGTGGATTCGGCTATGTATTTATGATTTTGTCGCCCTTTTTGATATAATATTATTGGTGAAGATTACTTGGTCCTATCTTTAGCCTATTCGAGTTAAGGATTTGAGCAATTGCAAGTATCGTGGTCGTGGATTCGATCATGTATTTGTGATTTTGTCGCCTTTTCTGGAATTTGAGATCGATAGAGATTAAGAAGAATGATCAACCCTTAAACAACAAACCCTTTTTACCGCTTTAGACTTGTTATTCCTTGGCTTTAGTGGGGGAGATGCGTATACTTGCCAAGCTTATGATAGAATATTCGTCACGACTGGACAGTTAAACGATTAGATTTGCTTTTATCAAGATATTTTATTTTATTTCTAATTCGTTAAGTGTTTGGTTGTGTGATTATGACAAAACGAATACATGCTTAAATATAAAAATAAATCCTAATATCTTTTAGGATACATTTTCATAAGATTAATTCTAAGGTTTACTTGGGGACAAGTAAAGTTCAAGTGGGGGGATATTTGATGAACTCAAATAAGTACATTTTATTATCATCATTTATCCTATTTATTTGACTTGTTTTATTATATTATATATGAGAATTGATACGTTAATGTTTACTTTTGTAATTCTCAGGTAAAAACAAGTATTATATGAAACTTGGCGATTTTGGACTAATTATGGAGCAAAACAAGCAAGATGTTAAGAGTCTACTGAAATGTACAAGATCAAGATCATTCTGCTCCAGATACGCCGCAACATACTTCGTACATACGGCGCATCACTATCAAGATTTCACAAGTTACGATCCAAGTCAGCAAAGGACATGCGCCGCATAGAGAAATGGAGTTACGCCGCATCTTAAGGCGGTGTACGAATATTCCTGAATATATTAATCTTGGACCCCACGCGAAGTTAAGTCAATGCGCCGCATCTAATTATCCTATGCGCCGCATCTAACCCTCAGACAGAAACTATAAATACCCCAAGGCCAGACGAATTTCGGGATCCTACAAAGACTAGACTTTAGAGACCGAAGACAGAAGAAATCCTAAAGCCGAATTCAGACGTATTAGCAGCACAAGACACACCCTGAACGAAGATACAAGAGCTGTAAGAAGGTCCTGCATGTATTCAATTCATTAAGTAGTTTTG
Organism: Artemisia tridentata subsp. tridentata; assembly: GCA_021014915.2. Lineage (NCBI taxonomy): Eukaryota > Viridiplantae > Streptophyta > Magnoliopsida > Asterales > Asteraceae > Artemisia > Artemisia tridentata. The sequence goes on from CP139509.1 coordinate 305,908,959, forward strand.
TTTTATTGTATTAGTACACTTTAATTCATCAGGATTGATGGGCCGATTCCATGTGACTACGAAAAATCATGGGCACCCCTTAAAATTGCTTTCCCATTAATTAAAGTTTATATGTTGATGTCTTTGGTGACTTTTATTAGTGCATTGATAACCTCTGTGTCTAGCTGAGCATTGCTTGGGTCGCCATGCCCCTTCCTCGCCTATTTATTCTATCGTTTCTAGGATAGTGGGATAGACATAAGTGATCATTAAGGGTTTACTCGCCGATAAGATTAGAGCCAACGAGAAAGGGTTAATTATATACACTTCATATAAAACTAGCAATAAAACAAGTGACAAGCTACTTAATTATCAGGACAGGTCTTCTTATTGTCTCAAGTATCTATCTGTGTACGTGTGTGCTAATCGCTGATTCGTGCTCATTAGTTTAGTTTTCTATTTAATCATAACCAAACCGTGCCAGTCTCTCAGGCTGAACCCCCTTGCGTTAGATTAGGTTGTACAGCTAACTTAAGATATTAAAATACTGATTAGAATAACTAGATAATACGTTCCACTCTTAGTGATCGACACTCTACTTACCATTATATTCATACTGACCGGGTACACTGCATGTTAAAGTGTGTTTTATTGATAAGTCGGCTAAATATAAATTTAAAACTTGAGTAGGCATTAATACTGCTAAAACCACAACGACATCACGCGCGCACCAAGTCTTTGGCGCCGCTACCGTGGATATAAAAGAATTAGAGCAATACACACGCACATCAAGTACCTACTTGATCGAAGACTATCTCCATTGCCAACTGACCTATCACGAGGTTTTCCACCTCTTCCCCAAGTGTCTCAATCTGCTCGAGTGGTAAGTCATCAAGAATATCTACAATGTCGTCAAGACGATCCTCATGTCGGACTAATCTGGCTGCCAGTAGGGGTAGGGTGTGATGGAGGGGTTCTCCGGTAACCGGAAGGATCCTCGAAGCAGCAGTAGTCGAACTCTCTCCTAGTTCCGTAGCTCTCGGGGCTCCCTCCTGGGATCTCCAGTAACGGATGATCGGTAGCAAGAAAGACCATCGGCGAGCATCGACCCTCTTGCGGGTCCCAGTGCGAGCTGCGGCCTCATCTCTGACCTGGGCATAGGGGTCCGATGAAGATGGAACCAAGCGGTATGTCCTCTTGCAAGGTGGCAGAGGCTCACTGAGAGTAGCTGATGGTGGAGAAGCAAGTAGTGGAGTAGAGGATGGTAATGGAACAGTGGTGGTCTGGTGATAGAAGATAGTAGATGGTGGAACTGAAGATAGTGGTGTAAGTGGTGGTGTCCTAGAATGCTCAGGAGCTGGGGGTGGTGATAACACTGGAGTCGAAGTTGGTATGAGTGGGGCTGGTGGTGGTATGATCAGAGCTGGTGGTGCACGTACCCGTTTTCGGGGAATGTGCTTGCGAACATGACATTCTCCGGGGCGTCGGTAAAGTTGCCCAAAGGGTTCTGGCTCATATCGTTGGAGTTGTCGCACTCGTCCATGCTGGCGAATCGGGCCAGGTGATGGGATTGGTCATGTTGGAGGGGAAGTCTCCATGTCGGATGCCGGTAGAAATTGCTGGCTTTCCATGTACCGGTCAGTAGCAGGTGACATCGGTATATCTGCCGGAGCAAAGTCTGAAGTGAAAGGCATAGGATCCTCATTCTCTGAATCAGACGATACAGCGATAGGATGGGGGTTCGAAGACATAGTACTGTAATAATCCCGAATAGTAAATGTAAGCTATTAACATAATCATAAATATGTTAAACTTTTGTTAAGAACTCGTATAGTAAGCAACATCCTAAAAATATTGGAAGTGTGTAGGCACGGAGGGCATAAGGTGGCTATCCTTTAAAATGGTCCATTTTAAAAATGTAGTTATAGTCCAATGCTTAAAATACATCTGGTTCTCTATAACCATGAGCTCTGATGCCAATCTGTAACACCCCCTAATTTCGGATATCAACAGCGGAAGACTTAATTGGGTGTTACGTAGTGGATCGTAGTCATAACCATAGAAAACGATTTAAAAGAGACGTTTTAAGTTTATCATTCAAAATACAAGCATTTGAGATACAAAGATGTTTCATAGTTTAACATGTTTATTTAAATTTGAATGATAGAACATTTATTTAGAACCCGTGCCGGGTTTAGTGCCCACTCCGTGCCTTGAGTTCCAGCTTTTAGTTACCTGAGATAACATGCTAAAAGTCAACAAAAGTTGAGTGATATTCATAGGTTTAAGTTTAATAGTTGAACACAAAGTATAAGTGTTAATTGCATCGAATTACAATTAAACGAGTTAAAATCAAGTTTTTATTGCATTAAGCTCATGACACGCAACGTTTAACAGGCATCAAAATGATGTAAATTATATATAGGCCCTCGGGATAGGTATTTGCCAATAACCTATAAGTTTGTTTAAATAAAGTGCGCTTGGATGGCTCATCCTAGCAGACCCAAACGGGGATTGTCAGTCCCAAATAGATCTATTCACAACTATTTACGTTCACTCGCAAGTGATTAAGGTTCATGATAGAGGGACTTCTAGCAATGGCTACTTAAGCAATAATAACATCAGTCATAGCATACAAAAAGTTTGTGTTCATGTTTGTAGCATGTATCTCCCCACAAAAGGATTTAAAAGTTTAAGTGTGGGCTATGAACTCACCTTAGTAGTACAGTAGTGGTGGTAGTATCGTAACTCAAACGATGAAAGAAACGGCTTCAACACACGACCTATATAGTATATGGAAAGTTTTAGTGGTTTGATAGTCTAAGTTTGGTTTATCGCGAATCATAACGTTTAAGGTTTTATCGATTAATAATTAATTTGTAACATTAAAACATGCGTGTTTAAATGCTTGAAGTTAAAAAGTAAGGTTATATATATATATATATATATATATATATATATATATATATATATATATATATATATATATATATATATATATATATATAGATGTTGGTTCTTGAAAAAAGCTCACTTTGATAGAAAAGTGAGAAAAGTGTACAAATCACACCCTCCCATTCCCCTTCCCTTTTTTTCCAACTCAAAGGGCCTATTTGTTACTTTCTTTATTTTTTAGGATAAATTATGTAAATTCACCTCCCTTCCCTTTAATTTTTTATCTGTTTCTTTATTTTTTATCTTTTAAGCATTCGAGCATAGGGGTTGTTTGTTTTTTCAATGGCCATTTTTATAAATTCAACATAATGCCTAATTTTTCCTACTTTGGTTGTTTTTGTTTCTGAGACCTCGTTGTATGACCAAACACAAAAGATACAAGGAGTTTCAATCAATAAGAAGGCTAAAACAAAAATGGAGTTACAACTAAGCTTAATTGTTGAAAAACTAACAAAATTTCAAGATTTCTAAACTACGATACATAAGTTTCACTCATAAATAACTAAACGGGACTTTTGCGCCATCGAGCTCCCATTTAATCCTTTCACAAGTCGACAGTTACTTCATCAAGCAAAAGAACCTGAACAAAAAAGATTTCATCATTCCAAGGCCAAGTTTGATTCCTACAATTCACTTTAAAAAAAGGAAACACTTGATTTTGGGTCGTACTTCCGAATTGGCAGCTTGCTTCCTCTAGAAATATGTTGAGTAGTCAGCAAGGGAAACTTAACTGGATTTAAAATAAGGGCTGGAACAGATGGATCTTCATCTAGTGATTTAAAGTACACCTCCACTCTATTCGTGGGTTCGAGTCCAGATGTCTTCCTTAGCTTCTGTACCCTATTTACAACCTACAAATAGAAGTTTAATATCAGGTTAAACCATTGTTTAAATAGATGTTTAATATCAGATCTCCAACTGAAAACATATTTAGCTGATATTTAAGAACCTGGAACAACTGAGTTTGTTCTGTACTGTCTTACAAAAATTGGAACTCTTTTGTTTCTAGCTACTAATTAAACCTCTCTGATTTTCATTTAAAATGGGTGATCAAGATGCCCATCGGCAAAATAAAAACAATCATTTGAATCCTTAAGAAAGGGTGGCAATTTGTCGACAAACACAAAGTGGGTTTAGATTAAGATATAGTTATATACCTTGTCTACTAAAGTCTGTTTTGACCTGTTGTATTTAACCCGTCTGGCCAATTATAACAATGCAGCCAACCCAATGATATGTGGGCACGACATAGATGTACCTAAACAACATAAACCCATAACAAATTAAACAAGATAAAAACCATCATACGGTCTAAGTATAGATTATTTGGTCTAAGTATAGATTATTTTTCGATGCACAATGCCATTTATAAACTCAGAGTAGTAAGCTACAAAAATTGAAAAACTAAATCAATCAGGAACGTTAAATTAGTGCCTAAGATTAATTTGCAAAAGTTTGTACTTCCAATCAAGACTATCATTTATACTCTTTGGTAAGACTACTATATCCGTGTGACTAAATCTATCTAGACAATACCAGGAGACCTTAACATGATACTACTGATTATATATTCAATTCAACTATTAGATTTGTTTAAAGAAAAAGAGCATACCACAAACTTGTCATCGGTGAAAAGATCATTTGCCATAACAGCTCTCGTGGATGCACTAATCATATTCGTAGATGCACTTAAGTAAACACATACTTAAGCTCAAGCCTTAGCGAGTGAGCACAGGTTACTCAATACCATCAATGAGAAGACACTTATTTGTTCCCTACTGCCATTAGACTAGACTTTTACTTGAGATTTTATAAATGCCTCTTCCCCTAGATAATGGACACAAATGTCCTTCTCACAAACTCCATTCCGTATAACTACACTCACTTATGGGAATGTAACTCCAAAGAACCCAATTTGGAAATTTGGTGTGTGCTTAAAAGTACATTGGACTTGGACCAAAGAATCCAGCCACAAACCTAAATAAATTAAAATTAACGGATCCTAACCAAAAAGAAAGAAAAAGTTCTCAATGGGACTAACTTAAAATTTTGATTTTGATCTGGGTTATTTGAATAAGCTTTATTGAAAGTTAAAAGATATAACTTGTAAGTTGAGCTTTAGAATTAATATGCGTATTCGAGTTTTGTACTTACATTACGTATGGCAAGAACTGTGAATATTGCCTCAACAGCTCCAGCGGCCCCAAGAAGATGCCCGATAGCACCCTAAATGGTTAACAAGAGTTTCAATATAAACGTTAGAACATGAAAAACGATAAATCAATAATCGATTTTCTGATCTAATTACATTATCTTTCCTTGAAGTATGAAAAAAAGGACTTCTTGTTTGAAGGATCTTAACGACTTTACCTTTGTGGATGAAAAAGCCAAGGCACCAGATGTAGCATGATCAGAAAACAGAGTTTTAATTGCAAGAGCCTCCACCATGTCACCTGATGACCAAACAATATCAACTTTACATGCTAATACTGATTATAACCTTGTGATACAAATGGATGCACTAAAGTACCTCAAACGGATGCACTAAAGTGCCTCAAATGGATGCACTAAAGCGCCTCAAACGGATGCACTAGAGTACTTCAAACGGATGCACTAAAGTACTTCAGGTTGAGTCGACCACAATCATCTTTTTCCTTCTTATTCTTGAACTTTTTGAGTATTTAAAGTGTTGAATAACAAACAATAACTGTGGCCAATACTGATAGATATGAGCTATTATATAAACTATGAACTTTGGCCATTTGACTCACTAAATAAAAAACAATAACTGTGGCCAATACTATGATAAATGTCCCCGACAACATACAAATGAAATACTAGCATTGAAACAAGTAACTCTGTATAGAGCATGCGCAGTGGAAATACAATGACCCATAATGATTATCAAACATGACTGTTTATTCAATCAGCTATTTCAACATTATCATTTAAGTTTTCAACAATTTTCTTTATTCGAACGTGTATAAATTTAGTAAAAAGATGGGGTAGATAAGTACTTCTAATTTTCTCCTAAAATGATCAATTTTGTTGAAACTGGTATGAAACTGACTATACAGAACTGATTATTTAATTCACAGTTTATAAGTGGTGAGGGTTAGAAATATAATGATCATCAGGTACCTTTAAGTGAACACCATTTCCCATAACAAGTTTAGAAGTAAACTCTCTATCTGTTGAACTGGCTGCAACAGTGATGAGCCAAGGAGCAAGATTTGTAGCAGACCCTTTCATCATTTCTACAGAAGCATGTGTAGAAATCACATTAATTCCCAATATAGCATAATAAAATAGATACTTTTTCGCAGCGAGATAAAGCAGTTATGTTTCCTAATCGCAATATGAACCAATGGCAACTGAGCAAAACATTGCATCATTTTGAAAGCTATCGTTCCACACTTGACATACGCACTAATCTTTTTAACAGATGCACTAATATATATTAATAGATGCACTAATATATTAACAGATGCACTAATATATTAACAGATGCATGATGCACTAATATATTAACAGATGCATAAATCTGCAGTGAAGTTTAAAGCCTTACCGTCAGTTCATAAAAGAAGAAATTACTTAACAAAATATACCATATAGACTTCGAGTTTATTTTTAAGATTGAAATACTGAAGCATGTTTTTCAGTTCAGAATTGTTTTAATAAAAGCATCATGGTTGTTTAATGGGTCTAGTTTTCTGTTTCAGATACTATCTCTATGAGTATACATTCAGGATCAAGCAAAAATGTAATAGTACAAGTTAACCAATGGCTCAAAAAGGAATTCACATAAGGGTTGGGGAGGAAAACACTAATTGACTATTAAAATAATTTCGCCGATATTGACTCTTGTAACATATTTTCTAAATCTGACCCGTCCGAAACGGCCCGATAGATGATATTTTCATGACTCGAACTATAAACCATTTTAATGCAAAACGACATTTCAAACAACTTTTTAGTTTTAGCCGAGACCCGAATCTTGGCAGAAAATGACGAAAATACATTTTTCGTTTCTGCAGTAAGCTAAAGATTCAACGAGAGCTGATTGGAACTTTTGTGGTTTTCCAAAATTTAAATGGCCGCCAAACGTTCGTTTTTAAGAGTTACGGGACGTGCAACCTACCGTTTCGAAGCTAGGGCGACCTCTATCATATTCTCAAGCCTAAAATCAGATATAAAAATTTTGACTCATCCAAACTCGACACGCAAACTTTCTGCAGTAAAAGTGACACTTAGAAACTCCGCCCAACGCTATGTTAGAAACTCCGTACACTAACATCTCCAAACAACAATCTAACCTCAAAAACTCAGTGGTGAAACCAACTCGGTAACCAATTACTGGAGGTGAATCCCACTCCTAAAACTACACTAGAACAAACAAAAATGAAATAAGCAAGTGAACTAAATTTTGCACACAACTACTCAGGTAGGAATCAACAATTCTTGATTTAATTACATAGCAATATAGCATGACTAGATGGTACACTCTACTGAATCAAGGGCGTGCAAATGGATGCACTAATAACAGATGCATTAAACTTATAACAGATGCACTAATATGTACAAATGTTGTAACAAGTAGCGTGAAGCCCTAATCATACTAACATATGCGCTAACGCTTATTTTAGATGCGCTAATCAAACAAATACATTCCCTAACTTACAATATGATTCTCTAATCATACTAACAGCTGCAATAACATGAATCGTGGTGTACTTATTTCAGACAAACAATTGTTGTAACATATTATTAAGAGAGATGCACTAAATTGTAACTTTATACATACACATGCCTTAATATGTCATTTCATTCAACAATAAAACAATTATTTTGTAATTTACACAAAGATGCACTAAAATAACATAAAAATTAAAAAACCTGTAAACACTTACTGTTGTTTTATTTCTGATAATCGGATTTGGTTCAATTATGATTATTAAACTTCAATTGTCATTTTTCGGAAGATCGAAATCAAATTAGTGCATCCACGATTTTTTAATCTGGTTTTTATTTGATATTGATAGCTTTTTAGGGTTTCTTGATCGGAGTATGTGTTTTCGATCGGTTTATGTGTGTTTTTTGATCGGATTATGTGTTTTTTTGGCCGATGGTGGTGTGACGGTGACGGCGGCGGCGGCGATGGGGGTGGTGGTGGTGGTGGTGGTGTATGGTGAGTGTGTTTGAATCGGTGTGTGTTTGTTGAATACAGACTGTGTGGTTGTATCAATATTAAAAATGACGGTTCCTTCTTTTTTTTGTGTTTTTTTTTCATTTTCTACCCTGAACTTTCAACTGTATTCGTAATCTACCCTATAACTTTTTTTCTCACTTTTCTAGCGAATTGTACTTTTCTCTAGAACCTTACCCTATATATATATATATATATATATATATATATATATATATATATATATATATATATATATATATATATATATATATATATATAATTCTTGGGTATGTGCTCGTTTGTTGAAGTATATAAGTTTGGCTAAAGAGATCGTTGGTTATAAATCAAAGTTGATGTATAATAAGTTATGTTATGCGTTAAATGTTAAGTGATTACGTATATATATATTTATAAGTTATATAATTACGTATATAATTATTAGAAAATGTGACGTTAAATGTCGACTTGTGGGACTTAAACATATTTGTTTCGGGTTTTGAGTTCGTAAAATATTATTACAAGTATAAAATCAGAAATAACCTTTGGGTTTTTACAAAGTTACACTTTATACCCTAACGGCATAATCTTTGCACCGTTAGTCCTCGGTTAAGTTTTTACTACATTTTATGTCTAAAGCTTTTAGTATTTACTTTTTATACCCAAAAGTTCTTAAATTTACACTTTTCATCACAAGATATCAAAATGACAGTTTTTACTCTAAGTTTCCAAACTTGGCAGTTTTGGTCCTTCGATTAGCAAACTTTTGCAAAACAAGTCCAAACTTTATAAAAATCAAAGTTCACTATTTTTATTTCATAATTAAGTTTAAAACAGCTTTTGTAACTTACGTATCCAACTTATTTTGTCAAAAGCTTATTTTCGAGCTTATGGGCTGTTAACGAGCCAAAGATATGGCCCATTATGGGTTTTCGATCCATTGGGTTTAGAGGGGGTTTGGGCCTGATTATGGGCTCACTTTATTGTTGTAAAAACATAACAAGAGAGCTTATATGATCAGCTTATTCGAAAAGCTTGTAAACGGCTTATTGGGCTTTAGGCCCGCTCGTATTATTTTTAAGTTACTAATTTGTGTTCAAAACTCGATTAGCTTTAGGCCTTGAAATGAGATTAGATGAGCTTGGTAAAATATCTAATTCGTATAACTCAAAAGTTGGGTACGAGAACTATTAGTTCGAGTTTTAAAAATGTTGTATTGTGTGTCGAGTTTAGGAAATACAAGGCACAAGTTCATGCGACTTAGGCTTTGGGAAAAAGTTTACAAGTTCAATATTTTTCTAAGTGTTTTAATGAAATTCGAATGTGTCCATAATGACTTAGGAACATGTTATTTTTATGGTTTATACGATTGGTATGTTCTTATTCACATACCTTTTATTTGCCAAATTAAGACCAAAACGACCAAAAACTAACCAAAATGCCAAAGATATTTGTGTTTTTGTGTTTGTTTATATGCAGGAACGGATATCGAGAAAAAAGCGACAAAAACAAGCAAAAACCGGGAAAACGAGCACGAGATATGGAAAAGATATTTACAGCCGATGCCGGGAAGTTTTATGTCATTCAAGTCCTCAAAGAATCATCATTTGTCAAGACAAGCCCTTGGATTTATTTTGGAGAAGTGGCAAAATCAATCCCTGAAATTTCAGATTTTACATCTTTGGTCCTTGTACTTTATTTGCTAAATCCAAAAACTTAATACAATAACTACATCCGGCTCCTAGTACATAAAAACCCAATCCAACATATTAACCCAGCCCAAAGGAAGTCCCACAAGCCCACTACCCTTTTATTATAACCCGAGAACCAACCCAAATCTAATCCCTAAACCCGGTCAACACAACCCAGGTCAATCAAACAATAATAAAAACACACACCCCGCCAAACGTTTCCCCCTTTTACCCAGAAATCCCCATTTACCATAAACCCTAGTTACCCCAACCTAAAAATTACAGCAATTAAGGGTAGATTTGTCCTTGCACGTACTTCTAGAATATGTCAGGAGTGTCAAAGCACAAGGAATGACACATGGAAGCCGTTGATTGGAGGGAACACCTCACGAATTTGATCCTACGGCTTGGAATTGAAGATTGGGGAGCAAGCTATTGATCAAGGGCTGGAAATGATTCAAAGAAGCACACTAGCACACGGATTGGTGACTTGGCATTCCTTTGGGACTCGGCTATAAATAGGATGATCATTCTTCATTGTATGTATGTAGGTATTAGTAAAGTTATGCTGTCAAATTAATGCTAGCTTTATAAGTTTAAAATTTCTTATTGTAATTTTTGAAGTTTAATGAATTAAAGTTTAGTTTAATTTCACTTTTGTTCTTAATCTCTTTATTGTTATATTTCATTTTAGCTTATTCAGAAGGTTTCAGTAGCTTGTTTAAAATCTCTTTAGCTTATTTTGAACTTCATATTTAATTAATGGTCAAGTTCTTCTAAAATTCCAAAAACATTGAAAAATATAAAAAAAAAATACAAAAATTCTGTTATTCCAGCTTCAATAAGCTGATTTCATATTGCACAAGCTCATATAAGCTTAAATAGCATACTGTGAGTGTTTGTTTGGATCAAGTTCAAAGCAGTCCAATAAATTACCTAAAGTCAACATAAGTCAACTATTCAAGTCAAATAAGTTGTGCTGAAGAACAAGCTGGTTTGGAAGAGCTTGTTGGGTGTTTTTTGGCTTAATGGATAAGCCTGGTGATAGTTGTGAATGTTTCAGATCTGTGCTCACTTAGTTCTTACTTGTAAGTCTATTTTGGTTCACTTTAGTAGCTTATTTTGGTAAACTGCTTTGTTAGTGCTTATTGCTTATTGAATTTTGCTTCTTAGTTGATAAGTAGTTCAGTTAGTCGTAGAATAGTTGGTATTATAGTTTAAATCTGCAAGTTGTAGTGTAAAGTTGGCAATCTTAGGTTATAAGGGGTGTTTGGATAAGTGGTTGTTAGTGGTGAACTAGCTTTGTTACTATAGATTTACCTATTTGAGTACTTTAAGAATGCTTGAAATAGGTGAGATAAGCTGCTAGTAGGTCTTTATAAGAAGTTTAGAAGCTTTTGTAGGTTTTGAGTATGTAGGTTCATTATTTAGAAGCTATACTGCCTTTACAAGCTTATCTATAAGCTGTGCCTCTTTTGTGCTTCTTTTTGATATAATTAGGTGTGTTTTAGTGAGATAAGTGAATTCCCATGAGTTGATATGATTTCAACTAGTTTTGCAAAAAAAAATTTGAGGTTTCATTACTACTCTGCTGTCACAAAATACTTAGTGCAGATTTGTGCTGCTGATCTAGGTACATTTATAGCTTATTAAGTTAAACTTAGGTCTTAATTTTTGGTTTATAGGTAGATTATATAGTAAGCTAGAGGTGTACTATCTGGTATTCACACTCTCAGCTTATTTAGTGGCTTATTGTAGGTCTGTAAATCAGCCACCAGAACTGCTATTTAGCTTGTTTCAAATTCAGTTACTAGAGCACCTTTTCTAGGCTTCATTCCAATAAGCTATTGATGTTGGAATTTGGGATTTTTAGTATTTTAGTGTAGCCTATAGTACTGAGAATCTTTTGCCCCCATAAGTTTCCATTTCTCAGCTTATTTGAAGTGCTTAATTGTGCTCCAAAGAAGGCTGTTAAGCCATTTTGCTTCTGTCTATTTTTGCAACTGCTAGTCTGCTTATCTGCTTTTTCCTTGAGTTTCTTTGTGCTTATTCAGTAGATTAAAGCTTAATATAGTATGTTGGACTGGGTTTGAGCTTTTGGTATTATTTGGTACTGTTTTGCTTATTTTTTGCTTATTTGCAAACTGCTTATTTGCCCGTACTGCTTATTTAAGTTGAACTTAGTTCTGATTTCATTTTTCCTAGCTTCTTAGTATAATTTTAGAATTTGCTTCCATAATTTCATATTTTTCCAAAATCATTTGTTAATTTTAAATCATTTTATTAGTTTAATTTAGTTTTAAATTCATAAAAAATAAAATAAAAGTCAAAAAATTATTTTCTTTTTTCTAAAATTTTCTTTTTATATTTAGAATTTATGAAAAATTATTTTACATTTTTAGGGCTTAGAATTTAGAAAATCACTTTTTAATTACGTTTTTTAAAATTCGTTACATACGTTTTAAATCCCAAATCGCGTTTTTAGAATAGTGTGCTTAGAATAGTCGTACCCTTAGCTTTAATAATTGTTTTTACTTGCTATTTCATTATTCGTAGTATAAATCACAAAATATCAATCTTTTACACACATTCACCACACAATTCGACTACGTAACGACAACTCGATATTCGACCTTCGTTGGGAACACGACCCGGGGAAAACGCATTTGTTGAGTTTTACCTTGGAAAAATAAACGTACTATAAAAAGAATGAAATCAAAAAATGGCGCCGCTGCCGGGGAAGGCTTGAGAAGAGTTTGAATTTCGTTCGTTGGATCGTGTTTTGAAGACACTTCCTCGGAAGTTTCTCGTTTTTATAAAAAGAAAAAAAATACAAAAAGAAAATAAAAAAAATATTTTTCCCAAAGTGTTTTCAAAAATACAATAATAATACATCCTCACTTTATTGAAAGTGTTGTAAACCATTCCGAATAAACAACAAAGCAATCGTGAAATCATTTGATTTTCGGACTATCTTTCGATTACAACCTATACAAGTGGTTTAAGGATGGTCTTGACATTAAATTGCAGACCGAAAGAGGCGGGTTTTTAATTAGCTTTGGCAGACGTTTGCTTCTCCGCCACTCTGCGAGTAGTCGTAAGAGAAAATATATCGATTGAGGGATCGGTACCAAAAATATTGTGATTAATTTTTCTTTAAATATAAAAATCCAAAAAGATTTTTCTTTTCAAAATTATTTTCCCTTTTCTTTTGTATTATTTAATTATAAAACCCAAAAAAATAATCTTCGTCTCCTCTTATATGTTTAATTCTTATCTCTTCACCCTCTCATACCGTTTAATTCTTATCTTCTTATCCCTCTTTATTGTTTAATTCTTATGGCGGACACGCGTTCTATGGAGGAATTACTACGCATACCTATCGTACGTTTTGAAAAGGCCATCGTTATTCCACCAATTCCTGCGGATGAATATGAAATAAACGTCGAGTTACTTAATTTCATAAATCCTTTCTATGGTTTTGAAAATGATGATCCTTATTCACACATCAACAGATTTCTTCTAATAACTGAAACTTTCAAAATACATCAAGTGCCTGATGATGCGGTGAAGTTAATCTTGTTTCCGTTAACACTTAAAGGAGCAGCCAGGAAATGGCTTGATTATGAACCTCCTAACTCTATCACCACTTGGGATGATTTAGCATCAAAGTTCTTGAATAGATTTTATCCTCATTCCAAAACAATTGAGATCAGAAAAGAAATCGTGAATTTTCAACAATGTTTTGATGAAACTTTTTCCGAAGCTTGGGAGAGATTCAAAGATTTAAAATGGAAATGCCCGCATCACGGTTTTTCGGAATTGCAACAAGTTGATATATTCTATAATGCTTTAACTCAATCGGATCAAGATTCGTTTAATACAGCCGTCGGTGGCAATATCTATTGTCGAACTCTGAAGGACCTCATGACGATTATCGAAAATAAATCGAAAGTTCGCACTGCACAAAACAAACCGGTAGTAAGTTCCCAATTTCGCAATGAAGAATCAATTGGAGAATTCCTAGCCGAAGAGCAAGCAGCTAAAGTGAGTGCCCAATTTTGCAAGACTTTCGTTCACATTGACGATAATGATGAGGATTCTATCGAAATGAAGGAGTATTATGAGAATTCGTCAGCTGCAATCCCGCCCGTCTTACCGACGATGGACCCAGAGGACTCTCTCATAATGGGGGACGAGCATCTCAGCACTATTCCGGCAACGGAATCGGACAAAGTAATAAAGTCTAGTGTTGAGGACCTTGTCCCAATCCAAAGTGAGTCCGAGGGTATTTCCGACAAAATATGTGATTTGCCTCCTCTCGATACTTTTGAGACTTCTTCCGACGATTGTACTTTGAGTGATGACGATTCTTATGGAGACATCGATTATGTTGAGGCATCACCTCTCCATTTTGAGCTCGTTGATGGAGAGATTGACACTGATATTCTTCTGACGATCAAGGATGATATGCTTCGTGAAAAATTATTGAATATCAATCTTCTAATTTCTAAGATCGAATCATTGAATGACAATCCAACTCCATCTACTGATTCTGTGCTTAATTATCCCTCCTTATCTCCTATCCCCGTTGAGGATAGTGACTTTTTCTCGGTTAAATTTTCGAGTGGCAATCCCACTCCCACTTCTGATCCAATCATTTCCGACTCTTCCCCTTCTCTCACACCGGTTGAGGGAAGTGATTTCACTTTGGAAGAGATCGAGGTTTTTGTTGAGAATAATTCAATTTCATCGGAAATTGATCCGGGGGGAGATATTCTTTTACTTGAAAGAATGTTGAACGATGAACCGTCACTTTCTCTTCCCCCGGAGGAAGTTAAAGAAATTAAGCCGTCAGATCCTTTGGAGCTTGAGCTCAAGGATGCTTTACCCAATGTTGAAAATGTAATCTTTCATACGGCAGAGGAGAGTAGTGGCAGTCCCACTTCTCATCCTGATCTTTCTCTTTCGACTTATGAGTCGTTCTGCTTTGATATCGATCATACCAAAGAGAGGAGTAGTGGCAGCACCAATTCTCATTCTCATATCTCTCATCCGGAGTATGATCATTTCTATTTTCATCTTGAGAGAGATTCTAGTCTGGGGGGAGGTGTACTTTCTCATAGGTATTTGCTTGTTGAAGATTTCATCCCAACCCTCCCTCCCGAGACTTTTGTTACAATTAAGAGCTTAAATGACAAATTTGTTTTTGATGATGAAGAGTTTTATACGATAATCTCAAAAATCTTTCTTCCCTTCATCACATATTCTGTGACTTCTCCTATCCTTCACTCCGTCAGGAGTGAGGATATCATCTTTGACCCAGGCATTTTCTTTTCTTTCTATTTAAAGCCGCGGGTATCTCGTCGGTGTGGAACTTTCATATGCTTCAATGTTTATCCAAACCTCTTGAACGAAAGTCCAATTGAGAGTATATTTTCCACATGCTCCCCCAAGAACAAATGAATTCGGGGCGAGTCTAAGCTATACGACTCGATCAAAAACAAGCGCTTCGTGGGAGGCACCCCATGCTTATCCATCTATCTTTTTATCTATTTTCTAATAAGTGACGTGAGGAGGGCTTCCTCTTTCATATCTTGTGTTTCGTGGTTTTTTGTGATGTGTCCAGGATTTGCCCGAATAATGAAGACTCTCGTGCTCGTGGTTTGCTTCTCTCCACTCGAGTTTCATCATTCGTTGCTCATCCGATATCCTAAATCTTATCGTTTTACATCTATCTTTTGGCATAATTAATAAACGGCCTTAGATTTTTGTAGGGATACCCGCACCTTTAAGACATTGAGGACAATGTCTCGCTTTAGTCTGGGGGGGGGGTAATCTTTCGATTTGATTTTGCCTTGCATATTTTGCCGGTTACTCATGCAACCCCGTTTTTCCCCCAAAATAAAAAAAATAAAATAAAATAAAATAAAATCCAAAAAATGAGAAAATTTTTGCAAAAATATAATAAATTTTGACATTTTTGTTGACTTTCCGCTGGTGAGAGCAGGAATAAAATTCTGACTTGACCGGGCGTGTTGAGCCCTAGCTTGTCCCCTTTAACCATTTATAATCTATAAGCTCGTGCTAGTCTTTTACACAAGGAGCTATAAAATGCGAATTCTTTTTAAGAGTTTGCAAGTTCCCGTATCGACTTTATATATGCATGGCTTGATTATTTGGCTAAGCATTCGCGGATCTTATTATTTAAGATTTTAAATTTGCAAAGAACGAGAAATGATAGAGTTGTTTATAAGTTAGATTGCTAAACGTGGAGTAGTTGGATCTCTTTAGAGCTCATCAAAGTTACTTGTGGCTTTTTGTTCCCATAAGCTTGTTTCACCCAAAAAAAATAGAAATCTAGGAATAATTAAAGCTATTTTAGTTTTGGCGATAATTAGTTTTTACTCCTTCCTTAGAGAATCCTTGCTTATGAAAGTTGGGTACACATCAAGGTACTGCCAGTGTTACGGTGTAATAGGCAACTGATTCCTGATAGTACGTGCTATTGTCTCTATTGCTATAAAAGCCGTAGGACTCGGGATTTGGCAAAATATATAATGAATAATGAATAATAATAATAATCCAAAGCCGATAAAAGTTTTCTGTTTCCTGACGGTTCGCTCCCGTTAACTCAGACTTCAAAAAGGCAGAGGAAAAATATCCAAGGTCAAAATAAGACTCCTGATTCTTGACGGTTTGCTGCCGTTGTCTAGGTTGTTTAAAAGGCCGAGGAATAATAATATTTGCTTAATAATGTTAAAAATGCCAAATTTCGACTCCGAGGTATCCTAATAAAAGCTTCTGTCTCTGGACTCGTAGATGAGTTGTTTCGGTCGTATATAAAAGGGATATCCTCAAAATCGCATAAAATCAGAGACCTTGATGTGGATCTCATTTTTGTATGCAACAGTTTTCGAGGGAAGGTTTGGAAAATATTTAGCGTCTAAACTAGGTATCTTTATCGGATTAAAACTTATCGAAACGAGGAAATATGAAGAAATTCATTTCTCACCAAAAATAAAATAAATAGAGGAAAATAGGAATTTAAGAACGAGAAGTAATACACAATTAGCTTCCATGGGTAGTGTTGGCAATCTAACTTGTAAATAACAATGATTTCATTTTTAAGCTTAGTTTGGGGACTCGTGAAAAATCAGGAACGACGAATTTTATCCGTATGGTCACTTCTTTATAAGTCGTGTTTCCTACTCGAAGACCCTAAAACTTATTGATAGATAACGATTGTCAACAAAGCCGTCACATAAATAAGGAGAAAAATACAAAAATAGAATAAAAGGAAAATCAGGTAGTTTTTAGAACTTAAGATTTCTTAATCTCTTTTGAAAATTTTGCTACTTCTAAAAGTTAGTAAAAAGAGATTGGAAATTTTCGGTTTCAAAAACGTGTTTTTATAACATTGCATGAGGACATTGCAATAGCTTAATCTGGGGGATTTTGGTATGTGCTTATTCACATACCTTTTATTTGCCAAATTAAGACCAAAACGACCAAAAACTAACCAAAATGCCAAAGATATTTTTGTTTTTGTGTTTGTTTATGTGCAGGAACGGATATCGAGAAAAAAGGGACAAAAACAAGCAAAAACCGGGAAAACGAGCACGAGATATGGAAAAGATATTTACAGCCGATGCCGGGAAGTTTTATGTCATTCAAGTCCTCAAAGAATCATCATTTGTCAAGACAAGCCCTTGGATTTATTTTGGAGAAGTGGCAAAATCAGTCCCTGAAGTTTCAGATTTTACATCTTTGGTCCTTGTACTTTATTTGGTAAATCCAAAAACTTAATACAATAACTACATCCGGCTCCTAGT
Organism: Artemisia tridentata subsp. tridentata; assembly: GCA_021014915.2. Taxonomy (NCBI): domain Eukaryota; kingdom Viridiplantae; phylum Streptophyta; class Magnoliopsida; order Asterales; family Asteraceae; genus Artemisia; species Artemisia tridentata. The sequence goes on from CP139509.1 coordinate 305,926,604, forward strand.
ACATAAAAACCCAATCCAACATATTAACCCAGCCCAAAGGAAGTCCCACAAGCCCACTACCCTTTTATTATAACCCGAGAACCAACCCAAATCTAATCCCTAAACCCGGTCAACACAACCTAGGTCAATCAAACAATAATAAAAACACACACCCCGCCAAACGTTTCCCCCTTTTACCCAGAAATCCCCATTTACCATAAACCCTAGTTACCCCAACCTAAAAATTACAGCAATTAAGGGTAGATTTGTCCTTGCACGTACTTCTAGAATATGTCAGGAGTGTCAGAGCACAAGGAATGACACGTGGAAGCCGTTGATTTGAGGGAACACCTCACGAATTTGATCCTACGGCTTGGAATTGAAGATTGGGGAGCAAGCTATTGATCAAGGGCTGGAAATGATTCAAAGAAGCACATTAGCACACGGATTGGTGACTTGGCATTCCTTTGGGACTCGGCTATAAATAGGATGATCATTCTTCATTGTATGTATGTTGTTTTTAGTAAAGTTATGCTGTCAAATTAATGTTAGCTTTATAAGTTTAAAATTTCTTATTGTAATTTTTGAAGTTTAATGAATTAAAGTTTAGTTTAATTTCACTTTTGTTCTTAATCTCTTTATTGTTATATTTCATTTTAGCTTATTCAGAAGGTTTCAGTAGCTTGTTTAAAATCTCTTTAGCTTATTTTGAACTTCATATTTAATTAATGGTCAAGTTGTTCTAAAATTCCAAAAACATTGAAAAATATTTAAAAAAAATACAAAAATTCTGTTATTCCATCTTCAATAAGTTGATTTCATATTGCACAAGCTCATATAAGCTTAAATAGCATACTGTGAGTGTTTGTTTGGATCAAGTTCAAAGCAGTCCAATAAATTACCTAAAGTCAACATAAGTCAACTGTTCAAGTCAAATAAGCTGTGCTGAAGAACAAGCTGGTTTGGAAGAGCTTGTTGGGTGTTTTTTGGCTTATTGGATAAGCCTGGTGATAGTTGTGAATGGTTCAGATCTGTGCTCACTTAGTTCTTACTTGTAAGTCTATTTTGGTTCACTTTAGTAGCTTCTTTTGGTAAACTGCTTTGTTAGTGCTTATTGCTTATTGAATTTTGCTTCTTAGTTGATAAGTAGTTCAGTTAGTTGTAGAATAGTTGGTATTATAGTTTAAATCTGCAAGTTGTAGTGTAAAGTTGGCAATCTTAGGTTATAAGGGGTGTTTGGATAAGTGGTTGTTAGTGGTGAACTAGCTTTGTTACTGTAGATTTACCTATTTGAGTACTTTAAGAATGCTTGAAATAGGTGAGATAAGCTGCTAGTAGGTCTTTATAAGAAGTTTAGAAGCTTTTGTAGGTTTTGAGTAAGTAGGTTCATTATTTAGAAGCTATACTGCCTTTACAAGCTTATCTATAAGCTGTGCCTCTTTGGTGCTTCTTTTTGATATAATTAGGTGTGTTTTAGTGAGATAAGTGAATTCCCATGAGTTGATATGATTTCAACTAGTTTTGAAAAAAAAAATTTGAGGTTTCATTACTACTCTGCTGTCACAGAATACTTAGTGCAGATTTGTGCTGCTGATCTAGGTACATTTATAGCTTATTAAGTTAAACTTAGGTCTTAATTTTTGGTTTATAGGTAGATTATATAGTAAGCTAGAGGTGTACTATCTGGTATTCACACTCTCAGCTTCTTTAGTAGCTCATTGTAGGTCTGCAAATCGGCCACCAGAACTGCTATTTAGCTTGTTTCAAATTCAGTTACTAGAGCACCTTTTCTAGGCTTCATTCCAAAAACTATTGATGTTGGAATTTGGGATTTTTAGTATTTTAGTGTAGCCTATAGTACTGAGAATCTTTTGTCCCCATAAGTTTCCATTTCTCAGCTTATATGAAGTGCTTAATTGTGCTCCAAAGAAGGCTGTTAAGCCATTTTGCTTTTGTCTATTTTTGCAACTGCTAGTCTGCTTATCTGCTTTTTCCTTGAGTTTCTTTGTGCTTATTCAGTAGATTAAAGCTTAATATAGTATGTTGGACTGGGTTTGAGCTTTTGGTATTATTTGGTACTGTTTTGCTTATTTTTTGCTTATTTGCACTGCTTATTTGCCCGTACTGCTTATTTAAGTTGAACTTAGTTTTGATTTCATTTTTCCTAGCTTCTTAGTATAATTTTAGAATTTTTTTGCAAAATTTCATATTTTTCCAAAATCATTTGTTAATTTTAAATCATTTTATTAGTTTAATTTAGTTTTAAATTCATAAAAAATAAAATAAAAGTCAAAAAATTATTTTCTTTTTTCTAAAATTTTCTTTTTATATTTAGAATTTATGAAAAATTATTTTACATTTTTAGGGCTTAGAATTTAGAAAATCACTTTTTAATTACGTTTTTTAAAATTCATTACATACGTTTTAAATCCCAAATCGCGTTTTTAGAATAGTGTGCTTAGAATAGTCGTACCTTTAGCTTTAATAATTGTTTTTACTTGCTATTTCATTATTCGTAGTATAAATCACAAAATATCACTCTTTTACACACATTCACCACACAATTCGACTACGTAACGACAACTCGATATTCGACCTTCGTTGGGAACACGACCCGGGGAAAACGCATTTGTTGAGTTTTACCTTGGAAAAATAAACGTACTATAAAAAGAACGAAATCAAAAAATGGCGCCGCTGCCGAGGAAGGCTTGAGAAGAGTTTGAATTTCGTTCGTTGGATCGTGTTTTGAAGACACTTCCTCGGAAGTTTCTCGTTTTTATAAAAAGAAAAAAAATACAAAAAGAAAATAAAAAAAACACTTTTCCTAAAGTGTTTTCAAAAATACAATAATAATACATGCTCACTTTTTGCAAAACAAGTCCAAACTTTATAAAAATCAAAGTTCACTATTTATATTTCATAATTAAGTTTAAAACAGCTTTTGTAACTTACGTATCCTGCTTATTTTGTCAAAAGCTTATTTTCAAGCTTATGGGTTGTTAACGAGCCAAAGATATGGCCCATTATGGGTTTTCGATCCATTGGGTTTAGAGGGGGTTTGGGCCTGATTATGGGCTCACTTTATTGTTGTAAAAACATAACAAGAGAGCTTATATGATCAGCTTATACGAAAAGCTTGTAAACGGCTTATTGGGCTTTAGGCCCGCTCGTATTATTTTTAAGTTACTAATTTGTGTTCAAAACTCGATTAGCTTTAGGCCTTGAAAAGAGATTAGATGAGCTTGGTAAAATATCTAATTCGTATAACTCAAAAGTTGGGTACGAGAACTATTAGTTCGAGTTTTAAAAATGTTGTATTGTGTGTCGAGTTTAGGAAATACAAGGCACAAGTTCATGCGACTTAGGCTTTGTGAAAAAGTTTACAAGTTCAATATTTTTCTAAGTGTTTTAATGAAATTCGAATGTGTCCATAATGACATAGGAACGTGTGATTTTTATGGTTTATACGATCATATAAGGTTCGAATAGTTGTTGTTCTCGATAAGTAGCATAGCAAAGATATAGGATGTCGAGTATAACATATGTGTTGTTAATGTAAAATAACGAATTATTTATCTAAAGTAAAAGGTGTTCGCGATAGAAAATGAAATCATAAAAATATATAACAATGAGAAAAGTTCGAAGGGTGCTCACTTCACCTCAAAAGGTGGGGCGTATCACGATACCGAGACTGAGTTAGGCCAAGGAAAATGTGTAGCTCGACTCTTTAGACTTCGAATAATCAGGAACAAGGTTTGAATGCCTCTTGGTTCGACTCGAACACCATGAAAAATGATCAAAGCTAGGCGTGCTCAGGAACTGAAAAAAAATTAGTAATATTTTTGAGTTGGATATGTTTGTGTTGTTTGAATGCCGAGTGTTTGAGGGTATTTTAAGGGTGAAACATTGAGTGTTATAGTGAGTGAAATGATGAAGCATGATGAGGGTGTAAGAGAGTAGCAGGGAGAGTCATTGATAATTAAATTTGGAGTGTGTAAGTAGGCTAAATGATGGTTGTTTTTGTTGTGTTAGTCGGCGCTAAGGACCAAGGGGAAGGAGACAAAACAAAGTTTTAAATGTTGGTTTATGGTTGTGTTCGTTGGTATGATCCAAGGGGTCAAGTAATATGGAAAACGTGATTAAGATTAATTGTGTGGCTCGCTTGTGACTCTTAAGGGTCGAGGCATTATAGAAAACGTGTCCAAGATCGTTTGTGGCTCAAGTGGAGTCGTTTGTAGGTCGAACAAAGTAACTCCCGCAAAATGTGATTTTGAGTTAAGTTGAACAAATATCAACTCGTGGTCATCGGCTAAGCTTGGATGGATTTTAGCTAGGCAAATGATCGAATTTTGAAATATGGTTTGTCACACTCGATTCTCAGCTGGGTGGAGAATTGAGTGGTGTAAAAATATTATGTTGTCGTTAAGCTAGATTGCTCGTAAATTGGCCAAAGTGTTCGATCCTTGAGGTAGCCAAAACGAAAATTTATATATGAAACTTGGGCTTTGGTTTGTATTTTGGGCTCGATTGGTGGACTAGGCCCAATGAAGGAAAGAAACGAAAATAATAAGGGTCCGTTTGGTGTGTTGGGTTGCTGAGGGCATTGGGCCGTGGCCCAATGTCATTAGTGAGTGATTTGGATTATTTTCGTAAGTTCGGAAAGTCATATGAACGAGTTTGGTTATATGACGAAACGTACAACGTTAAATGTTAAACGTTAATTGTTTTATGTAACTTCGCGATTTTTAGACTATCAAGGTTTGTGTGTAAGCATCATTTCTAGGTAAATGGTAATCACAAGTAACGTTGTGATTTAAAATAGTATAGCATGAATAACTAAAAAAAAAAATTTGTTACCAGTAGAAATGGTTATTAAATAACGTAATGATTTGTTAATCATTTATTAGCATTCACTATTCATAGGGAAAATTACGAGAGGTTACAGAAGAGAAAACCCAAAATAATTTTATAACTCCGGTTCTCGTAATGGCCTTGGTTACACACAACATCGAGTCAATCATAGACCACTCTTACCCACACCCAATGTGAGACCTTCATCAACATACAACCAAAGATCTTCTTTCCAATATAATCAATCATTTCTAAGAAGAAATTTTTATAACAATAACCAAAGGTCCTCACACTATCAATATAACTCATACCAAATAAGAGACAACTCCTACCAAAACCCAAGATTATTTAGACCTTAAACTCATCAAAGCTATAGGCCAAGCTATCAAAACCATAATGATATTCAAAATAATCCTTGGTCTACTTTCTCTAGGTTTGGTATTGAGAAATTATGTGTCTTGCTTCAAGACCCAAGAATGTTTAACTTGGGAACTTTAAATGCAAACCAAAATGGACCCAAGAAGCAATGGGTACCAAAAACTTGAATTGCATCTTTGGTTGTAGGTTTGCCTCAAATGTGATCTACAACCGGACGAGTGAATAGTGGATAGCGATTGCACTAAGCACATGACTGGGAATAGGAGATTGTTCATATCATACAAGGCGTATGACGGCAATCAAGTCATATTTTGAAGTAAACTTAGTGGGAGAATCATCGGTAAAGGTAATGTCCTTCATAACTCCATAGAAATTACCAATGTTGAGCATGTTAGTGGATTAAACTTTAACTTGATTAGTGTTAGTAAATTAAGTGATGATGATTGTGAGGTTAAGTTTACTAAAGTAGATTGTAGTATTAGTAAAAATGGTGTAGTATTTGCTAGAGGTCATAGGAGAAATAACTTGTATACTTGTAAGTTGGGAGATAACTCCAAGCAACACATATGTCTTACATCCATGGTGGATAACACAACGCTTTGGCATAGGAGGTTAGGTCACACCAATATGAGGTTAGTCCAAAGTCTAGCTTCCAACGAGCTAGTAAGGAATTTACCAAACTTGTGTTTTGAAAGAAATTATTGTGATACTTGTAGTCTAGGGAGTCAAGGACATGCAAACAATAGGAATAGGAATGAAGTGTCAACTAATAGGGTTTTAGAGTTGTTACACTTAGATTTGTATGGTCCATCTCCAATCCAAAGCTATGGAGGAAACTTCTACACTTTGATGATTGTCGATGACTATTCAAATTACACTTGGGTATTATTTTTAGCATCTAAGGATGGAGTTTTAGAAAAATTTGATATATTAAGGAAAAAGCTTGAAAACCTACTTGATTGTTCTATTGTTTCAATAAAAACAAATCATAGTAGTGAATTTGATAAATTACTGTCACAACTCGTAATTTCAGGTCATTTTTCAAACCCCGACAATTTACTATTCATGAATTACTATTCATCAATCACTATTCACCGATCACTATTCATCATTTCACTATTTATCATTTTTGAAGTCAGTTTGAGACTTTGAGAAGTCGTCAAAAATTTTACTATTCACATGACACTATTCATTCCCAGAGGGAAAATCACTATTCATGGGCATCATTCATCATGTTGTAAACCAGGTTTACGGGTATTCAAATGCGCGTAACCAGTTAGGTTTAGCTGCGTATTCATGCATCATCAGTAAAGGCACATCATACAGACTAGGGTAGTCTGCATATCATCAGTAACATCATTTCCATATCAGTTCATGCGTGGGTTTGTGTGATTTTCATTAACGTATGCTTAATTGTTTAATTAACGTTACCACTCAGTCATTTCTACTAACAATATACCCAATACTCCCGACAATGATCCTAATACATTTTCAAGCTAATTATAATGATATAGGGATTATATTATTACTTTACCCGGTGTTTTTAAACCAAACGCTATATTTTTCGTTTGACGCTTATAACTCTGTCGGTTTACGAAATTTCAATCCGATTATCATTCTAACACCCGATTCTTGCAAGGAACATGATTTTACAATTTTTACAACTTCGTCGTATTTCATTTCACCTCGTCACGAGTTATTTCTAGTTAACTCGGTACCCGATAACACTCATTGTATACACTAATCATCCAATATCTAAATAAATGGGAGACATTAGCATCAATTAACATCAAATCCTCTTCATCCTACCCACATGTGCCACCCCCCTCATCACCCCTAATTCTCTTTACCACTTGATTATAAGACAAAGCTCATTAATGAATTAGTACACATTTTATTTCAGTTCCACTAACTCAAACACATAACACCTAAACCATTAGCTAAGAAAAAGATCCAAACCCTCCCACCTCATCTACCCCATTCAGCTAAAACCAAGAACACACCCAAAATCCATACATTTTTCAAGATCAAGTCATAATCATACTCCATTTACCTTCCTAGTTATGGATTTGTGATCAAACCTCAAGTTTATTACTCATTTCTTATCAAAATTCATCAAGTCATCAAGTAAGTTTCAAGAACATGTTTTGATCATCTATTACTTTCATTTGATTTATATGTTCATGTATTTTCAAGTTATATTAGTCATCCATGCAAGTTACTTATGTTTTACATACCACTTTTGAACATAAACTCCCTAAATCATTAGATCTATAGGTTTCACTAATGATCTCATGCAATCCACCAAGGTTGGTGATGTTTAGGACCCCATGACACCCTAAGAAGGTGTATGGTAGGATTTGCGAACTTGTGGAGTTGATTTGAGTTAGTATGATCAAGTTTAAAACCAAGGAAGTGAGTTTTTAACAATCTAAAATAGCTACTGTTGATCCCAGTTGAGCTTAACGATCTTGTTAATTACTTTAGATATAAACCTAAAGTAATAGGTATAGAAACTGCTTATGAACGATCTATTAATTACTATGCGGAAGTTAGTAATTAATCTTAAGAAGAATAACAATAACACACGATAATTCTCTCAACCTTCACCTCAATATATTAATATACGGTTACTTAAAAGTAACAGGGTTACAACGAACCTTGAAGTGATTACAAGATAATACGTATGCTAGGACAATCGACTTCTAACCCTAACCCTAGATCCTCCTTTTATACACATAAGGAGTCCTAGTCGGTTACAAAACTTTCTATACAAGAATAATATCTAATCGTATCTTTACCATAAACAAACTATACATATCCAATAAGCAGCAGAATCAAACTCTAGCAGCAGGATCATCTTGGTCTAGCAGCAGTTTGACACTTAGCTTATTTCATCACACTTCGAATATCATTAGCAGCAGAATGAATATACTAACAACAGAATGATTATGCCTAGCAGCAGAATCATACTTAGTATATTTCCATTTGAACCATGAGCAGCAGAATGATACAACTTAGCAGCAGAATCTTCAAAGTAGCAGCAGTATCATTTAAACCCAACAATCCTCCCCTAAACTTGATATTTTCTTCCAAAATATACAAGTTTCATCCATATAGCACAGATAATCACCAAGATGATGCTTCCAAACACTACTTCCTTGAAGTCTTTGATTCAAGAATCTTCTCATATTTCCTTATCAGTTTATAAGCCTGATCATCTGAAAAGAAACTCTTTTGCAATGTCAACATTCCAGGCTTTAACATCTGAGTAATAATTGCTGTGTTGTTATTCAAAGGGTATTCCTTCTCCACAAGCATGTAGACCTTAACACCCTTACAGACCAATTCATGTACTCCACAAGATTGATACAAATACCACTTATCAACTCTGGAGTTCAACAAATCCTTCCATTCAAGATCTCTCTCATCAGGCTCAAACATGTTCTTCAGAAAATAATAGTGAATTCTTTCATATATCACCTCTGGTCTCTGATCACTATATTTTTCCTTATACAGTCTCCACATCTGTATCACATCATCTCTATCCATAAAATGTAGCATCTGAGAAAATCTAACAAATCCATAACAAAGATGATTAGACCTCATAACCTCCCAGTAAGCTTCACTTCCATCTCTGACTGTATGTGAATAAGATATGATTGAATACTTGGTATCTAAAGGAACTGCATTTACTATTTCTGGTTCCTTTTGTGGTACATGAGCTGTGAGATCCATTGTTCTTTTCATATCATCAGCAGTCACCTCTTCAAAATTATGCTCATCACTTTCTTCTTTCTCTGAGTTACTCATCACTAATGACTGAGTTCTTCTCTTCTTCCTAGCTACCTGTTTTACTCTTCTCCCATGTCTTTTGATACCAACAGTAGGTTCAGGCTTTTTCTCTTCAACTACATTCTCTTTCTCTTTCTCAACATCTGACACTTTGGACATTTTAACAGTTGACTCAGGATTCATATAAGCATTTGATGCTACTTTGATTCTTGTCAACTCTTTGATCTCAGCATCAGTTAAAGGTTTAAATTTCCTCTCCATCTCTTTCTTAGCAGCCTCAAACTTCTGCTTAACCTCTTCATTAGAGTATGGCTTCAATTCCTTCAATTTCCATCCTTTCATGTTTCTCAGATATTGCTCATGAAGAGTTCTCTGTTGCCTTGCAGTTGGTGGTCTATTCACCTTTTTATTCTTCCTTGCAACCATAAGCCTTTTCTTATTCTCCACAATGGTTTGATGAATCCAGTCATTAATACCTTCATCTGTAAAAACATCTTCCATCTCTACTTTCACTTTCTCCCATGCCATAGCAGCTTTACATCTTGCCAGCTCATTTTCCCATGCAGCCACTTTTGCTTCAACTTCATATTGTTTCTCAGATTGTTGCTTTTGTTTCTCCATTGCTTTATCATACTCAGCTTTTTCTTCATCTGCCATCCTCTGAGCTTCTTCTGCATCCCACATTTCTTGCAAATGTCTAGGCCATTCCTCAATTGGAAATTCATTAGGATCAGGATAGGGTTCAAGTTCTTCCACCATTTTCTCCTTACCCTTACCCTTGTAGGTAGGTGGTTGAACAGGTTTTCTTGTTGGCACAGGCTCTTGTATGACAACTCCTTTGGCTTTAGGTATTGAGACAGTCACTTGTTTTGGTTTTGGTAAAGGTTGAGCAGCAGGTTGTGATTGTGTTTCAGGTGTTGGGATAACTTTTTGTGATTTTGGTGAATTTGGTTTAAGATTTAGCAACATTTGAGCTATGGGTATTGTGTCTTCATCTGTTTCAGTAGCAGAACCCATTTCTGAAGAAACAGCAGAATGTCCTGCACCAGCAGCAGAATCATTCTTTGCCTTCTTGTTACTTCCAACATCTTTTTCAACATTATCCATACCAGAACCAACATCATCAACCATATGATCCTCATTTTCTGCAACACCAGCAACATTCTTATCCAATTCCATCTCAGCCTCCCCTTGAGCCATGTTATCCTCTGCTTCATTCCTCCCCTGTTTGGGAGCATCCTCTCCCAAACTTGGTTTGGAAACCTTCAACTGTGAAGATCTTGATCTCAGCAACCCCTCAAGATGTGTAACCATAAGCTTAAGCCTTCTGATTTCAGCACCCTGAGAAGCTTTCACTGTCTTTAGCTCCTTTCTAAGATCAAGGACCTTCTTTGACAATTTTGTACAGGTATCCGTCAATTCTTTTAATTGTTTCATGATATCCTCACAACTTCGGTCTGTGTGACCTGACCCGAGAGGTTGATCACTGGATTTGGCATTGTGTACAGGTGTTTTAACCGTCAAATCCTCTGTTTCAAGTTCAATGCTATCCTCAACACTTCGACCTGTGTGACCTGGTCCGAGAGGTGTATCATAGGCATTGTCAATATGTACATCAGTGTCCATCAATTCATATGTTTCATCTCTGTCCTCATCACTTCGAGATGTGTTACCTTCTCCGAGAGGTGAATCTTTGGACACAAACTCAGTCTCAACCCTATGCTGAACATCTGAGTCCCCTATTTTAGCCATGTGGCTAGGGTTTCCATCATGTGCATCAGGTTCATGAGAACCCTCAGCAGTAGATGTTGCCAAGGTTGGGGTCTTAGCTATGTTGACACTGGCCTGTTCAACTTCTAAGTTGGAAACAGTAGTGTCAGCCCCTTCCTTCATGCCATCTTCATCACCTATGGAAGCCTCATCTGGTTCCATACTAGCACTAGTCTGAGGTAACTCAGTGCTCTTTTCATGTGAAATCCTAGGTGATTGAGTCTTTTGTGGTTCATTATGGGATGATTCATGTGAATATTCAGGAGTGGGTGTGTGATGGGAAGCTATGGGGTTTTCAGCTTCTTCACCCTGAGCAATATCAGCAGAACATCTCCAGCAATAGAATGGATTTCTTCCCAATACTTATCCAAGTACCCAAAATAAAGATCCATCCTTTTGGTCAACTCTCCCAAAATTAATTCCACATACCAACTTGAGAGTTAATTTCTAAATACCAACCCCGCCTTAAATGTCATTAAGTCTTGATTAACTCTATAAAAGCCCTTAACGCATCTACACACATTCATCTCCTCCCACAAAGTCCTCAACATTAATCTTCAACATTCCAATCACCATGAATCCTTCAAAGATCATAGAAATCTCATCCGATTCATCATCTGACTCCGGGAGCTCTGGTTGGAATAAGTATTTTCCATCCGACTACACCAGTCAAACCAGCAAAAGGCAAAGGACAACTCCTCCAATATCATCGGATGAACTAACAACTCCCCCATCCTATTTAAACGATTCATTCTCCTCTTCGGATTCGTCTGATGATGATGAACTTCAAAAACTATCAGACTTACTAACCAAAGAGTTTGAAAAAACTGCATCATCAGTGAAGATCCCTGTTCCAAAGAAGAAGCCTGAGAAGAAGCAAGTTCCATCTCCAAATCAAAAGCAAATTCCATCTCCAAGACCAGTAATACTGGCACTTCCCTGCAAGAAGGTGTCTGAACTCATGGGTAGCAGAGGAGCCCGCAGCAAAGTCATGCCGGATATCATTGGAAAAGGAAAAGGAAAGCTTGAGTAGTTGTGTTGTGTGGTAGGTTTGTGTAGGTTTATGTGTAGTAAGGTTGTTGGTTGTTTGTTTGTTTTGTTGCTTTTGAATCTTGAATGTTGATGTAACTCCTGCTAATGTAGTGAATGCTCCCAGTAATGAATAAACTTCTATTATCTTTGTGTTGATGAACATTCACTCTTATGCTTTTGATCCTGAATAGTTAGCCTCCCCTGAATTTCAGAATCATCTTTTTCTCAGCAATCAAACTTTTGTAACTTATCCTGCAAAAGATTAGTCCAACAACCACAAAACACAAACAAGAGAATCTCACAATAATCATAAGACAGTTAACAACATAACCATCTTAGCAGCATACAATATACAGACATAGCAAGCACTAGAAACAACTTATTTGATCAATAACAGCACAAATCCTCAAAAACTTTTTACAAAAACATACAGAGATAAGATTTTAAAGATTGATCATACCTATACTAGCAACTAAAAATTGAAATCTACTTATATCAAAACTTTTTGTAAGTAGATCAGCAACATTATTGTCAGTATGTATTTTAACCACTTGAATTAACTTTTTCTCATAACAATCTCTAATAAAATGATGTCTTATCTCTATATGCTTTGTTTTAGAGTGAAAAACAGGATTCTTGATTATACACATTGTGCTGTTATTATCAATATAAATTTTGGTATTCATGAAATTGTACCCATAATCCAAGAGTTGATTTTGAATCCAGAGTACTTGTCCACAGCAACTTGAAGCAGCTACATACTCTGCCTCAGTTGTTGAATTAGCCACCACAGTCTGTTTCTTGCATTGCCATGAGATTAGCCTATGACCAAGGTATTGACAGCCTCCAGTGGTTGACTTTCTATCCAAACTAGCTCCAGCATAGTCACTGTCTGAGTATGCTATCAAGTCAAAGGGTGAATTATTAGGATACCAAAGGCCCAATTTAGGTTGACCCTTTAGGTACCTAAAAATTCTTTTGACCACTTCTAAGTGTGAAACTTTTGGGGACACTTGAAATCTGGCACAAGCACACACAGAAAACATGATATCTGGCCTTGAAGCAGTCAGATACATCAATGAACCAATCATTGATCTATAAAGATGTACATCAACCTCTTCCCCATCTTCATCCTTGAGCAAAGGTTTGTTGTTATCCATTGGTGTCTTAGCTGCCTTCACATCATTGAAACCAAATTTCTTTAACATATCAGCCACATACTTGTCTTGACTGATGAAGATCCCCTCAGCTGTCTGCTTAACCTGAAGCCCCAGAAAGAAAGTGAGTTCTCTCATAGAACTCATTTGAAATCTGTTATGCATGAGCTTCTCAAATTCTTCACAGAACACCTTGTTTGTAGACCCAAAAATGATATCATCTACATAAACCTGAACTAGTAGAATATCATTCTTATTTTTCTTGATGAACAAAGTTTTATCAATGGTTCCCCTTGTGAATCCATTAGATAACAAATACTTAGACAAGGTGTCATACCAAGCTCTAGGAGCTTGATGTAAACCATACAGTGCTTTCTCCACTTTATATACTCTATCTGGAAAGTTAGGATCTTCAAAACCAGGAGGTTGCATAACATAAACCTCTTCATCAATCTTTTCATAAAGAAAAGCACTTTTCACATCCATTTGGTACACTGGAAAGTTCTTGAATGAGGCAAAAGGCAAAAACAATCTAATAGCCTCTATCCTTGCTACAGGAGCAAAGACCTCATCATAATCTATTCCTTCTTCCTGAGTGTACCCTTGAGCCACCAGTCTTGCTTTGTTTCTCACCACAATTCCTCTTTCATCCCTTTTGCATCTGAACACCCATTTTGTACCAATTGCCCTCTTCCCATTAGACAAATCAACTAGTGTCCAGACCTCTTGAAGCTTGAACTGCAACAGCTCCTCTTGCATGGCTTCAACCCAACTTGAATCATTCATAGCTTTGTGAATATTTTTGGGTTCTACTTGTGACAAGAAACAGGCAAATTTGCAATTTTGTAGGTCCTTGTGGCTATTTCTCTGATGCAATGATTGAGCAAATAAACCTTGATGAAGTTGATCACCCAACCATTTTGTTTTACTTCTGGTTTGTACAGTAGTGATGAACTCAAATAAGTACATTTTATTATCATCATTTTTCCTATTTATTTGACTTGTTTTATTATATTATATATGAGAATTGGTACATTAATGTTTACTTTTGTAATTCTCAGGTAAAAACAAGTATTATGTGAAACTTGGCGATTTTGGACTAATTATGGAGCAAAACAAGCAAGATGTTAAGAGTCTACTGAAATGTACAAGATCAAGATCATTCTGCTCCAGATATGCCGCAACATACTTCGTACATACGGCGCATCACTATCAAGATTTCAAAACTTACGACCCAAGACGGCAAAGGACATGCGCCGCATAGAGAAATGGAGTTACACCGCATCTTAAGGTGGTGTACAAATATTCCTGAATATATTAATCTTGGAACCCACGCGATGTCAATGCGCCACATCTACTTATCCTATGCGCCGCATCTAACCCTCAGACAGAAACTATAAATACCCCAAGACCAGACGAATTTTGAGACTCTAGATCTTTGGAGACTTTAGAGACCGAAGACCGAAGAAAACCTAGGAGACGAATTCAGACGTGTTAGCAGCACAAGACACACCCTAAACGAAGATACAAGAGCTGTAAGAAGGTCCTGCATGTATTCAATTCATTAAGTAGTTTTGTTTTATTGTATTAGTACACTTTAATTCATCAGGATTGATGGGCCGATTCCATGTGACTACGGAAAATCATGGGCACCCCTTAAAATTGCTTTCCCATTAATTAAAGTTTATATGTTGATGTCTTTGGTGACTTTTATTAGTGCATTGATAACCTCTGTGTCTAGCTGAGCATTGCTTGGGTCGCCATGCCCCTTCCTCGCCTATTTATTCTATCGTTTCTAGGATAGTGGGATAGACATAAGTGATCATTAAGGGTTTACTCGCCGATAAGATTAAAGCCAACGAGAAAGGGTTAATTACATACACTTCATATAAAACTAGCAATAAAACAAGTGACAAGCTACTTAATTATCAGGACAGGTCTTCTTATTGTCTCAAGTATCTATCTGTGTACGTGTGTGCTAATCGCTGATTCGTGCTCATTAGTTTAGTTTTTATTTAATCATAACCAAACCGTGCCAGTCTCTCAGGCTGAACCCCCTTGCGTTAAATTAGGTTGTACAACTAACTTAAGATACTAAAATACTGATTAGAATAACTAGATAATACGTTCCACTCTTAGTGATCGACACTCTACTTACCATTATATTCATACTGACCGGGTACACTGCTCGTTAAAGTGTGTGTTTTATTGATAAGTCGGCTAAATATAAATTTAAAACTTGAGTAGGCATTAATACTGCTAAAACCACAACGACATCACGCGCGCACCAAGTCTTTGGAGCCGCTACCGTGGATATAAAAGAATTAGAGCAATACACACGCACACATCAAGTTTTTGGCGCCGTTGCCGGGGAGTGAATTGTTATTATCTGTTAATTTGATTAGTATTTTAATTAGGTTTTTCTTTTTAATTTTTAGATTCTAACCGCTAACCCCGTTGTATATTAGATAAATTGCATTCATTGTATAGTTTGCATATTTTCTGTTTTTGTGTGTTTTTATTTTCTTTAATTTTTGTTTCTTTCTGTTTGATTTTATTTTTGTTTTTCTTTTTCTATTTTTCTGCATTCTGCTATCGTTGTATTGAGCTGATTCAAACGATACGGCGCATCTATTTTCATAGATACGGCGTATTGCGTTTAATTTTTATAAAATACAACGCGTTTAATAAATTCGATACGACGCATCTTTCCCCAAGATACGGCGTATTCTGTTTTTAATAATAAATTTTTTTAAGCCCTAACGCCATAGGACGCATCTGTTTTTGCAGATACGGCGTATTTTCGATTTAAATTAAAAACAGTTTTCGAATTATTAAACAGATACGACGCATCGATTTTTATCGATACGGCGCATCTTCTGAATCAAAAACCTTGTATTTTGAAACGTAACGAAAATACGGCGCATTAGCTTCTATTAATACGACGCATTTAATTCAATAAATATAGTTGATTTTTGATATTCACTTTGATCGTTCCACTACTCTCGTGCACAAGTTGGTTTACTTTCAGGATAAATGATGGCTTAAGCATCACTATGGAAGATTACATTCTGAACCTAACCAAGAGACGCTAGCTGGAGTAATCAAACCTTTGATGATTGAAAGGCTGTAGTAAAACGACAAGAGTGAAGGAGAATTCAGTACTGGTAACATTTAAGTATCTTAAAATTCTTGAAATAGAATTCCAGGTATCCTCTACATTAATTTACCTAGCCTTATAGAGAGTTCTCTACGAAACCTCTCCCGAATATAATCTTAATTTTGTAAGCTTAAAACGATATTTGCTCATAACCTTGGAGTAAATCATTATCCACTAAACAAGAAGATTATAATCATTAATAAGACGGATATGCTTATTGTTCTTATCTTGAATTTATATATATCATATGGTATATCGTTTTACCCCAATTTGATGTGTAAGGAAGTGTGTTGCGGAGGCCAAAGTACGTTCCTTATTTAAATTTCGTTCACTAGCACAGTAATACGGCGGATCTTAGTTTTCTAAGAGCCGTATCTCTGACTAATTAAAACCTATTGACCAGTCAACGAATTTAGATAAGATACGGCGCATACTATTATGCGATACGGCGCATCGTATTTACCCTATAAATAAGAAAGAGATGTGCCGGATTTCAACTTATTACCCAAATTTTCACACAGTAAAAACGCACACTTCTTGGCGAAATTAAACCCTCTAATTTGAGTTCTTTTCTCGAATCAAACTTCTAATCCGAACTTTAGACCGAATCTTAATCGCAATATAAGGTAATTATTCTATTTGATTTTGTTTAAATCTAAAAATTAGGGTTTATGATATAGTTCGATTAGGGCTTAGAAGTTTAGGGGATTTGATCAGAACTAGGACTAGATAATTTCCCCCATGTTAATTTTTGGACTAATCATTGAATTTGGTACCGAATTGATTTAAACGAAAACTAGGGTTCGGGAAATTTATTTTTGAGCTTTGGAGGGAAAATGAAATATTGTGGTTATTGGAACTGTTAGATTTAATATATTGGGATAAATGGAACTGTGATGTTAAGTGGGAGTTTACGTCACGGGTCCGGATTCTTGGAAAACATGCCTGACCCCTTTATTTTATACTGGTATATTGCTAGATGCGGCGCATCTAAGTTACTTGATGCGGCGTAACAACCTGTTTCCAATTTAAATACTTCCATATACGCCGTATTACTTAACTTAGATACGACGCATCCCCATACGCCGTATTCTATTGCATGCTACGCATCTCTTTGATACAGCCTAGATACGCCGCACTGATTTATCAGATGCGCCGTATCAACCTTATTGCAGAACTGTTTTCTAACCTTTAAATTTATTTCAGATGGAATTACCAGCCGTTGGACACAGACATACGTGGCTCCGTTTCGAGACCATGGGACTGACAGCAGATACTGAGGGCGATTATGTGCAGAGACTTAGATCGATTTTCTTTAAGAAAATCTTTAGAGTCTCGGTTTTGGATTTTACGGATGTTGGGTTGATTGACGGAGGGAATGCAGTTGGTGGTCTTCATGATAGACTGGAGATGGTTGTGAGGGATGATGATGATGAGGTTGTGTTTAGGTCACATGCATGGGAGAGGTTGTTCGGGATTGACGAGCCTCTGATTAGGGAGCTCATGCTGGAGTTCTTTAACACAGTTCATTACAGGGAGACAGAATTGGAGATTGATACAGCTGATACTCTTGTTTTCAGGTTGGGTGGTGTGCATAGACAGATGTCGATGAGGCAGTTTATTTTAGCCATGGGGCTACACACTGAGGAGGAGCTTGGATCTGCAGGGTTTGCCAGGTACAGGGCTGAGAGTTTGAGGGCAGTGCCAGACAGGATTTTGCTGGGAGATTTTTGGGAGAGGATATCCTCCGGAGGTGATTCTACTGCTTCCACCCCATCCTACACATTGATTAGGGAGCCTATGAGGAGATTATGCCATAGGATGATAGCACTGACCATTGCTGGGAGTGGTCAGTCACCTGAGAAGGTGACCACTCTTGACCTCTTCCTTCTGAGGAGCATGGATGAGGGATTAGCAGTGAACATCCCTCACTTTTTGGCGCATTTTCACCATAGGGGAGCTTTGGGGAGAGATAGGAGGAGCCAGATGACTGGGGGGCATTTTGTATCTAGACTGGCCCGTCATTTTGGTGTGATCGGTGATGAGATTCCTGCCGGGTTAGAGGTTGAGGTGACCAGTCTACCGGTTATTGGGCAGGATTATTTGGTCAGGTTGGGGATATGTGAGATGGTTATGGGGGGATGTTACTGGGTGGCATTGGGCCCCGCGAGACCAGCAGAGGTAGAGGCTGAGCAGGGAGGTCCCCAGGGAGCTCCGGCTGCTGCTCCAGCCCAGGAGGAGGAGGCACCAGCACCTCAGCCACCAGTTGCACGTACAGTGGGGCAGAGAGTTGAGCTAGTTGAGGGGGAGGTTAGAGCCTTGAGAGGCATAGTCGACGGGATGAGAGCCGACCTCATTATAGTCAGGAGGGATTTAGGTTGGCTGGTCGGGAGTGTGAGCCAGATTTTGGAGGGTCAGGGCACGAGCCATACTCGCCCTGATGGTACTTTCGTTAGAGGGATGGCCACATACTCCCGGCTCCCCACTCGCAGAGTCCGACCCAGGACCGACGATGCCAGCACCTCCGAGACCCGCTCACCTGCAGGAGACGACCCCACAGACACTTGATCTCATATGTTTGATCTTATTGACATTGTTCCACATACATTTTATTCTTCTTGGGATTGTACTGAATTTTATTATCATGTGTTTATTTGATGTTTCAGTTTGTGTTTCTTATTGTGTTTGATGAAGACTGGCATTAAGTTCAGCATGAGTGAACGAGAGAACCCGAGAAGTATACCGTGGAAAGAGCACATTTTACAACAGACTGTTAACAGTCTGTTTGGTAAATACATGCGCCACATCTAGTAAAACAGATGCGACGCATCCTATCCTTTATTTTATTTTATTTCGTATCTATTCCAGGCTCGATACGGCGTATCTTCTTCCATAAGATACGGCGTATCGACTGACCTGATGATTTTCATTTTAATTTTTAAGTTTTATTTTTACTAACTACTAATGTATTATGCAAGTTTGAACCTTCTTAACTCAGGTGTGTTAAAGTCTTAATGGTATTATAGATTCCTGCATTTCTGTGGATACATCATCTATGAAGCTTAAACGTTCTCATCCACAAGAAAGTTGATTTTTGCTCTTATACGAATAATGGAGGATCATACCGAGCAAATCTCAGGGAAGTTTTTCTGTTCTAATTCTTTTATTTTCCAGTTTTTAACCTTTGTCACAAACAACGAGGACGTTGTTTAACTTAACTGGGGGGATTGGAGAATTAGAACACTTACTTGTCCTAAACTTTTTCAAAATATGCTTAAAATGCGCTTAATATATCAAAATTTAAAATTTTTAGCATGTTTTTGTTTAAAGTCTAAATTACATAGCTGCACACATAACATTATTTTCAAAAATTGTGAACTTTTAAAAATTCACAAATCTATGAGTGTGCCGGTGACTTGTAAACTTTAGAACTTGGCTTGTATACTATTCGAGACCACCATAATAAGTAATATCTATATAATTGGAATGACTTGTCTAAATTGGTAAATTTCTAGGATTACACCCAAATAGCCTTTATATGTTATGTGATATTAACTAAATACATTGGTTAGTTAACCCCCTTATAAACCCTTTTGTTACTCTCACTTTTAGATTAAGATACCCCTAGAAAAACACTCAGAGCCATTCCTTTCGTTTCTTACACCATTGTTATAATGTTTCGTTACACCCTTACACCTTAGCCTACCCTGTAGATTAAAATCCGTGGTTGGTTAATTGCTTTAGGCAAAGTGTGTTTTCTTACATTACCTGTGTTCGCGTGCGTAATTCATTATCTTTGGTTAGGTCGGGAAATTGCACAATGCAATTGGTATGAAAGTAAATATTGTATATCTTTGAGTTTATTTTTCGTGTGTTTACTACTTTCGCTATTACAGTTATTTTTGAAAGTATGAAGAGTATGGGAAAATTATCCGGAAAGATAGTGATAGAAAAGTTGTGAAATTTTACACATATATATGTTGATGTCAAAAAAAAAAAAAAAAAAAAAAAAAAAATCGAAAAAAAATAGAAAAGAAAAAGAAAAAGGAAAAGTTGAATGTTTGTTTTAACCAACTTATGTAAAGTTTTGTATTAAGTGGGCGATATCACCACTATTTGTTGTATATTATATTTATGGATTGAATGAGAGTTGGCCGTTATGGGAACGCCAACTAAGGTTATTCTTTGATTGAGATTTTGTTGAGTATAATTTGTGTCTACCTAAAGCGTGTGTTTCAAGTGTTAAAGCGTGAGTTATTCAATGATATGAGTCTTATTCATGGGATGGTTGGGAAAGTAATTTACCACACTTAGGATTTTAATTTATCTGTTTTGTTTATTTTTCATTTTACACCAATTTATATCCCAAATATTATCCATACCCTACATCATTCTTTATCCAAACCTTTGATTTATTGAGATTAGGGATTTGAGCAATCTTAAGTATCGTAGTCGTGGATTTGGCTATGTATTTATGATTTTGTCGCCCTTTTTGATATAATATTATTGTGAAGATTACTTGGTCCTATCTTTAGCCTATTCGAGTTAAGGATTTGAGCAATTGCAAGTATCGTGGTCGTGGATTCGATCATGTATTTGTGATTTTGTCGCCTTTTCTGGAATTTGAGATCGATAGAGATTAAGAAGAATGATTAACCCTTAACCAACAAACCCTTTTTACCGCTTTAGACTTGTTATTCCTTAGCTTTAGTGGGGGAGATGCGTATACTTGCCAAGCTTATGATAGAATATTCGTCACGACTGGACAGTTAAACGATTAGATTTGCTTTTATCGAAATATTTTATATTATTTCTGATTCGTTAAGTGTTTGGTTGTGCAATTATGACAAAACGAATACATGCTTAAATATAAAAATAAATCCTAATATCTTTTAGGATACATTTTCATAAGATTTATTCAAAGGTTTACTTGGGGACAAGTAAAGTTCAAGTGGGGGATATTTGATGAACTCAAATAAGTACATTTTATTATCATCATTTGTCCTATTTATTTGACTTGTTTTATTATATTATCTGTGAGAATTGGTACGTTAATGTTTACTTTTGTAATTCTCAGGTAAAAACAAGTATTATGTGAAACTTGGCGATTTTGGACTAATTATGGAGCAAAACAAGCAAGATGTTAAGAGTCTACTGAAATGTACAAGATCAAGATCATTCTGCTCCAGATACGCCGCAACATACTTCGTACATACGGCGCATCACTATCAAGATTTCACAAGTTACGACCCAAGACGGCAAAGGACATGCGCCGCATAGAGAAATGGAGTTACGCCGCATCTTAAGGCGGTGTACAAATATTCCTGAATATATTAATCTTGGACCCCACGCGAAGTTAAGTCAATGCGCCGCAACTAACCCTCAGACAGAAACTATAAATACCCTAAGACCAGACGAATTTCGAGACGCTAGATCTTTGGAGACTTTAGAGACCGAAGACCAAAGAAACCCTAGGAGACGAATTCAGACGTGTTAGCAGCACAAGACACACCCTAAACGAAGATACAAGAGCTGTAAGAAGGTCCTGCATGTATTCAATTCATTAAGTAGTTTTGTTTTATTGTATTAGTACACTTTAATTCATCAGGATTGATGGGCCGATTCCATGTGACTACGGAAAATCATGGGCACCCCTTAAAATTGCTTTCCCATTAATTAAAGTTTATATGTTGATGTCTTTGGTGACTTTTATTAGTGCATTGATAACCTCTGTGTCTAGCTGAGCATTGCTTGGGTCGCCATGCCCCTTCCTCGCCTATTTATTCTATCGTTTCTAGGATAGTGGGATAGACATAAGTGATCATTAAGGGTTTACTCGCCGATAAGATTAGAGCCAACGAGAAAGGGTTAATTACATACACTTCATATAAAACTAGCAATAAAACAAGTGACAAGCTACTTAATTATCAGGACAGGTCTTCTTATTGTCTCAAGTATCTATCTGTGTACGTGTGTGCTAATCGCTGATTCGTGCTCATTAGTTTAGTTTTTATTTAATCATAACCAAACCGTGCCAGTCTCTCAGGCTGAACCCCCTTGCGTTAGATTAGGTTGTACAGCTAACTTAAGATATTAAAATACTGATTAGAATAACTAGATAATACGTTCCACTCTTAGTGATCGACACTCTACTTACCATTATATTCATACTGACCGGGTACACTGCTCGTTAAAGTGTGTGTTTTATTGATAAGTCGGCTAAATATAAATTTAAAACTTGAGTAGGCATTAATACTGCTAAAACCACAATGACATCACGCGCGCACCAAGTCTTTGGAGCCGCTACCGTGGATATAAAAGAATTAGAGCAATACACACGCACACATCAAGTAGATTGTACATCACCAATTATCTGCTCCTTAGGATGGTTCTTATGTATCCTTGTAGTTGGAGTAGGACTGACTTGAATAGAAGGCTCCATATTTGTCAAATCAGCATTTGCTCCAAAAACATCCACAACATCATCATCTGTGTCATAGTAGATTTCCTCCATTTCAGGCATATGAGGAAAGTCACCATTATCATTAACATCAACATTAAAGTCAGCAGCAGAATTCTTTGGAACAGCAGTAGAATTACTAGGCTTAGCAGCAGAATTGTTTGGCTTAGCAGCAGAATTTGAGATACTGCTGCTACCTTCATTTCTTGAACTTCCATGCTTTGCTGACTTTTCAACAGTCTTGCCATCATTAGAAGGTTCATCATCACCTTCTGCAAGATCCTTTGGTGCTTCCTTATGAACAGCATCATCATCAGAACTCTTTCCCTCTTTATCTGTTGGAGTGAAGAACTGATTAAACTTCCACTTCTCAATCAAAACAAACTCCTCTGCAGATCCATCCTTCTTTGCTTGTGTACCTGCATTGGGGTTAGTTTGTGTACCTGCAGACATGTTAGTTGTACCTGCAATTACTGGTTGATAATTCATACTTTTGGTTAGAGAATCAATATCAAACAGCCATTCAGGTCCTTTTCCAGCAACACTAGGTGTGGTTTCACTAAACCTAACGTTTAGATTTTCTTCCACATGCTTTGTTCTTTGGTTAAATACCCTAAAAGCTTTGCTATTAGTTGAGTATCCAACAAAGAAACCTTTGTCTGCTTTCTCATCAAACTTGCCTAGTGAATCAATGGTATTTAAGATAGTAACAGGACACCCAAATGGTTTTAAGAAATCTATCATAGGTTTCCTATCATGCAACAATTCATAAGGGGTCTTGTTATGAGGCTTCACTACCTTACTCCTATTTTGCACATAGCAAGCAGTATTTACTGCTTCAGCCCAAAAAGTAGTGGGTAACTTTGACTCAGACAACATAGTCCTAGCAGCCTCAATTAATGTCCTATTCCTCCTTTCAGCAACACCATTTTGTTGAGGAGTTCTAGCCACACTAAACTGCCTTAAAATACCTTTTTCCTCACAGAACTGATTCATTACATGATTCTTAAATTCAGTTCCATTGTCACATCTGATTACTTTGACCTTATGATTTACTAGATTTCTATTCTTGTAATGAAGGCCTTAAGTATTCCAGAGGTCTCATCCTTAGTTGCTAAGAAAAACACCCAAGTAAACCTACTGAAATCATCAGTGACAACTAAGCAATACATCTTCTTATTCAAGCTCTTCACAAAAGTTGGTCCAAACAGATCCATATGCAACATATACAAAGGTTCAGAAATAGAATTCACCACTTTGGACTTACAAGAAGCTCTGTGTTGCTTTCCCATCTGACAAGCAACACAGGTTTCAGAATTTTCAAAAATCTTTGGAGGTAACCCTCTAACAAGATTGCCTTTTACCAATTTGTTTATAGTTTTGAAATTTAAGTGACCCAATCTTCTATGCCAAAGCTTGGATTCATCAATGGTGGCCTTTGCAAAAAGACAAGTTAAATCTCTTTTGGGAATGATGTTCTTAATGTCCACATTGTATATATTGTTTGTTCTAGGGACTTTAAGTAGTAGTACTTCAGAATCATGAGGTAACTTAAAGTCGGGAGACAAAACAAGATAGTCAGTGTCTATAAAAAGAACAAAATTCTATTTGTCACACATTTGTGAGACACTAAAAAGATTGAACTTAAGTCCCTCTACAAAATACACCTTTTCAAAATCCAATTTTCCTGTTCTAATAGTACCTCTACCAACAATCTTGCCACCTTTTGGATCATTACCAAAAGCAACATAACCACCATCAAAAGCCTTAAAATCTTCCAAGTTTCTCTTGTTCCCTGTCATATGTCCAGATCATCCACTATCAAAAATGCATTTATCCTTTAGCTCCAATTGTAGATTGCCCTGCACAAAAAGAAAGAGAGTTAGTTTCTCTTTGGGACCCAAGCCATTACTGACTTGGATCTGCCTTGTGCATCAAAGTAATCATATTTCTTGAAGTTCATTGATGCACTACTATGTCTGGTTTTGAGTTTCCAGACCCAGCAAGCTGAGGCCTTAACAACATTGAAATAAGTGCCCATAACAGTGTCAGTAACCACTTTTGACTTAGCAGCAGAATGAGAGATAATGCTGCTAGCTTTAGCAGTAGAATACCCTGTTTTCTTTGGAATGGGCCTTGATGGTGCAACAGGAGAAATAGTTCTAGAAATACCATTTCTCAACAAAATCTCCTTAGGAACCATGTTTCTTTTGGGATGTTGGTGAGTCTTTCTTGCAAAGTTCCTATGGTTCACCCTTGCATTATGGTTCCATACAGGTTTTGAAGCACTAGTTTTCTTAGGTACTGAAAGATAACAATCTTCTTGCAAGTGTTCAAAACTACCACAGCTGTGACATGCCTTCTTAACCAGTTCAAAGTCACTACCTAACGTGTGTGAAATCACCTGGTGCAAGTTTCTCTGATTTCCTCTAGGCAAGTCACAAGTCTTCCTAGGATAAGCTCTAGGTTTATCATCATACTCAGCCACTTTCCTAGAGATTCTACTTCCTAGCACAGGTTTCACAAATTCAACATTCTTAGCTTTAGTTTCTACAGGTTTAATTTCGACCTTTTTAACCTGTGTAACATGTGGTTCAACAGTCCTAAGAAATTCTTTCTTTTTAGCTTTGGGTGTTGAATCAATCTCATCATCATCACTATCTGACACCCAATCTTCAATGATTGGAGCATCAGACAATTTTTCATCAATCTTAGGTTCACTAGTCTTATCAGATGATTCATTGTTTACTTGACTTGTTTCACCTACAGATTGTGCAGCTAACTCAGATATAAAGGACAATTCTTTCCTAGCTGGTGCATAAGCACTTTTAAGAGGGGGAGCCACTTCATTGTATCCTAGGCCACATCCTCTTTTAAAAATCTGAGATTCAACTGCTTTATTTGCTAAAACAGATGCATATTGTTGTTTATCTATCCTAACAACATGTTCTTCTTTTTCACTTAAAGCTAGGTCTCTAGCTAATTCAGCTTCTTCCACTCTTTTATTAAACACATTAATTTCACATTCTTTCTTAACTAGCTCAGTTTCAAGAGTATGAATTTTATCAGCATATTCTCCCTCAATTTGATTAAGAAACTCAACCTTGTTTTCTAAAGATTTTAAACCATGTTGATATCCTAAGTTATCAAGTTTGAGTTTATTAAATTCAACTCTTAACTCATCATAACTAGATTTCCATGCCTCTATTGTATCTGAACAAGATTTAAATGAACATGAAGATTCATTTGATACCTCAGAGTCTGATCCAGAGGAGGAGTAACCCATAAGAGCAAAGTGTTGTTCTTTGGGTTCTTCATCAGCTACCAGTGTAAAGTTGGGACCATCCTCAGCTTGGTCACTCCAGTCAAATTCTCCCAAGCCATCACATGAGACCATAGCAGTAGTAGGTTTAGCATCTTCAATGGGAATCTGCCTTGGATTTTCCTTGATCTGCTTTGGTGCTCTGCATTCCCTTGCAAAGTGCCCTTTTCTGTGGCAGTTATTACATTCAAACTTTGATTTGTCAAACCCCACATTGTTCTGCCTTCTGAACTTGAGCTCTCTTCCAGTTCTCTTCAAGAATCTTCTTGCCCTCATAGTCAACATTGCAAATTGCCAGTGCAAATCCATCTCTTCTAAATCATCAGGATCAACTTGATCTAGATCCTGACTCATTACTGGAGTACTTGTTGTGAGTTTAGCTAAATAGGCACAAATAGCAGCATCACTAATGTTGTCACTATTTGTAGAACTAGCAGTAGAACCAGTATGACCAACAGCAGAATGAGTATCTTGAGTATTCCCAGAAGTCTTATTATTAGAAGACACAAAAGCAAGGTTGTTTGAACTTGAAGAACTGGTTGAACCCTTTACCTCAGTTTCATAGACCTTCAAGTTGTTATACAAATCATCCAAATTCATAGCATCAAAATCAGCCTTGTTCCTCCAGACAACTGTGTGAGTATTCCATTCAGGTGCAAGACTCCTTAGAAACTTCAGGTTAATGTCTTCCTTTGCAATAGTGACATTAAGAAGCGCCAACTGACTCACTAACTTCTGCAACCTGTCATAAGTACCATTAATACTTTCATTGCTTGATGCAATGAAAGTTTCAAATTCGTGCTTTAGCAAATTCTTCCTTGACTTTTTGGTGGCTTCATTCCCACCAAACCTTAGTTCAATTGCTGCCATCAAATCCTTGGCAGACTTGGTGTTTTTGAAGGCCAATTGGTACTCATTAGGTATCCCCATTAAGAGAATAGTATGAGTCCTAATCTCCAATTTCCTTTGAGCCCTATCTTCATTGGTTTTGATGGGTACAGCTTGCCCATCAGCACCAGTCTTAGGTAGAGTATCACCAGTTTGTATGATTTCCCACATTGTGTAATCACACATCTTCATGTACTGCTCTATCCTCATCTTCCAGAGTTCATATTCTCCAACCTTGAGCATTGGAACCTTGGATGCAGTAACCATATGATGAGATTCAGACTCCATTACTTTTGATGATGAACAGATCTGAGCTTTACGAAATTATTCTTGATATCAGTTTCTAGATCACAAGCTCTGATACCACTTGTTGATCCCAGTTGAGCTTAACGATCTTGTTAATTACTTTAGATATAAACCTAAAGCAATAGGTATAGAAACTGCTTATGAACGATCTATTAATTACTATGCGAAAGTTAGTAATTAATCTTAAGAAGAATAACAATAACACACGATAATTCTCTCAACCTTCACCTCAATATATTAATATACGGTTACTCAAAAGTAACAGGGTTACAACGAACCTTGAAGTGATTACAAGACAATACGTATGCTAGGACAATCGACTTCTAACCCTAAACCTAGATCCTCCTTTTATACACATAAGGAGTCCTAGTAGGTTACAAAACTTTCTATACAAGAATAATATCTAATCGTATCTTTACCATAAACAAACTATACATATCCAATAAGCAGCAGAATCAAACTCTAGCAGCAGTATCATCTTGGTCTAGCAGCAGTTTGACACTTAGCTTATTTCATCACACTTCGAATATCATTAGCAGCCGAATGAATATACTAACAGCAGAATGATTATGCCTAGCAGCAGAATCATACTTAGTATATTTCCATTTGAACCATGAGCAGCAGAATGATACAACTTAGCAGCAGAATCTTCAAAGTAGCAGCAGTATCATTTAAACCCAACAGCTACTGTCCAAAAACGTGTAAACTGGAAAACTCAGTAATTTTTTGTATATTTTGGCCTTCATATTCAGAAATTCCTTTCAAAAACGAAACCGTGGCCGCAAGAATCACTAAAAACCGACTTATAACGAAGAAGATATGATTTTTTAAAGTTAGACGACGAAAACTAATTTTCTGAAAATTTAGTTGCTGATCGCCGAGATTCAAAGGACAAAACGAGGCGTTAGACGTGATCTAGACGACCCTCCCTATTGAGATTATGTTAGTTCATGTTTATACGAAGCCGTGGATGTAAAGAACTTAGGAAACGAGCTTGTAACGGCCGAGTTATTCATGTTTGAAGCCCGACGTACCATAGTCATTTTGACAGCCACTAATAGAAAGTGTTTTAAGTATTAAAACTAGTGTTTTTGCGAAATATAACATTGTTAGCCGATTTTCTAATTGATCGAGGCGTGAACAATCAAAAGTTAAATGAAACGACATTAACACATTGTTACAAGGTTTTCAAAAACGTCGAGTTTGATCAACTAACACGTAACGTGCAATATTTCGCGACTAGTTTCACGAAGCCAATTTGGACATATTTTCACAAGTTAAGGAAAATATTAAATTGCGATGAAAACGCTACATTTTTCCGATAGAATACCAAGCAAGGATCGTGGAGTACCGTTTCAACATGTTTACACGAAAAGTAGTTTATAACTTAACGAGACGTCAAAAGTGTATTTTTCGTCGATAAACGTTATTTTCAAAACTAACAAGTGGTATCGTTAACATACGTATTTGCATGTGTTGCATTGTATCATTGCTTACATTGAATCACATCATTCATAATAGGTCGCGGTTAGAGACCGAGCTTTATTTCATCACATCCATCATTGTCATTGTTGCTATATCATATCAGGTGAGTTTTCATAGCCCCGTTTTAAATTGTTTATTGATTTCTAAACTCTCGGGGGAGAATACATTGCACCATTTTTATATGCGGACCAAAGTATACAAACTCATTACATTGCTTAAGTTACATCATTGCCGAGATTAAAGTCCCCTTTTATTATCATGAACCGTTAATTGTTAGCAAGCGAGAGTGAGTGAATAGATCTATTGAGGGTGACTCCTCCGTTCGGGTTGGTAGCGTCAACTTGTCAAACGAACGCATTTCATTTCTGTCATATTAGAGTGATTGGCAAACACTCAGTTGGGGCATTTCATTCAGTCTAGCTTCGGGGTCATGAGCTTAAGAGCTAATGTATCATTTTTATGTGGCATTGTTTTGTCATACACTTTATACTTGTGGTATCCTTACAATATTTCATTTACATAAACCTATGATCTCACCAATATTTTTTTTGACCATTTTTAGCAATGTATTTTCAGGTAATTAAGGTATCGCATGTTGGCTTGCATATGGACATCATGGAGTCGCGGAGTCGACGCGTCTCACTTTATATTTTATGCACTTATCCATCGTTTGAATTGTATGAACTTGTTTTATGAAAACTTGTTTCACCTTTTGGGACCTAGCTTTATAACTCTGAATGTTTTTAAATAATCAAACGATGTATTTTCTAAACGACACTTTAGGTCGTTCAATATAACTGCAACTTTGGTGCTATGACCAGTCGTGCCCCTGAATGACTTATTCCGCTGCAAGTCACGAAATTTGGGGGTGTGACAATTACAATTTGGTAGCTTTTGTGAACAACATGGAATATCTTATAACTTATCGGGCCCGTTCTGTAGCAACCGCGAATTTTCCAGGTCTTTACTTAACATTTAAGACTCAAAATAATTTATTTATGAAGTTACATAATTCTCTTGCGTATAACTTGTAATTAAACTACACGAACTGAGAGAAGAAAAAACCACACGCGTACCGACACCAGATTAGTAATGGTTCAAATTTTTAATTCATTTTCAGAGTCAATACATTTTACTTGATGTCAGTTTTATAAAAACGACTCTAGATTTGTGTTTCACATTTATGTGAAACCAGGATACCACAATTGCACCTCAGCTCAACAAAACACGGGGGTACACAAAATACAGTTTATATAATAAAACACACCCACACTTACAATTGATCTTATCTTTTCTCTCTCTCCTAATATCACCACCAAAACCGATCCACATTTATTCTACCTTTAACTTTCCTGTTTCTTTTCCCCAACTCCCCAAAAGAAATTCTGATCTATCACCATCAACATCCCGGATCGATGTGCTTTTCCATACTCCCAATAGTGTTGTCGTTTCACAAAATCTTTTCCCTAGGAGTCCACAGTCAACGTGAAGAAGATTGAGAAGGATTTTAGCTGAAATTGGATGATCTACAATCCCCTATGTTCTAAAGTGTAACCAAGAAATTTCCTTAACGTTTTCTTTTTATGGACCACACGATCCCAGTGGATCCACACACTTCTCATCTACAACCAATCGGTCGCAAGAGGAAGAGTTCAAGGGTTAATTGAGAACCGAAGGTGTGTGGGTTTGCTTGGAGATCGGGTCTAATCCGTGTCTAAATCAGTGTGAATCATCTGGTGTTGTAAGCTCTTGCACTATTGTTTTATTTTTATTTGTATTCGATCTCTAATATTGTTTTTTTTTTTTCGATTAATGAAAATCTGTTAATGAATGTTATGATAAAGAAAGTGTTGAATGATGTGTTGTGGTTGCGGTGTGGTAAAGATTAAATCTGAAAATATAAAACTCGAATCTAACCAATATTGGCTCAAGACTAAGAAGTGTATGTTGTTAAAAAAATAATGTGTTTAGGTTTTGTTATTTTCTCTTGAACGAATCATAAGCCAAGGTGAAGTTAATTAAACTGAGTATAAAAGAAAATTGATGTTGAGTCATACTAGAATGTTTGTGGTTATGTTTGGACTCGAATCCGTGTGTTTGTGTCAAGTTCCCATCTCGGCTGTTTCTGGTGTTCATCTTGTGGTCATGTTTATGTTTGGATTAGTGATTCAGTTTGTTTTACACAAATCGATAGACTGTCTAAATGGCTTGTGGTGTTGTGTTGGTTTGCCTCGAGTCGTAGGTATAACGTGCTTGGTCTTGTGTTAAAAACTAATAAAGTCTTGCGTATCCCTGCTCTTTGTATGTCTTGGTTGTGTCGTAAGCCGTGAGGCCATGGATATAAATTCACTCGAGTTCAACTTGAGTAGTTGTATGGTTCTCCTCGTCTTTGGTTCGACCATTGTGATCATTAAAACACCCATGGGGTGTGTTACTTTTACTCGTTCAGAAAAGGGACTCAAACCCTCATAATAAGGGCGGTTTAGGTTGTGTCTTGTTCACAAAGACATGTCGAGTTCATGTGCCCGAGTTCCCCTCCTTACGCTGTCTGCACAAGGTCATTTGCTTACTGTCAAAAAAAAAAAAAAAAAAAAGATTAACTGATATTGTAGTTTAGCACTTGATGTCCAAAATGAGTTTGAAAAGTATGAGTATGTATAACCTGTAGTATAAGTTTAGAAACTGGCTTAACCAGTTGTGGCTGTGAATTCGATTGAAACCCAGCAGGCCCTTCAAGGGTGGGTCTGGTCACTGCTGGGCCAAAGCCCATTTAGTAACTATGAACGCGTGGGATTCAGATCATAGTCAACAAATTTGTCGACATAATACTTTTTTTTAACTAAAAGAAAAAGAGTTATAATAATAACAATAACAAGGTGAGTAACCAGTGGTGCAGTGAAGTATAAATCTGATGTTTTTTTTCTTCGGCCTATTTCATGACTCGTTCCCGACTCACTCATCTTACCCGCTCTCCACATGATACTCTAATTTACTAAACTTGTAAATATTAAATATGCTTACTCGCTTATATCGCATGATTGACTTGGTTCACACTCGAAAAGATTATGTAAAAACCTACTAAAGTTTTATAAAGTTATAAAACGGCTTTCTCGTAAACATATATTTTGAAACTTATGGTCTTTCACAAGAAACCGACACACATACGCGGGTCGTACCCGACCTCTATCAAAATGAACGTACTCATTATTTTTGGACAAACGCAACGCTTTATATACAAACGCTATAAACTGGTTCTCAAATTTCAAACCTTTTTAATAAAGCCATAACTATCCCTACATTTCAAATATATTTTTAGTAAATATTCCAAACTAACTATTTATTTTGTGACTATTATTTTTGCATATCTTAACAATAATATTCCAATATCTCGTTAACGTCTAGTATTGTCATAATTACTCTTCGTTCATCGTCTTTCGGTTATTTTCAAATTTGAAATCTTAATAGTCCTTGATATTTTATTGTCATACACTTATGCACTTCCAAGAGCGAATACCTACGAAATTGTTTTAAACTTAAATGCTGCCACACCAGCAACAACAACGTAAACACTATAAAACTTTTAACTTAAATTCGTGAAGTCTTGAACTTAGTCTGTGAACTAAAACATGCCTTACTAATCTAGGTCGCGTGTCGGTGCCGTACACTATTGTTACTTGATTTATTCACTTCAGACGACTATTTCTGAGGTGAGTTCTCGTAGCCCCTTTTTCATTATGTTTTCCTTGGGGGAAAATGGTACTCAAATGATATTTTAACTGTTTTTATGCTGTGATACAATGTTTTCATGTTTTTGGAGAATATGTGTGTTTTGATTGCAATATGTGCCTTACTGTGTGAATTCAGATTGTGAGACTTAGCTTAAACGTGCGCAACTGTTTTGTGATACATTGTTAGTATATCATTTTGGGAAGTGGCACCCAGTATATCATTTTGGGAAGTGGCACCTAGTATTTCATTTTGGGAAGTGGCACCCAACATATCATTTGGGAAGTGGCACCCAGACTATGTGTGGATAAATTAGGCGTGTTTGCAGTCTGTGATAGTTTGTGATCTTTACCATGTGATAACATTTGTTTATCTTGCTCACTATTGTCCTATGCTATTATTCACAGCTTCGTGGTTTAAACATCTAAACCTACGAGCTCACCAACTTTATGTTGACATTTTCTAGTACCATTTTCAGGTGTTATTGAAGCTGCTTAGAAGGTTTAGTATTGACTGGCTTAGCAAGACTTAAGACAAGACACTCCCGGGTTATATCTCGTGGAGTTGCATTTGATATTCCCTAGTGACGTTGTTTAACTTTGAGACTTATGTTTATTTTGGATCTTTGCACTTATCCCATTTGTGGGAGTTTGCGACTATTATCTATTCTATATTTTACATTTAGTATTTCTCTATCGTGACACCTTGTGTTCTTGGAAATGAGGTCATACCCCGTAAATGCCATTCCGCTGCGCCATTTTTGGGGTGTGATACGTTCACTTCTCAATCGCTTGAGATTGTTGAAAGAACACAT
This sequence comes from Artemisia tridentata subsp. tridentata, assembly GCA_021014915.2. Taxonomy (NCBI): domain Eukaryota; kingdom Viridiplantae; phylum Streptophyta; class Magnoliopsida; order Asterales; family Asteraceae; genus Artemisia; species Artemisia tridentata. The sequence continues at coordinate 305,959,727 of CP139509.1, forward strand.
CGTAAGTTACGAAAGATGAGTCATGCAATGCTTGATGAGCAATCCATTTCACAAAAGTTTTGGTGTCATGCCCTAGATACCGCGTGTTACATCTTTAATAGAGTCTACATTAGAAAGGTCATTAATAAAACACCCTATGAGATACTTAGAAATAGGAAGCCTTCCTTAGAATACTTTAGGGTATTTGGTTGTAAAGTGTTTATACTTGACACCAAAGAATATCTCACCAAATTCGACCCAAAGTCGTATGAAGGTGTGTTCTTAGGATACTCTCAAACTAGTAAAGCATACATAGTGCTTAATAAGGAAACAATGAGGATTGAGGAATCTCTCAATGTGACCTTTGATGAGAGCATGCCCGAGCCTAAATCATCTCCTTCGGTAGAAGATGATGTGATCAGTGAAAAAATAGTTCAAGATCAAGAAAGGTCGCCGTCATTACAAGTTAATGCTTCGGATGAAGGCAATCCTAAGAAAGTGAGAGAAGCGAGGGGTCATCCTATAGAATAAGTCATTGGTGACTTGAACAAAATAACACTTAGGTCACAAACTAAGCAAGATTAGGTTTTGACATGACATTTTTCAAAAATTCAAATTGTTTTTGGGATAGGTTTAGGTGTTCATGGTTGACATGCATATTAGGAGAACAATCTTATAGGATAAGTTAGATGTCTAGATAGTGGTTTGCAAAGTCCTTTAGGTGCTCTTAGAGCTTATGTGACTATGTGACTATGACTTATGTGAAGGCATGGAAGAAAATTCAAATAAATGTTTTTACGAGAGGAAAGATATTTATCAATGCATTATTCAAATGATGATTGATAATATCCTAGATCCTACATGTCTATACTATGTGTGATGAACAAGAAAATTTGACACAAAATATTCTACTACATTTGCTAGAATTGAAAGTCATTTGTGTCAAATTACCAAGACTAGATAAAATTTCGGATCACAACTTACACTTGTGTTGAAGATTTTATATCTATCTTTACTTGTTCAATTTATGTGAAAATTGCATGCTATGTGTTTAGGGTAGAAATGAAAAGAAAATATTTTATGCAAACATACAAACTACTTGCGTAGTTAAAGAGAATTCCCGTGGTTCGAATTCGGTATGGTATTGCATAACAAACTAAAATACCCATTTAATAGATATAATAACCTAAGTATTTCATCCGAAATCTTAGAAACTTATATTGTTAATGCAAGTAACAAATAAGGATTATTAATATCGACACACTACATAACAAACTATAAATCGGAGAAATCTTGCATTGTATATTGACTTTCTATACAATGTGTGATGGTTTATAGGATCTAGTTTGTGTACTCATCAATTTAAAATACACTTGATTTCTATACACATACAACTAAATTCTTGAGATGACTTACATGAAATACTTGCACTTGGTTCATGTATGATGAGATGTAGGTTCTAAATTGTGTTTGATAGAATCATTTAATTCCAAAATTGATGATCTAGGATCTTTCTCGTCCAACCATAATTGGAAGCATCATGCATTGCTTAACAAATTATGGTGCATGAATGATTAATTATGGGAACTAGCATGAGAAACTAGATCATCCAATCTTAACCTAATACAAACTAAAACACTCATGCCGTTCTTTGAATAACTTACACCGTCACATGTGATATAGAATCTAAGTACATGATTTAGATGGCTTGAACATCCTTTCAAGCATCTAAGTACTTAGACTACATCATTGATATATTGATTACTTCATCTTCATACCTAACACCCTCCTTCATCCCTATATATATAAACCTCTAGAAACTAGGTATAATGCACATCTTATCTTCTCCTCTTAGTTGTATCACAAAGAAAATCTTACCACCAAAAATGAGTAACTCATCTAAAAATGACTACAAAGGAAAGTCCATTGTTATTGATGAAGAACCTAACGATGAATAGGAAAATCCGTTGTGTGATGATAATCAAGTTCTAAGAAACTATGTGATGAAGTGCTTATGGGATGGCCCCACATGGTACAAAATTGGGATGCCTCTCCCTTCTAAGCTTGATGCGTCAAACAATGATCATGCACGCAGGTGCAAATGTTGTTTGAAAACCATCAAAATTGAAAATGATCTTAAAGATCTTCAAGATGAGATGAAGGAGTCACACCTAGCTTACAAAAACAACTTCAAGATGTTAACGAATGTTGTTAAAGATCTTGCCAAGGTTGCCGCCCAAAAGCGCAAGAAATAAGTGCGTGAGGGGAACCATTGTCTAAGGCTAAGGGTGTTATGGATAATCACTAGGTAGTAAAATAAAGTAATGTTAGGATTATGTGTTGTAGTTGATGTTTGTTGTAGTATCTATGTGGTTTTAGCTTGTGTTGGTTGTGATCCATGTTGTATGCATTATGGTTCCAATGAAATAAAAATAGCTTGTGATTTAGTGAATCCATATTTTTATCCCCATGCTCAACAAATGGTTTATTAGAGTCATAATGGACTAACAATATATGTATATGTTATGGACTAACCCATGTTGTAAGTATCCAAAAGGTCACCTAACCCATTTTGGACTTCCACATGTGAGGATTGTTTGTGTGTTGCGTGTTGGTTGTTTCTTGTGTTGCTAGGACACCGCAAATGTGTGGCTCTTGACCCATGGATCCCCGCCTTAGAACAAGGGGGAGCAACGATCTAGGGGGAGCTTTTTTCAAGGGGGAGCATGGTATCGAGGAAATAAAGCTTATGTTGTATCTAAAGATCAAGTCCAAGTGATATCCCGCCTTTTTGATTCGACAAAAGGGGGAGAAAGAAAGAAAATAGCACAAACAAGCTCGGGTGAAGACAAATTCAAGATATAGATGATTAAGGCTTCACCAAATTACAAGGCAAGGTCAAGATGCAAGCTACACCAAAGGTGTTCTTAATCTTCGCTACAATTTGTAATTTTATTTGCTTTCGGAATTTATTTGTCATCAACAAAAAGGGGGAGATTGTTGGGACAACATTAGTTAGATCTCCTTATGTTTTATTGATGACAAATAAACCTTCGAAACACATAAAATCACAAACGTTAGCCAAATTTCTCCCGACCCATAACTGGACCTAGCGCGCTGCCAGTGCTCCGAAGCGCGCCAGCCTTCTGTTAAGGTTTGGGAAAAAATTTGAAAGTCGGCTTTCCCTTTACCCGAAAAATGTGGATCTTTCAATACAGGTATGAATATGTTATGTGCTTCATTGGAAACACTCGAAACGAGTTTTATAATTAGAGGGATCCAAATTTACAACCTCCCATTTTTGGCAAAAGGCCAACTCAAGTATTTTGATAAACGCCTCTAGCCAAGGCTTTTCTAAACATAGGGAACTTATATATTTCATGTGACATCAAGTGAAAGTATTCATATGTCCATAATCCGTGTTTACGTCTTCTCCCACGTAAAGGGTTTACTCCTTTATTGGTCAAACTAAGTCAAAGGTCCCTTTGCGTAAACGCATCCTTTCCCGTTATGGGATATGCTTTACAATGATGCAAAACACTTAGCTTGTTTGCATCAAGATGATTATTGAGTACGTCGAGTTGTGGAAATTCACGTATTATGAGATTATGAATACTCGACGTTGAGTTACTTGAGATTATGAGTAACCTCAGATTTTCTCAACCCATGATCATCTTTGTCAATTATTTTCTTCCTTAATGACAAAATGATTAAACCTTAATCACTCATTTGATTAATCTCCTCACCAAACTAATCCTCCTACCATTTCAAATTCCTCCCAAATCTTATCCCCAACATTCCCTAATATTCCTTGTACTTGCTTGTACTTCTTGTCCCTACATTCACATACCAAATCTTCCAAACATTCCCTTCTCTACATTCCAATCCAACCACTAAGATTTCACCACCTCATCATCTTCCTCATCCAACCCTTCATTTCAAACACAAATAAACCTTCACCACAAACCACCTCCTACTCTCCAACATTCAAATTTCAAATTTGAATTCAGGCCAAAGGCTCCCCATCACTTCAACATCACCTCATTCCAACTCACTCTCCTACACTCTCATCCTCACTTTCAAATTTAAAATACACACACTTCCCTCACAACCCTTTCCTTCCCTCACACACTTGCCAACTCACTCCTTCTCATTTCATCACATGCTTATTTCAAATTTGAATCTAGGCTCCCCATCATGTCATTCTTACACAATCCAACTCACCACCTTATCTCTTCACTCTCTCACACTCCAACAACTAGAATTTAAATTTGAATCTCAAACTTAGGCACCTCCCCATCACATCACCTCCAACACACCCAAACTCATCTAAACCCTTCATCTCCCCTTTGCCTCCAAGCAAAGCATATTCCCTTGGATATTCTTTTTAAATCTACCATGCTCTCTCTTCTTACCCAACCATGGTTCTTTCTAACCCAACATCACTCTCCCACTTCCCTCTCACATAATTTGAATTTCAAATTCAAATTCTTCCCTCTCACTATCTCTAACATACACACTTCCTGTCCAAGCAAAGGAATATACCATGGCATATTCTTTCTCTCTTTTCTATGTCATGTAAGGAATAAACAAACTACCCTTACCCAATTATCCCTTCTACTCTTCTCTCTTTGATAATTGGTTTTACTTAAACACTTAACAAAACATTTTTATAAATTGGATATTTGAGCTGGTAGACCTTGAGGATGAATAATGTAAAGGTCTAAATGTGTGAAGTACAATTGGGGGTTTAGCAAGGTTGGGTATTTAAAAGACCGAAACCCAAAAGAGAAAAACACCAGTTATCCTGGCGCTTCGACACGCCAGCTGCGCCCCAGACACTGAAGTTGTTTTTCTCATTTTGGGTCTTGGCCTATAAATACCCACCCTTGCCTCTTGTATTCCTCACCCCTTGCCATTATTTCTTTTTCTCTTATTTCTCTTCTCTTAATCTTCTAATTCTATCTTGTGTTCTTAATCTTTCACATAACATTCTTTGAAAGAACACATATCCTTTCAAGGGAAGAATCACAAGAACCTAATCCACTCTTGTGATTGTGTCGAGGGTTTTCTTCTCTATACCCTTTTACTAGAATCGAGTATCTAGGTTAGGTTAGGACTTGATTAAACAATCAAAAATTCTTATTCGATTTGGTTGTAAGGGAAGTCTTGTGTCAAAGTGACCAATCCTAGATCATTGGGGATCTGGTTAGGGTTTGATACTTCCGGTGGGAAGTCTTTGTGGTCTTAGTGGTTAAGTCGAATCACGAATCCTTGAAGGTGGTTTCCGAGGGCGAAATACCGTTGGTAAGTAGCTCTTCTTAGTGACCGCCGATCTTAGTGCATATCGGTGGAGTGAAGTTGTAACGGTTTATAGTCTACCGAAAGGATTATACTTAGTGAATAGTATAGTGCCGTGGATTCGCAACTGGATGTACAGATAGTATAAACCCCCCATCCCGAACCAGTATATATCGTGGTATCATTTACTTGATTTATATACTTTGGATTGTGATTGTGTTAGTGGTTGTTGTTGTATAAACCACTTGATGCTCTTTGAGGCTTAAAGTTTTTAAAACATCTAAAAAGCCGAAGAGACCGTATTCACCCCCCCCCCCCCGGCCTCTGTGGTTCTACACTATCTATAGCAAGTGGACAACTTACTATGCAACCCACATGCAACCACTGTTTCCCCTCCTATATAAACTCACGATTGTAAACAAGTTAAGTAGAGATTCATACAAAGAAAATAATACAAAGTATTATGGTTAGAAGCCTCCTCTCCTAGGAACAACAATGCAAAGCTAGCTGCCACTTGTTGTTTAAGTTAGGAGAGAATCTGTCATCAACCTAAGGTAGTTTTTTGTAGGCTATCCCTTGTAAATCTTTGATTCATTTCTAATAAGATTTATAAAGTTGAAAAGTACAAACGGTGTTATTAGCATGTATGTGTCGTTCTCAAGCAAACCCAACCTCATCAATGTTGATGTTCATCAGTTTTCCTCACTTGCTAAAATTGTTGTTCATATCATTCATAATTTGCATGAATGCATGTGCGCAATCGGACCTAATATGTCCTGGCAGGGCAACCTATTAGGTTTGCAACCATGGCGGTTGTATCCTCTTTTTCTCGATGGGTTCCCTATCTGAGCCTGAACAGTTGCATTTTTTATCTGATTGATGACAGCCTTCCAACTAAGTCGGCCGCAAAATTCAGTTTTTTTTTTTTTTTATTTAATAAATAAATAAATGATATTTCTGCCTTGCATTAACAACATGGAACAGCGTGCTGGTATATATACATATAAGATTTGTGTTTTAAACGTTGTCATTTCGATAAGCCTATTAATTGGTGCAGAATGTAGATGTCTTTTAGAATGTTAAAGAAGCTATGATGAGTCTGAATGGGTTTGATTAAAGGTGAGATTATCTGCAACTTGGCACCTCAACCTATTAGGTTTATAGCCATGGCGGGTATATCCTCTTTTGCTTACTGAATTCCTATCTGAGCCTGACAGTTATATTTGTTATCTGATTAATGGTATCCGTTGTATTAACATACATCCAACAACCAATTTTTAAAAAAAATGGACAATATTTTTGTAGTGCATTAGTTACACATGGTATAGCGTATCTACCATTTAGTTGTTATCGTATTGTGACGTTTGGTGTTCAGCTCAAAAACAAAATACATTCTAAATTGAAACATCAGATGCATGTTGTATTTCTTTTTGTGCTGAACATTGAACGTCATAAACGAAGATGACATGTATGTGTTCTTTATCGGTTGCCTTTTGCCATGTCTTTTAGAAGGCTAAAGAGGCTATGATGAGAATGGGCTCAATTAAAGGTGAGATTATCCGCAACTTGGCAGGGCAACCTATTAAGTTTGCAGCCATGGCTGGTCTATCATCTTTTGTTCATTGAACTCCCTATCTGAGCCTAACAGTTACATCTGTTTTATCTGATTATTGGTAGTCTTTGTACTAAGGTGCATGCAACAGCCAATTATACCTACTTATTATGGCGCGTTTAAACGTTGTCGTTTCAATCAGCGCATTAACGGGCTAAGAAAGTGGATGCCTTTAAAGTTCGGCCTGATAAGTTTTAAGCACTCTTTTCTTTTTCTCTTTCTTTTTTTTTCTTAACAAACATATATAAGAAATGGGGATCCTGCTGGCCACTTGGACACCTGTATATCCAATAGTTTCCAACCCTTTCTGGAAGCCTCCTTTCTTCTTTGCTACGATTTCCTCGGATTCATTTGGTATGTATGTTGCTAAAACCTGTACTTTAGAATGTTAAAGAGACTATGATGAGTTTGAATAAGTTCGATTAAAGGTGAGATTATTTGTAACTTGGTAGGGAAAACTATTAGGTTTGCAGCCATGGCGGGTGTATCATCTTTTTCTCAATGAGTTCCTTATCTGATCCTCACAATTACATTTGCTATCTGATTAATGGTGGTCGTTGTACTAAGGCGCATGCAGCAGCCAATTATACATACATATTATGACGCGTTTGAAATGTTGTCGTTTTGGTCAGGCCATTAACGGCCTAAGAAAGTGGATTTCTTTAAGTTCATATCGATAAGTTTTAGGCCCTATTTTATTTTTTGTTTTTTATTTTTTTTTTGTTTTTCCTTAGCAAAGAACTATAAGAAATGGGAATCTCACTGGCTGCTTGGACACCTACATATCCAATAGTTTCTAACCCTTTCTAGAAGCCTCCTTTCTTCTTTGCTAAAGTGTATGTTGCTAAACCCCGTACTTTTTTTTTTATGCGTGGACTCAATTTTAGCTACGTTTAGCGTTTCCCTTTATTGTGAATGTTGATGATATCTACTTATTAATTGAGAACTGAATGTCACGATGATTATGTGCTTTAAAAATAGTTGTTTCTGCGTTTGTAATTGTCGCCCATAAATATTTTGCGTTTTTGTTTCTATGTTTAAAAAAAACATGGAAGGTATTTCCGTAGTGCATTGCTTACACATGGTAGAGTGTATATACCATTTAGTTGTTATCGGATTGTGACGTTTGGTGTTCAGCTCAAAAACAAAATACAGTCTAAATTGAAACACCATCTGCTACCGAATGCCTGTTGTATTTCTTTTTGTGTTGAACATTGAACATCATAAACGAAGACGACATGTATGCGCACTTTGCCACTTACCTTTTGGCAGGTCATTTAGAATGTTAAAGAGGCTATCATGAGTTTGAATGGGTTCAATCAAAGGTGAGATTATCCGCAACTTGACAAGACAACCTATTAGGTTTGCAGCCATGGCGTGTGTATCCTCTTTTTCTCAATGAGTTCCCTATCTGAGCTTGATTGTTAAATTTGTCTACTTAATCGTTATACATAGTACTAATAGCTGTTTCAAAAAACGACGTGGTTTAGAGGCAAATTGTCATTTCATCGCGCTCTTTATTTGATCAATGGTCGTAGCCTTCCGTTTTGACTTTCTATGTACTTTTTTTCTATAACCAACACCAATTCCCCACTCGCAATTTAATCTAGAATACCTCATGGTGGCATTGATTATCATAAGATGTGATGAATCTCAATAAAACTTACCTACTTAAGCGTTATTGTTATATTTGTCTATTTAGTTGTTATACAATATGTTAATACTTGTTCAAAAAAAATAAAAAAAATAAATAAAAAATAAAAAATAAATAAAAAATCGCATTATGGGGTTTCATTTAATTATGTGACTGTATCTTTCTAAGACGTTCGAAAATATCCTATCAACTTTCTATCTGGTAAGTTGATATTGGTTCATACAAAGATAGCAATCTGTTTCCTATAATCCTGTGCAGCCGATCCTATATTTGTCTCAAATCTAAGTTCCTGTAGGATCAGTTGCTCCTATTAAATAGCCGTTTTCTAAAGAAGGTTGTACTAAACAGGGACAATTGATTCTATAGAAAGACGGTTTTAGAGAAAGAATAAACATTTGCACCAACGATTATGCGTGTTTGTATTCATAGAAAACCAATGTACGCTGTTTATACATTTTCTTAATTGGAACTTCAAGATAATTATAATAATTATAATGTGTTTGGATAAAAAAAATTCACAAAAATACATATGATGTAAATAAATTAGAAATCAGTTCATAAAAAACACCAAGGTTGTAAAAATCGCTAGGCGCTAGTGAGGCGGTCGGGTATGGCCTAGCGATTAATCGGTTAGGCGGGGATTAATCGGATTGAATTTTTTATGCACAAAATTGTAATGGGATAATTCCAAAAATAGATCAAACACCCATGGGCGGTTCCCAATATACCCCGAAGTCCGAAAATAATTTTGTTGCCCAGGGCAACTGGCATTTTTTTGGGCAACTGAAGGATTTTCAGTATATTTTTTGGGCAACAATCGCCATTTTTTGGGCAACCGGGGACAATTTTGGTGCAACTGGGGTATGGAAAGGCCAATTGGTTTTTGGTCTATTTTGGGAATTATCCCAATTGTAATTTTAGATATTATATTATATTATATGTATGAGATAAACACAGTGCATCAAAGTTCAAATATTTCAAGTGTTCAAATATAAACATAATACATAATTCTTCAAAGTTCAAAGTCAAACATAGATATTACTCGGTTTGTTGACCATTTTTAAGCGATCTTTGACCAATTTGTCCGATTAATATGTTTGTTGACCAATTTTTAAGTAATTTTGTCCGATTTTTAAGTGATTTTGTTGACCGATTTTTAAGCGATTTTGTCCGATTAATCCAATTAGACCGATTTTGTCCTATTAATCGGTTTGTTGATCGATTTTTAAGCGATCTTTGACCAAACTAATTAAATAGACCGATTATAATAAATCCGGTCGCTTAATGACTGATCAGCGATTATGCGCAGATTAATCGGCCGCCTGGGTCGATTTTTACAACAGAGAAAAATACACAACATTTAAAAATTCGCGTGTCCGGATTTTATAACTAGTTATCATCCTGAAAGATTTCTAAAAACTGACATGTATTTGTTCTTCAAGCCTCAATATTAAAATCTTTAAGCACGGCTTAAAACGCTTCCAAGATTCATTATAAACTAATTATTATTTCTAAATATGTTTTCAAAATATATATTCTTCGGTTTTCAAATACCATATATAACAACTTTAAAATATGTTTTTGGGCCGTGGTAAGCATGGCCAAAAAAACATCACGTTAAACCCAATATCGAGTACGTGGGCCTGATATTATTTGTTTGTAAATTACTATATATATATATAATAGAGCGTCAAATGTGTTGCCGTTTTGATTGCGTAAATTTGACATCACTTTTTTGGAGCCCATCAAACAGCCCGTTCTCGGCCCAAACCAAAATTTTGCCTCCTTTTATATTATGATAACGACGCAGCGATTGCGAATAAAACAAACCAACGCCGACTTGATTGACACTCACCGCCTCTCTCTGGAGTTGGTGTTGAGGAGTGATTCGAAGATAAAAAGTTTATTAGTTGCGGCTTTGTTTTTGCAAGAGTGTTGTTGTCTTATACTTTGGGTCTGCGACAAAAGCTACAAAGCTGACTTGAGGTTTCGATTTTTAGGGTTTTGTGAAGTTTAGATGATTTGATTATGTGGGTGTCACTGAATATCATAAATAATATTTGATGCGGTTGCAAAAAGAGGAGCCTCTGGTACACGGGCTGCAAATTAAGGTTGCTGTATTATGGCCTGTTTCATGTCACTGTGGTACAGATGTTGTGTGTCAATGTGCTAGGATAGTTGTCGAGTTTGTGGCAGGTCGAATTTGGTCTCCTCTTTGATAAGGTCTTTTGCCTTTGTTACCCGTTCTAGAAAAATGTGTCTAACGTGACACACACTTACTATTTTGTACTTATTATTGTTAGATTTGATATCAATGTTCTAAATTTACTCAAATAAGATTAGAATCAAAGTTAATCTGTATCTCAGCATTCACTGTATGTTTCATCAGTAGCAACAAAAGACAAAACCCACTTGAGATTATATAAAAAAGGAGCAGACTAGGAACAGCTAAAGCATTAACAAGAGGATTAGAAATGGTGATCGAAGCAACACCCTTTACATAATACATCTTTTTTGCAAGATTATAATCACCTTTCTAATTGAGCTATTGTTAAACATTCGGAGGCTCTTTTACAGCTACACAAATATAAAAACACCAAAACACTTCAACATTACAGCTACACAGACATTGGTAAAAGTTACGATTGCGTGTACAGGTTGGTAAAAGAAACGAAGTACTATGTTTTCTTGTAGTGATTCAAATGACATTAATGTGGTGACTTATAATAAATTGTAACTTTATTCTGGTAGCTTAAACAAAGTTGCAGATTCAGTTGGTGGTTGTGTTTGTTATATATGTCATGGCTTTTGACGTTTTCCTTTTCATGTTTTAAACTTCACAAGTTACAACGTGTGGATGCAATATTGCTGTTGCGGAGAAGTGAACTATTAAGACAAGTGTTAGATGTTGCTATACATATGAGGATTTAGTTGATAGTTTTAATACATGCAAACCCTAAATGTGCCAAGAAAAAACATACGTACGTTAACGCCTTTTTCTAAAACGCAATCCCTAAATGCGCAATGAAAGACCGTCACCCATTTAAACGCATAATCGGCGCCCCGCCGCAACGCGGCGGCCTGCAGCCGACCTCGTTGTAATCATACCATGTCGAGCGCTTCATATATTTCGCTAAAGAGAGAAATTCTTTGCGTATAGCTTATCAAATACTTCAATATATATATATATACCCAAATGAGGTGTAAACCAAAGATTTTGTGCAGAATAAAAATAGTTAAATCACATATCGATATTAAATCTTTATAGTCAGACGTAAGTTACAGAAATATATTTGTATTTTACTTTCAAGTATTTACCATTAAGCATTAAGGTTGTAGTTTAACCCACGAGCATATGCTTGAACAGAAATTATACAAAGATAAATTATAAACCTCAAGTAAAATGACCACCTCTAACCCACCACATATATAAATTAAGTACATTAGAGAGTGCATTTTAGTGATTGTTGACTTACAATTCAGTGACTTGGGCACTCAAGATTCCTAAACAAAAACTGTCAAGTTCAAGTGAGTTCAATGATAGATAGACGCATGTTGGCATTCAAGCCTTCCTTCGGTCATGGCCACATATCTTTCCGAATATTAAAAATGTGACTCTCTAGGACTAGAAATTCTTGTTAGTATAGAGACGTGTATAAGTTCGAATTGGAGTCTCGTACATAATCCATCAACAGCCAGTTTTCATAAGCTGCAAATTATTAAAAATAGTGTTACAGAACTTACGGTAAGCCTTGTCAAACTAAGCTTACTTTTTCTATGACAAATCTGATATAACCTTGCAGTGAATTATGCCTCACACTCCCACCTACAATTTTTTTGCTCACATATCATCAATGACATAAAAGAGTTGTTTACTCCCTCTTATTTGGGAGACCAACACAAGTCTATCTTTGCCTTTAAGAGGCTAATTAAGACCTTCTTGTTAAAGAGGGGAGTTATTTTGCAAACCAAACAATGCTCACGTATCAAGGGACACATCCCCACCATCAATTAAAATCTGATCAATGGCTGAGATTAAAAGACATTTACAAATTAAAAAAAAAAAAAAAAAAAACAACTAAACACAGAGGGGCAAATTGGTACGTTTACAACAAACACAAAATACACCAAATCTTCATTATTTCTCCCATTATTCACTCTCACCAAACACACACTAAAAACACACACTATTGACATAAAAAACCGATAAAAAACCATCATAACTTCCGGCAGCACAACTCCGATCCCAATCCCCATTCCAACCGATGAGTATTTTAGTTCATCATCAATCAGCAAACTCACCACGTCATCATCACCATCTTCAAACGAGACTTCAAACGAAGTTCCGACGAAAAAATCGGTTAAAAAACCGGTTTCAGGTATATACTAATAGACTTTTGTTTACATTAAGAAGATTAAACACCTATTTTACTGTCTATTATTGTTATTTATGCTTAGATAATGATGCGCACTGTTTATAAAATTTATGTTGAAGATTTTGTGATTTTACATTGTTTAATGAATATTTATTGAAGTTATTGCGATTTTTGTAAAGAAAACTGTGATTAGAAGTTAGGTTTTCACTGATTATAGAGATTTTTTAATGTTATTGTGATGAAAAGTGTGATTAGAAGGCTTAGAAGAAGGCAAAGTAAAGACATAGCATGAGGTTTAGAATAAGGAAAAGCCTTCGGCTTAGCCGCCGAAGGCATAGCCTTTGGCTAAGCCTTCGACAAAGTTAAGGCATAGCATGCGGCTAAGCCTTAGGCAGAGTACAAAACATAGCATGAGGTTTAGAATAAGCAAATCCTTTGGCCATGACTTTGGCTTAGCCGCAAGTGACGCCTTCGGCATTGTCGAAGGTGTAGACTGCGGCTAAACCTTCATCAAAATGAAAGCATAGCCTGCGGCTAAGCATTCATCAAACTGATGGCTTAGCCGCAAGCTTTCTAATTTGTTTCGCTAAACATTCAGTTTGGCTTCTAATATGTTTCGCCAAAGGCCCTTACAACAAGCTTTCTAATTTTTCTTTAAAGTCTATCAAATATGATATAGTAAAATACTAAGTTATAGATAAATTTAGTTGATATTGTTGTGATGAAAAAGTATGATTAAAGGTTTAGACTTTGTTAGACCATCTCCAACAGTTTCTGGTTCAAACCAGCCACATCACTGTCACATCAGCTTTCTTAAAAACCACATTTTTTACTCCAACAATACACCTTCTCAAACCATCTTTACATTTCCACATCATCACTTAAACATCAATTTTCAATTTCAAAAACCAACAATTGGAGTGGTTTTTGATGGTTTGAACCATGGTGGGGCCCAATTGGGGTGGTTTTTGGTGGTTTGAAAAATCAAACCAAGCTTGGTTTGAACCAAGCCTCCAATGGTTTGGTTGGTTTTTTGGTTGGTTTGAACCACCAAAAACCAACCATTGGAGATGCTCTTAATGCACAAGCAGGTTAAACATCATATCAACCATCATATTTATTCCTTCCTTCGGTTTTACCGAAGGTATAGCCTGCGACTAAGACTTCTACTAAACTGCTTTTATTGTAGCATGCGACATAACCTTTGTAAAAGTGAAGGCGTATTCTATGGATAGGACAAAAGCTTCACCAAAGGCTTTGCCTTACGCTAAAACTTCTAAACTGCTTTTATTGGATATCATATATGATGGTTAATCTACTTGTGCATGATTACTGAAAATTTATGTTTGTAAAAATGTAGATGACGAAGATAATCCGAAAAGAAACTCATGGCGTATAACAAGCTTTAAAGACTATATATTCATTGGCGTTCTAAAGGTACAGTTTTTGTTATTATATATAAAATGTGATAGAACATATAAAAAAACTATTATGTACCGATAATATTTGAAGTATTAAATCACATATGATACAATGAAACTTACAGGCTCATTTGTCATAACAGGCCACTTGAGGTCCCGAGCTCTCTCATTGTGAAACTTACAGGCTCATAGTATGTTTCTTAGATAGCAACATGTTATGGCTCTTAACCAATTATAGTCGTCAACTAGCAACTAGACAATATAGACGTGTCTCATATATTAACTCAAAATATGCATGGTACCTCTTTTGTCCATAAAAACTTATATACACATAACTGAAAGATATACTAACCTATTTACAGAATCGATTGCAGCAGCTACATGATCCTCAAGATGACGAAAACAATGTAGGCCAGTCAGTTGATCACCATCCTATATCAAAGAGGATTAGATATAAAACATACTATGACTTAAGAAGCAGAAGCAAACAGGTGCTCTGAAAAGCTCATGCAATTAACCACGCCATTTTAGGATGAGGTATATGAGGAAATATTCCATAAACTAGTTCTCATGAAAAAGGCAGACGAGTGTAAAAATTTATGTTATTATATATCTGATCGTAAGACTTCTTGAGTGCCTCACAATTAGTCTTTAATCTTTACGTAAGCCATTTTTATACATCTGATTGACATTTATGACTTGTTTTATTGATGTAGAGTACATCCTTCCCAAGTTGTACGTAAAGATGCAGTATTGTGTTTCATGTTGCTATTCACACCAAAGTTGTTAGGGTCCATTCACGGACTGACAGGAGATAGATTGGCAACATTGGTTGAGAGACCCTATAAACATTCAACTACAGTGAGTTGGTTTTCATCAAGTCTGTGTACAGTTTGCAAATATTAAGTGATGTTTGGTCTACTGAAACTGCTGTTTGGATTCGTGTCTGCAAATGGTTCTGTTTGTTTGCAACTTAGGTGGCCAGAGTTATTGACATATTTAAGTTTGACTTGAGTGGCATCAATTGGAAATTGTTGGCTATTATTCCATATGGAATTTTATATTCCCATGTGGGTATTGGTTAGCGAGTGTCCAACACAGTGTTTGGTTCACATACTAGGTACTATAATGAATGTGTTAGTCAAAGCTTCGAGGATCAGAGTGTATTTTAGTGTTTGAGATTACTATGAGATTACTACTTGGTGCATATGTATTTGGTATTACATGTCTAGTGTCATTCAATAGTTTGTGAATACCGTGATGGTATCTTTTTATCAACCTTATTGCTTGATGAATGATTTGGTGAATCATCCTCCACTTCTAACATTGTGTTACACGCCACCTTAGATTCTAGCAGAAAAATAAGAAAGGATGAAATTAGATTTAATAACATGTGATTATAACACTTAGATATCATATAAAAAACATACCAAACTACTTTTTCCTGGTAAAGAATAAAAATGGCAGATGAAGAAGAGTAGAAAGTTGCCACCACACTTGTGATATATTACCTTTGATGCCACCAGAGAAATACATAAATCATAATGTTGTAAAATTTCTTGAAATCATTAGAGCACCTTTGTACATGTCATAATTCATTCATATCGGCTAATGAAACAATGGCTAATGAACCAATAATTAACCGCATATAGTTCTAAAACACAATCACATATGTAACAAACATTTGAAGATTCCCAACACAATTTTCAAATCGTCAATCAAACAATTTTTCTCTATTCCATAGATCACATCAAAACACCTACCAAGTTCATGTATGTACAAACTACAAGTAAAAAAACATACATCAATCTTCCATCAACACCTGCCTGATTTGACAGTAGTTCGTTTACACTTGTGAGACACAACACCACCCTTCTTTACTGTAACCATCTGGATGAATGGATGCTAATAATTTAAAAACCTGCAAATGAATTTTCAACAGTAAGAAAGAAGCAGAACCAACAAGTTTGACTCAAAATAAAAATAATGTGCAATCATTAGTCTTGAGAGTTACTGATAAGCCAAACATGCTAAAGAGTGCAAAAACGATAGAACGCGAAACACGTATAGAATGCGAAACAACAACCTAAACACATATACAACAAAAATATAGCAAGTTGAGATACCTTTCGATAATGAAAACATATCAAATATTAGATAATAAAAATTAAAAACAATTCAAAGAAATAGAGTGAAATCCAAAAAAAGGAAATATGCTTGTGAAAACCATATATTTACAACCAAAAGGTAGTTAACAGTTTGAACCAATCAGGATTTGGCTCATATCACAAAATGCAACAGCATACTTAAAATTTTGAACCTTATGGCAAAATCAAAGTTGTTGAGTGGAAGAATATGCAATAAGGCAGTATCTACTTGTGCATAAGTTATGCATTGAGTCATGACTCATTTGTATATATCGAATCTCGCCGGAACAGGATAAATGAGTTTAAGTTGCTTGATAAATGCACTAGTTTGCAGCCCCAGCTCTCTTATTATGCATAATCCAGTGACCATCTCCAATAATAACATATAAAACATACCTGGTCATCAAAGGAAATTGGTGCACTTGTAGCAAACAGGCATGGCATTTGATAGAATCACCTAAGTGGCTCCAATACTGGAATATTCAGACTCCTCCACTACACTTCTGCAGTTACAAATATTAAGCATATGCTAAGTAACTATATAATGTATGACATACAAACATCAACAGGAACCACGTGCACCGCAATGCTACTTGAAAAATGGAAGTCAAGATATGCAATGTGCATTGTGAAGTATGTAACAAGAAGTGTTATACAAAAATAAACAATTCAGTGATATTAGGTCTCGGATGTAACACATAATAACATTCTCTTACTACATGTGTAATAAAATAATCTAAAAACCTAAAACAAAATTACTCCGTAGCTAGTAACAAAGACACTAAGCAAGATATCATCATTTGTATTATACCACATGTGATTTGGGAAGAGTTAACTTACAAACAACAACTCAAATATCTTATACTTCACACAAGTTACTTATCTTAGTTTAACATCACATGTGATATATTTAACAAAAATCCTAGTTGAAAATTACATGTGATACATTTAACAAACAACTTATTTAAAACATCAGTTTCTAATACTAGTTTCATATTACATAAAACTGCTCAATTTTCTTATCACTTTCAACTGATTAACAGCATATGATATACAATAATAAAACTTCATAAAATCAGAAATTCAAAATTAGACATGAACAAAATCATAAAGTTAGTAACTATAAGCTTACTAATAACGTTTTCCGTTTCATCAATGTTTTTGTATGCGATATAATCTCTTTTGTAACATCTGGCTCAGTCGCAACTGTATTTTCCCCAATTTTTTTTATACAAATCCATAAACCCTAGCTTTTTTATTAGAGTTACTAAGCTTATAATATGCTCAAATAGCTTCAAATTTTCTAATTAACAATATGATTGTGAACCATTACCTTGAAGAAACGGATACAAAGATGATTACATCGTGGTTGCTTATATAATTCGTGGTTGTTGATTAACGTAATGATGACGGTGATATTGAAAAGAGATAATTGTGATGATCAATTGATGAATTATGCAGCGAAATTAGGGTTTCAATTTGGTTATGGAGGTTGGTGAGATGCAGTGAAATGTCGAAGGAGAAAACACACATTTTGTGTGTGTAAAATATGACTTCAAAAGAGGGGTGGTTCTAAAATTTGGTTTATATTGTTGACAATTATACCCTTGTAGTGTAAAGTATGTATTTAATCACAACCATTAAATCAAATGAAGATAGAGGGTGAGGATTGATCCCTCGGTATTTAAACAAAGTTTGGTCCTCAAATGATCTTAAATCCTTGTTAAAAGCCATTTAATTAAGAAAAAAAATGTCGGACATATGGATATTGCATCTTTTGGAAACGTACCTGACATATATATATATGCACGGCACTTGCATCCTAGAAAAATAATAATAACGAGGAATACGACCCCCCCGCGTTGCGCGGGGGGGGGGGGGGGGGCTATTCGTTACATTTATAAAAAACAGCCATGATTTTTATCTTATTTAAATAATTTTTCTCATCGAACAATGACCGAAAAAAACCAAAAAAAAAAAAAAAAAAAACATACTTCATTCTGGTCTTTGTCATGTAGGATCATGCCAGATAACAGCTTTCTTATGGATACTCTTCATTATTTATAATAAAAAAGATAAGAAAACAGATTTAGCGCCATCCAAACACCACCTTATCCATCCCATTTCATAAGAAGACCACTGTTAGATTGTTAACATTACAGATCAGTTTCAAGGGAGAATATAAATATATTGACTCTCAAAAGTGAACTGTTTTCTACGTTAATGCCATTGATACCATCATGGACCTAACCCATTTCAATCCATAAATTCGTCCATTATAACCCATTACTATCCCGCACGACCCATCCACCCTCATTTTCCCACATCTTAATAAAATTACAGTACCATACAAAACATATTAGTATTACTACCTTAAAAAGTGGACCTTGCTGATCTGTAGTTCATTTCAACCATCTGACATTATTTAAAAAAAAAAGTATATATATACACCCATCCATTACCTACGGAAGGCATTCCAACAACAACAGTCTCAGAAGCAGTTTCTCCAAGGTCCATTCGGTATGAGGAAGAACTGCAGGTATTAGCAGCAGCTACCATTGGTTCATCGTGACCGTCTGTAGGTGCAATAGGACGTATGCTCCCCGAGTGAATTTGTTGTTGATGTGGACCGTCTTCACCTACAACCGTGGCCGTCTTTAGCTGCAATCGTGAACGTCTTTAGCTGCAATAGAACCGCCTGCAGCTGCAATTGGACCTTCTGTAGCTACAATAGCTGCAATAGGACCAAATGTAACAAAGAACCGCAGGCGTTAGCGGTAGCTAGCATTTGACTTTACTAATTATCATAGAATTTAGTGACGAAAATAATTGCTATAATTACTAATATAAAACGAACCTTTGATAAATAACATTATCAGTTGTGTATTAGTGACGAAAATAATTGATCTAGGAATCCAGTCTCTTCTATTGGAATCATTTGTGTATACATTCCAAATAGGAGTGTCATCATATTTGGTAGTGTACGTTGCCATTTTTCCTTTTTTTACACCCGAACCCTTGGATCCTGCAGCACGAATTTGCTTGGAAGTCGCTGTCTAATAATCTCATGTCCCATAGCTGGATGTTTGCCTGGATCTCAGCACCCTGAACAGGAACACAAAGATACGGTCAGTTAATGTGATGGAAGCATATTTAAGTGTAATGCTTAATTTTTGTTACCGCACGTTTTGCAATTACCTTTATGTCAAGAAGGATGAGGCATAGGCCAACAAACTGTGAAAACGGTGATGTCTTACTCCAGTAAGTGCCGCATATTCACCTAAATATTCCAATAAAACATCAAGTTCAATTTCACAAACGAAAAAAAGGAGCATATAGAACAAAAAGTGTATATCTTATTAGTCTTCCTCCATTTGTTCAGTTAAACATAACGTTTGTGTTCATTCAATTTACAATCTGATTTATTTATAATCTAAACTAATAAAGTATCATATGAAATCAAATCACATAAATTCTGAGTTCTAAACAATAAAACAAAAAACAGATCAAATAATCACTCACTTTTAATAGAAGATTTGTACGGATTCGATTCATGAGGCATAGTAGTCGCTCCACCACTTTTAACACTTGAATTATCACCACCTGTATACATCTGTCCAGCACGCCTATCACCACCTCCGTGTGCATATCCCATCCCTCCAGCAACACCCAACTCCGGCTTAACCGCCAACCCTCCAACCATTACCGTAAACTTAGATCTGAATGGTTCGTTCGTTTTTTTTCTTTTGGGTGAGATGGTCGCCTCTGGATACTGAAGCGGTGAAAAATTACAAATGGCAGTGGAAGCCAATGTGAAGCGGTGGATATTCATACCTGATGTTCTACTGTCACTGGTTTGCGTGTGGCAGCAAGCAAACATGGAACCTGTAGAGTTAGCTGCTGCAATTTCAAATCAGAAAATAAAATAAGTGTGACATCGTTGGACATAAATGGTGTACCAACACATCATATCTTACCTCCCGGTAGGCGTGCTTCCTGCATCGACGTTGTTGTGCGCCTATTGGTGGCATGATCAGTACTCGTGTCACTATAGTGACCGGATAGTGTGTCACGTTGGAGCTGCACATGACACCGCATGGTATTGAAAGAAGGCGGTATGCCCTCACGTATGATTCCGGACCTAAAATCTACCACAGGTGGTCCATATCGCGTTTGTGTATCTGGCACATAAATCAAGTAGTAATAGCCACATCACCAGCAGTTGCAGATTATGATATACGTAAATGTAGTAAAACCCTAACCTCCGAATAACGCGACTGATGTACTCCCATTTCCAACAACGTTATCAATCACAGGAATGGCATAATAGGGGAATGTGCCATTGTGTGCGCGCATCATAACAACTACATATCAGTGGTTTCCAAAACTGTAGATGCCGTGATTATGTTGCTAATCGCGTTTTGGCTTGAAGAAGACATTCAATACCTCGTCTAAAAATTTTACCAACAGGCCGCTACAAATCAACAAACAAACACAATCTTTAAAACAGGAACACATGAAGCGTGCAAAATATAGAATATGAAATATTCACCATTGTTGGGATAGCTGGTTGCAGCATCCGGTTACCATGAATTTGTGCTTAGTACAGGCTGTTTGGATAGGTTATTGCAACGGCTTATTAGCCATGACTCGTGCCTGTTAGTCTTGCCTGGAAAGTTTATTTAAGCAGATAATAGACCGTCACCTGTTCATATTAGGGGCTTCAGTACCATAATAGAAATGATACCGAATAAAATTCACGTCGAGTGTTCGTGAAGAATTTACAGACCCAACCCAAATGCTAACATGGTCGCAAAAGAGATGCCCATATCTTATCCGCTACCCAACCCGCTATTTTGACACCTTTAACATTTTGGTAACAAAATTCTAACAAAAATATATACCTTAAAATTTTTCAAGACCCATTGTTTCAACAGCTTCTCGTAACAAAATTCTATCCTTCTTGTTTCTCTTTTTCCTGCTGTCAGCAACTTTAACATCGAACGCTTTACGCTTTAATTTCAGTTTCACAGTTACAACACTCTTATATCATCACATTAAACCTGCAATTAACCCATGAATGAATTACACTTGAAACATCTTGAAAGTCACGCCAATCAATAACACCCAACATCTTTAACAAAAAAAAAAAAAAAAATCCTTTGACAAAGCTGAATTTAAAACTCGATTTGAATTTAAGAAAAAAAAATGCATAATACATATAAATATTTAATAATCAAGGAACCCAATAACAATTTTGCATACCTATTTGATTCCACCGGGTTTTAGTGAGCATGAATCAAACATAAAATAGAACAGATTTTAAGCTAAAGAAACGGGAAAACCTTTTTGCTGGCAACAATTCTTTTATTCTTTCTGGTGACGCGATGCAAATTCACGGAAGAACCTCCAATCGTCTTCTTCATCACCTGAGTTGGTTGAAGAGATTTGGATAAGCTTTTTTTGAGTCGGTGTCGTCTGATGAAGATGGGAACGTCGGCAAGCAGATATGGATAAGGGGGCATGACTAACGCATTGGTCCAGAGGTTTAGCATAATGGGCTAAAATAATGGGCTAAAAATAAAACAATATAATACTGTATTTGTCAAAGTTGTGTTTTAAGCTATAGAGATAATAATAAATAAATAAAAAATAAAAAATAAAAAATTGAAAAGAGGCTTAGAAATATTTCAAGGATAGCATGATACGATTTATTCGTGTTTGGTGACCTCATTCCAAATTTCACATGTGTCATGTTTGTAATTGAATTTTACTCATTTTCTTTGACAACGGTCATTTTTGCCTTGTTCATGTAAAAATGTCATTTTTTAATATTATTTCCGTAGATAAGAAAGGTCATTTAGATTAAAAAAAAAAAAAAAAAAAAAAAAAAAAAAAAAAAAAAAAAAAAAGTCATCATTATTGTATTATGCTATGCACAAAATAAAATGTCACCCATCAAAATTTTAAATGCGCAAATAAATTCTCATTAGATTAATACAAGGATGAATAAAAAAACAAAAAATACACGCAAAAAATGAAGTACACACCAAATGTGAGCACATGCAGGGGTACAGCAAAAATATTCACTCACTAGGACACAAATGTTAGCACATGCGGGGCCACTTCTGCAAAAATATCTACAGAGCACAAGGTGCAATGAAGAGGGCAACTTATTTATTCGGGTTTCACGGGGTGTCACGTCACTATGACATATCTCCTTTTACAACCATCTTTTAATAACTTACCACAACTTATTCATTTGAGCTCCACCACTATCTATTTTTATTTCTTTTATTCACATACCCAAATAAAATAAATTCATTTCATTTAAATAAAAATACAATACATCAAATTTAAACACATACTAAACATAAACTTACGATACGAAAAAAAACGATACGAGAATTAAAATAACGATACAACGAATATTAATAATACGAAACATAAATATTTCACTCGGCATCTTGATATTTCTTCATTATTTGTTCTTGCCGCTTGCGAATGATAGCGGCTTTGGCCGGTGTGATCAAGTCGGGATCTATCATCAGAAACTTCATCTCCTCCATCTCTAACATCTTCAGTTCCTTCTCCCTCCTCGCCTCGTACGCGGATATTTGAACGTCCGCTTTTTGGGAATATTTTTTGGATAAGTGACCCGAAAAAGAACTCGTTTGACTCCCACCGGAGCTCGCCGCGCTCGACGTTGAAGTCGACTTCTGTCTCTTTGAAGCTAGGCGCCTTCGAGACGAGGACGTCTGTCAGGACCAAAAATATCCTCGAGACATGAAATGTCAATTGGATCATTCGCATCCCATTTTGGGGTACTTTTTCAAAATATCCCACACGTGAACATATGCGAACTTTCTCCCGGTAAAGCGTTGTTCGAAATTTTCCTTCGCATTCTCTAGATGATCGCTGTCGTTTTCACCGCTTCGACGCTGCAAATGTTTGTAGACAGCATTGAATTTTTGGCAATCACCGTTAACCCGTTAACCCGTGTCCATTTACCGGTGAGCATATTTTTGGTACGAGGCTCACGGGTTGATTGCTCGTTGAACATCTCCAGAATCTAGTTCCAAAAGAATTCATCGGAATGGTAATTTCCGATATCTTTGTCTTGCGAAATTTCAATCCAAATTTCCGCAAGCAGCTTCTCTTCTTCCTTGGACCAGTTTCTCTTCAAACCTTGAGCCACCGCCTCAAGGTCATCATCGTCGTCATTGTCCAAATTCACGACTTTTTTATTTTATTTTCTAGCCATTGTTTTTTTTCTCCGCGTGATTTGGCCGGATCAAGGGGTTTAGGTACTTTGAATTGAGGTTCTGATTGTGATATAGGAAATGATGAAGGTTGCGATTGGTTATAGAACTGTGGTTGAGATTGGGAAAGTTGACGTTGGGGGTAATTTGCGAATTCTTGAAACGCAAATTGTTGGTTTTGGTAAATCGCCTCGGGAGGCAATTGTGTCCTATACAGAGGAATTTGTGGCGATGGGGAGTTAGAAGTTTGTGATGAGGGGGTAGACGGGTTTGACGAACCCCCGTATGGATTTGAGGCGAGAAAGTTCGTGAAATACATATGTTCGTTTGGATTTTGCGACATTATTTTTTTGTTTGATGTAGAGATATAGCCGAGTATGTGTGGTTTTTTTGATAAGATTTGTGTGAGAAAATTATATGTATATGATATGATATATATAGTGTAGTGTGTTAAGTTGGGTTTTTTTTTTTTTTTTTTTTTTTTTTTTTTTTTTTTTTTTTTTTTAAGGGACAAACGGTTGTATTTTAAACGGTAATGTTACCGTTTGAAATTAATTTGGGAATATTAAAACGTTTGGTTGTCAGATTCTATACTCGTCGTGCAGACGAGCAAGGCCACAACGGCGAGCTATGGCGAGTGGTGAGGGTGCAACGGCGAGGCAAGAAGAGATGCCACGTAGGCCAACGGCGAGGCACAAAGAGCTTGCACCGTGTGCTCTTAGAGCACAAATGTTGAAAATGACGTGCGAAATAGCCATGGTACCTTTAGAGCACAAATGTTGAAAACGAGCACGTGAGTCCGCTCGTTGCTGCGGGGTGGTCGTGTTTATGTCTATTAGAATTATGTTAACCTTTTTTTATGTAAGCAATTATTTTATTTTATATATTTTTTGTAACAACTATTGTTGGTATAAAGTGTTATTTTCGAGTCCTCAATATTACGTCTTAGGTCCAAAATATATACACATGAAAAGCATATAGAACCATTCGAAACAACAACTTTCCGTTAATCCAATGATATCGCATTATCTATAATGATAAAACTGACAAAGCACGAAAAATTCATGACTTATGTTGAGTCCAAGAAATAAAGTCACGTAGGACAATTCAAGATTTCAAGGTAAACTTCCATATACAATAGCCGTATGGAAAGTCGGATAAATTAAAGTTACACGATATTAACAAAAGTGAGAGCAAACCTGAAACAAAAGTAGTACTATATGAAAATGATAATTAAAACCTGAAACTAAACCGTAACTTTTTTTTTCTAGTAATTTGACTCCAACGTACTTTAGAAAATCTTGCACACGGCTGCAATCAAACATCCCTCCACCTTCACTTGAATATCCAGAACAACAAATTTGTGATCCAGAAACAATGGCCAAAAAATTCCATTTCATGTGTGTTCTCATAAAAACCAATTTATAGGAACCATAATCCATCTTTCTTGACTCATAGTTGAGCCTAAATCATAGTTGAGTCTAAGTTGCCCCATCTTTCTTGACTCATCGCACTCAAACCTATGACTGCCCACCATTTTTTTACTGATCTCCAATTGCTTTATTCCCGCTTCTTTTTGCCTGCACTTTGTTTAAAACGAAGCCAGATCGGAACACTGTTATACCCACTGATAATACCATTGCATGAACATATCAATGTCCCCATTTTAAATTATGCTTACCCCCTGGTCAATGATTTCTCCCAAATTAAATTGGTATATAAGTTCAATGTATGCACACGAATTGCTCATTTAAACTACAACATGGAATATATGGATGCAATCTTATGTATGAAACATCACCCTTATAAAAATACTTATACTAACATTAATCCTCACAATAATTTATTATAATTCTATACTACTCTATACCTAGTTTACATTTTAAATCTGTGTAGTCCGGTACATATTGTTGGAAAATTTTGCGAAAAGTATCATTAGGATATGAATGGTTGGCGGGTGCGAAGAGTGTACAACGGTGAGTTAAGAATTTTTCGTATGAAACATGTATTAAGATAAACCACCATTTATGTATTTTCTTGTAACAAATGTTGTGTTCTATCTTTACAGCCCATCCATTATGAATGTGTTGTGTTGCTCTGAGATTACTCACTGCATGATTTTGGTAGCTAAAGAAGGTAAGCCTACTTATTTTAATCTAATCCTGATAGGCTAATTTAGCGTTTAAAGTTTCAACTTGTTTACCTTTTAATGGACTGATGTGACCTGGATATATAGTTCGGTAAAACAACCCAACCAGTAGCCAACCAACCCAATCCGCAGTAAACCAAAGACCCGAGTCAGCAACAAGCCAAGACACCTCTGCCAGCAATTAAACATTCCTGACATCAGTAAACCAAACAACCAAACACACCATGTTAGCAACTAACATTGAAATATTGTTGTAAAAATTACACACATTAAAATATTATGCTTGGGTAACAGTTCAAAACGGGCCTGAACATGGTTCAGCTGCGTTGAAAGCAATGACATTCCTTTATCATTTTAAAGGAACAACGTGGTGAAGGTAGGGCCAAATAACATCTTAAGGTTGCTTGTTAAAAGGCATAACAATGAGGAGTTGGAGCCAGTTACTATCTCATAAAGGTGAGGCTATTTTGTTATTTTTATATAGCTGGAGTTCACGGTCCTCCTTGAAAACTACAAATTAACCATTTTATTCCTCAAACAAATATAGTAATTAGTTTTAATAAAATTATCCAAACACCCCAAAACAGAATAACCATTTTCAAAAGTGGCTAGTTGTTTGGCTACAACAAAAATGATTGTTTGTGCAACCATGAGATAGACTGTGTAAGCTGGACAGCTGGTCCACTTAAATTTGGTTTCACGGCCTTTATTAAATGGCAAACATGTTCATACACTCATAACACATAACAAATTCACAATTTCACATGCATGAGAAAACAAAGAACTTGTGATGGACAACAGTTAAAGCGGCTACTGTTACTATGACAGAGATGAGCAAGCAATCAACTCTGAATATGACTGATAAATATGCTTCTATAGGAATTTATTTTTTTATAAATCTCAACAGCATGACAACTTTATTGGCATAAAAAATGACCCTAAATCATCAGATAATTTCAATTTTGATGCAACTAATCCCAAGTTGTTAAACAAAATGCCAAACTGGCTGTCTAAATAATCTATTAATGTATTTTCGTTGCGGCTAACATAATGCCAACTACCATTCAATCATTTTTAGTTTGGTCATCTTGTTTAGCAAACAACTTAAGTTGACTTACAAATTTGTTTGAGGCTTAGTAATACTTGACCCCTAATCATAGTTACATGTATATAACAATTTACTAATGTGTTGCTAAATGGATCCCTACCAACACACATACCAAAAATTATGGTTGAAAATACAAAACATTAAAAAATCACAACTTTCATGACATACTTTCCTTAAACTAAAACAAAAAGCTTTTTCAGTATAACATACCAAAAATGCTTTCCAGCTTGTGGCTTTGTTGACTCATGGTTAGACTTTATTCTCAGAACTTTCATCCTCACTACTTTCTTCAACTTTTGCAGCAAATTTTTTCTCGATTAGCTGCAATACATCTATTTGAACATTAACTAATAAACATATTATATATAGCTCAAACACGATCATCATTATATAAATTCCTCAAAAAATGCAATTTTTTCTTTGGTTCTTTCAACATCCAATTCTCATCAAGAAAATTTTGTAACTTATAACATACCTGATACGTTCAGCCATATATCGCCATGAAATCCAAGGTCCACAAAAATACTTTCTAGTGTGTCGTTGACCACCCTGTGATCAAAATTGGCATTTGACGATATTATAAACTTATTTTGTCACATGTCAACAACTATGTGAAGTTAAAGTTTGCGTTGCATACCCGAGATCACCTTTAAGTAGAAATTCGTGTAGTGGAGGGTCTAGAAGGCGGACCTGAAATTTTTGATAAAAATAAACATTGATCAAAGTTATTTTCTGGTCCTTTTCAAATGATGCAACGTTGAAAATATCATAAGTAAGCCATATTATAAACATCAACCTTGTATAATAAGCAAATATCAACCTTGGATCATATCAAACTTATTATATGAATTAACGTATGCCTTATTAAAACAATTCATCAAAAGAAGTACATATAGAGAATGATGGATTTACGGTTCCATAACACACCTCAATATCCATAACCATTTTACAACATGAGAGGATCTAAACACACGTGAGTTGTGTTGAGGATACTTTGAGTATATACCAAATAGTATGCGGAATCTACTACTTGATACTTAGAAGATTTTATCAATGGAACAGTAATTGTATGAACAAATGATATCAACAAACGCTTCAATATTATTAAGTATAATACGAGTGATCTTGCTTATCACTAGGGTTTACAAACCTTGAAGCTTAACAAAACATACGTACTAAATCTTGTAACCTAGGACCTCCTTTTATAGCACAAGGAGTCCTTTACAAGATAAGTATAATATTCTAAACGTGTAGAATATTCGTATAATTCTAACTATATAAGATATACACAAAATCTATTCTATACTTATCTTCTTACACGTCTTCATAAGCAGTACCATCTTCAGTCTTCAAGCAGTCTAGCAGTATCAACTTCCATACTAGCAGTACTAACTCTGTCAGTTAGTACTGTTAGTTATATCTTCAACATTCTTTAATTTTAACTCTGGCAGTACTAATATTTACACTAGCAGTACTAATTCCATTAGTACTGTTAGTGTTATTCTTCAGCAGTACTAACCCTTCTTTGACAAAACCAAGTACTTGAACATTTAATTCCTAACAATCCTCCCCTAAACTTGTGATTTACCCTAAATCATCAAGTTTCTGAATTAAATCATTACCTTGTGAGGATTATTCCAAACACTCTATCTTCTTGGTCTTGTAGTCTTCATCTCTTCTGCTTGCTGATAAATCTTTCTCACTAATTCCCTTGCCATGTCAAATTCCTCATCAACTCTGAGCTTTGCAGCCAACATTACAAACAAAATACCAGCTCTCAATGGGTAATCCTTTTCTATCAGCATGTAGACATCAACACCATCCTTTGTAGATACATGGTGAACACCACATGTATCATACAATCTCCATGTAGTACCAAGGTCATGAGCTTGAAATTTCCATAGAATATCTTCTGGATCAGGTTCATATAACCTCTTCAATTCCACCCATAACTCCTTGTCTTTGTCTTCAATAGGATATGTAGACCTAAACTTCTCTTGAACCAGACTCCATAGCTGATTCAAGTCTTCTCTATCAAATGCCTTAAGCATGTCTTCAAAATACTTGTACATTTCATAGTGTCCACCTACTCTGATGATCTTCCATGCCTTGACAAATCCATCTGTGTGAACTTCCTAGTCAATGATCGGATGTTTAGCTTGAATTGGATCAACATTCAACACTTTTGGGATTATAACCATCATCTGCTGAAGTCTTTCATCAGTTAATTACTCTACTGTTTCTTTTTCCTCTTCTGTTGGTTGTTCTTCTTTCTCTTGTTCAGCTGTAGAAGAACTTTCACCAATCTTTTGCTTCTTTGAAGACTCTGACTCTAGATGTATATCTGCTCTTTTAGCAACTCTGCTAGTCTCGTCAGTTTCCATGAATCCTCTTAACAAATGTTGAACTTTCCTATATGCCGTGCAATACAACTTTTCAATTTCTTCATCTTCTAACATAGACTGCCTCAGCAGTACTATCCCCTGCACCAGCAGTACTAAGTTGATGAGCACCAGTACCTTCACCCAAATCTTCACCTTGCCTCCCCTGAGTGCCTTGCCTCCCCTGAATTAATGAAACATTGGGGTCTTCATCAAGCTTGGAAATCTTCCTCCCCTATTTGGATGAATCATCACCTATGTCATCTAAGTCTTGATCATCAGAACTTGAAGATTCTACCACCTGTTCTTTTCTCTTGCTTTTGAGTGACTTGACCTGTTGCTCCAACTTTTTCACTTTCAAAATCAGCTTTTTGTATACTCTTCCAAAGACCTTCTTGGTTGCCTTCAGATCATCTTCTAGGCCAGTTACTTTTTCATTCAACCTGGTACATAGTTCCATCAATTCTTGAATTTTTGTACTACTCTCAGCACTTCTAGATGTGTGACCTTCTGGGAGAGGTGCATCATAGAGCAAAGACTCAGGCTCAACCAAAGGATGAGTATTTGAGCCACCCATTATTTCCATGTGGCTTGGGATTCCACCACCTGCATCAAGTCCATGAGGGCTAGATACATTAGGTGTTGCCATAGGTTGGGTCTTAGGTATGTTACCCCTGTCCTGCCCAGCTTCTAAGCCTGAGACAGTAGGAGCAGCCATTCCTAATCTGTCATAGACAACCTCATCTGCTACTAGGGATGTAGTAAGAACTCTGTACTGAGGTACACTAGAGCCCTCTCTGGATGTACTCCTAGTTGGTGATGAGATTGGTTGTGAGTCTTTTTTAGATGAACTTGTGGGTGTGTGTTGGGAGTCAACTGGGGTAGTTGATCCTTTACCCTGTACCTGCAACATAGTATCAAAAAGTGGAACGTCTGCCCCACTATAACCCTTTGAGGCCATCCTCATGTTACTAAATAATTTTTGTGAAAGGGTTGGAGTTGGATAAATATTTTGATGAGGTAGAAGCAAGCTTTTTCTCATATTCAAAATCATTTGGATAAAACGTGGATACATTAAAAACTTGGATTTGCTATCCACATTTTTGACCATACCATCAAAAATCAGTTTTGAAAAATTATAAGTCCTATTTGTTGATAAGCAAATGAGAGCAGTTGCAATATTGCTACTAAACTGTTCCCATGAAGTTTTCTTAGGACTCATATAGTGAAGAATGGTATGTATGAAAAACCTCCATTGTGGGGCAAAACATCCTTTTTGAAAAGTTAATGTTTGAGAAGTTGTGTTATACCCCATTCTGGATAGATTTTGAAAAATTTCAGTGTTAGGCAAATCACTAATACCATTTTCATCTGCTAGATGGAGATGCCTCATAACAGATGATTCAGTAAGAGTGATGGTCTTGCCATCAACTGATGTAACTAACTCTTTGTCTCCATTTTCAATAGTATTGACAGTGACAGTCTGCCAAAACTGTTTGATTTGAGAGACATAGATAGTAGGGTTTAGAGTTAAAGCATACCTTATATGGGTAGAGTTTAGAAAATCAACTATCTGATGGAAGTGTACACCTTCCTCTGTTTTCTCCAAGTAAGCTACCATGTTGTGTTTGTCGACAAAAGCTAAATCCGCCATTATTTTCAGTAAAAGTTTGATGTGACTGCTGGGATATGATTGATTAGGTAAGAAAGTATGTTGAGTAAAGCGAATTGAGATATTATAAAGGAATACTTAGGGTTTCTATTGAACCGACTTCAATAAAATATTTCTTTAGATTGAAGAAAGTGAATAAAGTAGATAAAAAGTAAAAATTATCCAATTTAGGAAACCCTTAAGTAAAGTAATTGACCAGAATTTTCTCAACGACTATATTCAAAAAGCGGTTATGACTCAATAGTACAAACGGCTATCCAGTAGTACAAAGTTTTTCCTAGCAGTACTAACTTTTGCCTAGCAGTACTAAGTTTTGAAAAAACTTTTACTCAGCAGTATAAACTCAATTTCTTATTTAAAACAATACTGCGTACAAACACTTTGAAAGGATTAAGTGTAAAGGAAGATACTTAATCAAATTTAGGTTGAATTTAACCTCTGGTTGTGTGAGAATCAATAATTTCAGTTATAAAAACTGCCTGTGATCAGATAAACTCATTCAAAAAGCTTTCTTGACAGGGTTTCCAGCTCGTGGCAGGTGTTGCCTCTAACACAAATGTGTTAGATTCACTTTTGCTCACTGTTCTCTTTACCAGATGTCCTTGGACTAACTCATTATACTAATAAAAGTATAAAATGATAAAGAGTGAGTTAGATCAGTTACTATCTGACTAACTATGCCATCAATTCATGTTCACAAATACCATCAGTTTGATTTCAAGAAGGAGATTTTAAAGAACCTCCCAACTCAGGTGTAAAACCTTTGTCAAGTGATCCCCAAATTCCTTCTATCATGAATATGTTGCACCAACATTGAGCAACATCAGGACAGCAAACAATCCACCACTTTGCTTCTCACACATTACAAACTCCAATAGCAGCAGAAACCATATAAGTAACAGCACATCAGTACATACTGACCATTCAGTACATATTGACCATTCAGTACATACTGTGCATTCAGTACACACTGACCATTCATCACAAGCTAATCACATCCTTAGCTTCATAACCTGCAAATGTTAGTCCAAAATCAAGAAAACACAATGCAAAGCATTTGCTTCATAGCAGTATAAAGTATGACTAACAGTTCAAACACAGCAGACTTAATTTGCACTAGCAGTACAAATTATACATAGCAGTACTAATTGATACAACTAGCAGTACAAATACTTTTCATTTACAAAAACACCAAGATTAATAACTTTAGGGATTAAGCATTCCAATACTTGCAACCAAGTATTGAAACTTTCCAACATCAAAAGCTTTAGTAAGTAAATCTACAAAATTGTTGTCTGTATGAATTTTAACAACCTGAACTAGTTTTTTTCTCATTGCAGTCTCTTATAAAATGATGCCTAATCTCTATGTATTTTGTTTTAGAATGTTGAACTGGATTTTTAATAATACAAATTGTACTGCTATTGTCTATGAAAATCATGGTATTCATAAAGTTGTACCCATAGTCAAGCATCTGATTCTGAATCCATAGAACTTGACCACAACAACTAGCAGTAGCCACATATTCAACTTCAGTTGTAGAAGTGGCCACAATAGTTTGCTTCTTGCATTACCATGATATCAGCCTACAACCTAGGAATTGACAACCACCTGTTGTTGATTTCCTATCCAAACTAGCACCATCATAGTCACTGTCTGAGTATGCCACCAGATCAAAAGGAGATTCTCTAAGATACCATAGACCCAATTTAGGTTGACCCTTGAGGTACCTAAAGATTCTCTTCACAGCAACTAAATGTGATGCTTTTGGAGTAACTTGAAACCTTGCACATGCACACACAGCAAACATAATTTCTGGTCTTGATGAAGTGAGGTACATCAAGGACCCAATCATGGATCTGTAGGGGTGGACATCAACATTTTCACCATCTGAATCTTTTAGCAATGGTTTCTCTGGATCAACAGGAGTACTTGCTACTTTGGCATCTGTAAAATAAAACTTTCTCAATATCTCAGTTACATATTTATCTTGACTGATAAATATTCCTTCAGCCGTTTGCTTTACTTGCAGCCCCAAAAAGAAAGTGAGTTCACCTATGGAACTCATTTGAAACTTATCATGCGCAAGTTTCTCAAATTCAATGCACATCTCCTTCTTTGTGGATCCAAAGATGATGTCATCCACATAGACCTGTACAAGCAAAATATCTCCCTTTTTCTTCTTAATAAATAAGGTCTTATCTATCTTGCCTCTATGAAACCCATTTTCTAATAAATAAGTAGCTAAAGTTCCATAACAGGCTCTAGGAGCTTGATGCAAGCCATAAAGAGCTTTTACCACCTTGTATACCTTGTCTGGATGTTCAGAATCTTCAAAGCCTGGAGGTTGAGAAACATAAACCTCTTCTTCAATAGTACCATAGAGAAAGGCACTTTTGACATCCATCTGATATACCATAAACCCCATGAATGAAGCATAAGCTAAGAACAATCTTATAGCTTCAATCCTAGCTACAGGTGCAAAAACTTCTTCAATAGTACCATAGAGAAACATAAACCTGGAGGTTGAGAAACATAAACCTCTTCTTCAATAGTACCATAGAGAAAGGCACTTTTGACATCCATCTGATATACCATAAACCCCATGAATGAAGCATAAGCTAAGAACAATCTTATAGCTTCAATCCTAGCTACAGGTGCAAAAACTTCTTCATAATCAATTCCTTCCTCTTGAGTGTAACCCTGAGCTACAAGTCTTGCTTTATTCCTGATCACTATCCCTCTTTCATCTTTCTTATTTCTAAAAATCCACTTTGTACAAATAACCCTCATGCCCATAGGCAAATCTACCAGCACCCAAACCTTTTGAATCTTGAACTGTAGAAGCTCTTCTTGCATAGCTTCCACCCAGCTTGAATCCTGTAGGGACTTAAGTATGTTCTTGGGTTCTTCTTGTGAAAGAAAACATACAAACAGAACTGTATTGGCATCTTCATGCTTTTTCTCTTCATAAACTGCACTGAGAAAACCTTGTTGATCTGAATTCATTGTCTGTCTTCTTGTCTTAACACCAGACTGTATATCTCTAACCACATTCTCTAGGGAGTGATTCTTGTAAACTCTTGTGTGTGGAGTTGTAGGAACTGGATAAGTGAGTGGCATGTTATTAAGATACACTTCATCCTCAGAGAAATCATCAGCAGTAGTAACTGGTGGGCTAGCAGTATTATCATTTTTCCCAGCAGTACTAACATTTGGCTCAGCAGTACAAACACAATTTATATTGTCTTCAGGATTATCTTGTTCTTCAACACCACTTTCTTTGTTTCCATCTTCAGAGCCTTTCTTGTTTGCATCATTAGAAGGTTCAGCATTCTTTGAAGATGAATCAACACTATTCCAAATTGGCATCAGAATGTGATCTTGATCATTCTTTTTCTCCATGCTTGGTTCACCTGTATCAACACTATCTTCTGAACCTGCAAAATCATTAGAATTTGTTACTGCAACAACTGGTACATAGTTCATAGATTGTGTTAGAGTATCAAGATCAAACAGCCATTTTGGACCTTCACCTGCAACATTAGACTTATTCTCTAAAAACTGAACATGCAGGTTTTCTTCTACTTTCCTGGTTCTTATGTTGTATACCCTAAATGCTTTGCTGTTTAATGAGTACCCAACAAAGAAACCCTCATCTGACTTTCCATCAAATTTTCCCAAATAGTCTAAGGTATTGAGAATAGTGACATGACAGCCAAATGGTCTTAGAAAACCTAAAGCAGGTGTTCTACCTCTAAATAGTTCATATGGTGTCTTGTTGTGAGATTTGACCACTAAAACCCTGTTTTGCACATAACAAGCAGTATTAACTGCTTCAGCCCAAAAAGTAATGGGCAGCTTAGAATCAGCTAACATGGTCCTAGCAGCCTCTATTAGTGTCATATTCCTCCTTTCATCAACCCCATTCTGCTGAGGAGTTCTAGCTACACTAAATTCTCTCTTAATACCTTTTTCTCTACAAAATTCATCCATAACTCTATTTTTAAATTTTGTCCCATTGTCACACCTGATGATTTTCACTTTCTTATCAACTAAGTTTTCTATTTCAGTTATAAAAGTCTTAAGAATGCTACTTGTTTCATCCTTAGATCCTAGAAAGAAAACCCATGTGAACCTGCTATAATCATCAGTTACCACAAGACAGTATTTCTTATGTTGTATACTACTCACAAAAGTAGGGCCAAACAAGTCCAAATGAAGCATGAATAATGGTTGAGTAATAGAGTTCTGGGTCTTGGGCTTGCAAGAAGCTTTGTGTTGTTTGCCCTTGAGACATGCAACACAAGTTTGGTCATTTTCAAAACGTTTTTAAGGAAAGCCTCTTACCAAACCATCTTTAACAATCAGATTTATGATTTTAAAATTAACATGACCAAGTCTTCTATGCCAAAGCATTGACTCATCCAATGTGGCTTTTACTACAAGACAAGTTATAGCCTCTTTAGGAACAATTTTCTTCGTGTCAACACTGTACATATTGCCCTTTCTAGGAACTTTAAGTAGTACTTGACTTTCATCAGGTAACTTAAAATTTGGAGAAAGAACAAGACATTCAGTGTTTGTAAAAGGAACTTTGTTCTTTTTGTCACACATTTGTGAGACACTAAAGAGATTGCACATGAGTTCATGCACAGAATACACATCTTCAAAGTCAAGTTTACTGGTTTTTAAAGTACCTTTACCAGTAATTCTGCCACCAATTCCTCCCCCAAAGGTAACATATCCTCCATCCATAGGTGTAAAATCTGATAGGTAGGATATGTTCCCAGTCATGTGCCTAGAGCATCCACTATCAACATATCCTTGATCTTCTTTATCATCTTATTTGGATGTCCCTGCGCATACAATAAAGGAAAATAGTTTTCTTTAGGGACCCAAGCCATTACTGACTTGGATTTGCCTCGTGCATCAATGTAATTATATTTATTCATTGTTATTGATGCACCATTGGGTTTGATAGGTCTCTATGCCCAACATGCTGAGGCCTTAACAACATTTCCCTCATTTGCCCTAGCAGTGTTTCTTGGCCTAGCAGTACTAACTACTGGTCTAGCAGTTTTAACATTTTTATTCCAAATTTTGTTGTGAAACACTGCTTTCTTATAAAGAGGCCTATTAACAGTTTGTTGTGCTATCTTAGAAAAACTTGAAGTGAATTTAGCGCTTGAAACTGTTTGTTTGGGGTAAACAGTCTGAATTGGTCTGGAAGTACTAACAGCTGGTCTAGCAGTACAAACTGTTTTAAGGCCAGACTTCATCAAAATTGCTCTGGGAGACATATTACTGTTAACTTTACGATGAGTTTTTCTTGAAAAACTGTTTATGTTCACCCTTTCATTTGTATTCCCATGCACCCTTGTATTCCCTGTAACCACCCTTTTCCCTTGATGATTGTTGCAAAAAGCCTGCAAGTGATCAAAGCTACTACAAGAATAGCAAGCCTTATTGCACATGACAAACTCATTGCCTAGTTGTTGGGACTTAAGATTGTTCCAGTTTCTCTGGTTTCCCCTAGGGCATTGAGACCTGTTTGTGGACCTATACAACTCAGCATATCTAACTGTTGGCCTAGCTTGTTTTACTTTTTTCTAGGTGTAACAGTTTCTACCTTAACCACCTTAGGAACAACAGTTTCTTTTTGCTTTTCTACTTCAGGTTTAGACTCAACCTGATCCTCATCATCAGATTCCCAATCTTCAATAATTGGGGCATCTGAATTCTTCTTATCATCTGACACCTTATCTTCAACAATTCATTAACTTCTACTGGTTTATTTAAACTAACACTTTCCTTAGCCTTAGATCCATATTCAAATTTAGGCTCTTGAAATTCATCTAAACCTGTGTGTTCTAAGTCAATACCTGGGGGTGAATGAATTCCTCTATGTGGAGGTGGACATGTTTTGTATCCTAACCCTGACTTAGCTTTATTAACTAGTTGACACTCAATGATCTTATTAACTCCTTTAGATGCATATTCTAAAGTGTCTACACTTAACTGTATGTTATCTTTTGCTTTCTTAATCTTTTTCAACCCAGCTCTAAGCACACTTATCTCAGCATCTTTATGAACCATGTCTCGTTTAAATACAACAATATCTTCAGAAAAAACAGGTTCATTTTTCTTATAAAACGAAATTTGTTCTTCTAATACAGCTGAACCTCTTTTATGATTTGCTAAATTATAATTAGTTTGGTTTAGCTCTACTCTTTGCTCATCATAGTGCTTTTTAAGTGTTTCATAATATTTTAAAGCAGAACAAGATTTAGAACAACTTTTTACTGAATGTACCTCTGAGTCAGAAAATGCCATCAGTGCCATCTTAGTTGGTGCTTCTTCCTCATCAGCCATGAAGCTCCAATCATAACCGAGACCATCAATTGCAACCATTGCCTTTGAAGAAGGCTCTTCCACTTCCACAACCTTCCTAGTTTCCTGCTTGTTCCCATACCCCTTGCTTTTGTTGTCCTGCTGCCTTGGTCTTCTGCATTCTCTAGCAAAATGTCCCAACTTGTGGCAGTTGAAACACTCCACCTTGGTTTTATCAAAACCAGCTGTATCATTACCACTGATTGTGATCTTTTTCCCGGTTCTCTGCCAGAATTTCTTTGCTCTCATGCTTAGCAGTGCAACCTGCCACTTGAAGTCCATCTCTTCCAGATCATCTTCATCTATCTGTTCAAGATCTTCATGGGATAGCAAAGACCCATTGGCTTGACTGGTCAGGAAAGCATAGAATGTAGTATCACTTATGCCAGCAGTACTAGTTATTGAACAAGCAGTACTAGTTATTGAACAAGCAGTACTAGTTATTGAACTAGCAGTACTAACATTAGGGTTAGCAGAACTAACTCCTGAAGCCACATTAACCTCATCTGGACTGATATTGCTAGGAGATGACACAAATGCCATGTTCCCAAAACTTGAACTTGAACTTCCAGCCTTCTTTACCTCCTGTTCAACAATTTTAAAATTGTTGTACAAATCATTAAGACTCATTGTATCAATTTCTGGCTTGTTCTTCCAGACAACCACATGAGAGTACCAATCAGCAGGCAAACTTCTTAGGAATTTGGAATTAAGATCCTCTTGAGGGATCTCAACACCCAATATAGCCAGTTGGCTGACTATCTTTTGCAGCCCGTTGAACATATGATCAAGAGATTCATTGCTAGTAGCACTGAAGTTCTCAAAACTCTGCTTCAGCAAGGTCTTCTGTGTCTTTTTGGTGGCTTCATTACCACCAAACCTGGTAGTTATTGCTTCAAACAAGGATTTGGCATCCTTGTATTTGCTGAAAGTCAGAAGTTGATAATTAGGGATGGTCATGCGCAACAAGCTCCTTGCTTTAACATCATTCTTTTTCTACAGCTTTTCTTCTGCAGTAACAGGAGAAGTATTCACAGTTGTGACCATTTGACCATCAACTGTTGTTTCAGTTGTTGATGGTTTGAAGGAGTTCCCATCCTCTATGATTTCCCAAAGTGCATAATCCTGCACTTGGAAGTATTGTTCAATCCTTAGCCTCCACATCTCGAAGTCATTCTGTTTGAGCATAGGCAACTTGGCAGTAGTGCTGGTCTGTGTAGTCTCCATATCCATCGTCTTTATAGGGAATAAAGAGTTCTTCCAAAAAGTATCTTCTAAATCAAAGTATCAGAAACCTAGCTCTGATACCACTTGAGAGGATTTAAACACACGTGAGTTGTGTTGAGGATACTTTGAGTATATACCAAATAGTATGCGGAATCTACTACTTGATACTTAGAAGATTTTATCAATGGAACAGTAATTGTATGAACAAATGATATCAACAAACGCTTCAATATTATTAAGTATAATACGAGTGATCTTGCTTATCACTAGGGTTTACAAACCTTGAAGCTTAACAAAACATACGTACTAAATCATCTAACCTAGGACCTCCTTTTATAGCACAAGGAGTCCTTTACAAGATAAGTATAATATTCTAAACATGCAGAATATTCGTATAATTCTAACTATATACAATATACACAAAATCTATTCTATACTTATCTTCTTACACGTCTTCATAAGCAGTAACATCTTCAATCTTCAAGCAGTCTAGCAGTATCAACTTCTATACTAGCAGTACTAACTCAGTCAGTTAGTACTGTTAGTTATATCTTCAACAGTCTTCAACTTTAACTCTGGCAGTACTAATATTTACACTAGCAGTACTAACTCCATTAGTACTGTTAGTGTTATTCTTCAGCAGTACTAACTCTTCTTTGACAAAACCAAGTATTTGAACATTTAATTCCTAACACAACATCAACAGTTGTTTAACATTTTAACATTCATTATTCATTTTATTAGGCTCTTGGCATTACCACAAACACATTATAGGCTCATGTCAATACCACACTCTCTAAAACAGATATAATGCATACCAACAATTAAAAAGAAAAACAGTTTCAAAGACAAAAGATGAAACATCTTTAACGGACTAAATACATAAGCATTGAAAAGTGATAAAATTGCAACACAAAATCATATCCTCCATCTTCCACAAATGAATGTCAGAAAAACCAATAATTCAATTAACTTCACCATTAATTATACAAAATAATTATAACCCATATATATATATATATATATATATATATATATATATATATATTATATATATATATATATATATATATATATATATAAAAAACCCCCAAATTTAACTA
The DNA here is from genome assembly GCA_021014915.2 of Artemisia tridentata subsp. tridentata. NCBI lineage: Eukaryota > Viridiplantae > Streptophyta > Magnoliopsida > Asterales > Asteraceae > Artemisia > Artemisia tridentata. The sequence continues at coordinate 305,999,512 of CP139509.1, forward strand.
AATTAAACAAATGCAATTAATGTTGATAAACTTACCCAATCGAGTTATGCCAACATGCAGTTTCAAGATTCACTGTTTGCTTCTTCTTTTTCCTCAAACTGATGATTTAGTTTTAGTTTGAATCCGCGTTTTTTTATTGAGGTTACTCTGTGTGTGTGTGTTTTGATATGGGGATGGGAGGTTCTGGAATTGTAACGCAGAATAGTAACTACAATCAGGAAATTTCTAGGTGGTGTAAACATGTTAAACCATGATTTTTTTTCGATCTAACATTTATACATAGAACAAAGGACGATCGTGAAACTTCTTATTCATAATTAGTGATAACATCATACATATTTGTTGTACACTTGTTATCCTTCTCATGGTATCGTACAAAGGTTTAGGTGTATTACGGAGTAATTACGCTAAACGGGTTGTGAACAGTTTATCCCCCACCACACTTACACCAATCAAAATTTGCCAACATATCTGGGAATTCACTGTTGGGCTTTGGAGTTCGTATAGCTATTTAGTGTTTCTATGCAAACCCAAAAACCTACCAATGAGGTACCAAATTAATTGAAAACGGGCTCCGTAAAAAATCACTCTTTCATCCATTTTTTTTTTTGTGGTTTTAGTATAATTTATAATGAGGTGCAAAATAGCCATGGTACCGGTTGCTCTTATAGCCATTCTATTTTGATACCTACCGGTTATTATAATTTGAAATGTTAGTCACGACTCATGAGCATTGTTGGGAATTATTGTAGAACAGACTTAAGTCTGCTGATGAAATCGTTAAGTCTGTTAGCTTAGTTAAGTCTGCCAGTACAAAGTTAAGTCTGGCAAATATAGTTAGTACTGGTAGGTATTATTAGTTAAGTCTGTTTATGTTTAACAGAATAGTTTGTTAGCTATATGTTAGGAAAGGATATATACGTATTAGTTATCTTATTAGAAGATATGTTTATCCTTTCACACGTTTTGTAACATTAGGGTTTCCTTAGAGTATAAAAGGAACCCTACGGCATTATGTTTTAGTGACAAATTGAAAAGTTTAATAGTAATACGAAGTTAGTAATCATAGTTGTGTTCTTCATACTTGTTGTTTGTTAAGACTCCGCATTAACAATCAATATACTGTTAAGAGTTTCTCATATAGATTAATTTGGATTTATTCAAGTTATCTATGACCTAACACAGTGTAACACCCCCAAATTTAGATACAACGAAATAGAGATTTGGGGAGTTACTTATTAGCTTCACAGTCCAAGTCATAGAAAACGAACTCTAAAATGAGACATTTTCGAAAAACAACACCATTCGATAATATTTAAAGAAAATTCAGAGTTTTGTAGCATAACATGGTCCCAATACATCAGTACATAACATAAATTGTTCAAAAGTTTATCGAATGGAATTATAGTAAGATAAGTCTTCATTTATGCAAAAGACTCGAAAATGCTTCCCGATGCTATCGCCTTAAGGACCTGAGATAAAACATGCTAAAAAGTCAACACGAATGTTGAGTGAATCCATAGAGTTTAATTATAAGCAGTTGATCACAATAAATAAGTTATAAAAGCGACTAAGCAACAAATGCAAAGTATAGTAAAGTTATTATTGCACTAAGCTCGTGACCCCGAACATTAACGTTATGGTGGGATATTCTAGCAGAATATAAATTTGCCCTTCAACATAGGTAATAGCCATACCTAATCAACAATACGAATACAATACATGTGATAGCCTAACTGGCAAATTTCGGCATGAGGGCTGTCATACCCAATAGATCTATTTACTGTATTCGCGTTCACTCGCAAGTGATTAACGGTTCACGATAAGGAAGGGACTTTCGGCTATGGGAAACTTAGGCAACGATAATAACCGGATAGCAAACAATTTCAAAGCATTGTGATCATAAATATTTATAGCATGTATCTCCCCCACGGAGTTTGTAAAATAATTGAAGTAAAAATTGGGGCTATGAACTCACCAATAATGAAGTAGCAACGGAAATCGGAGAAGTGTGCACGTCGAGAAAAACCGCGAAGATCACAAGTGACCTAAAAATACAACACGACTTAGGCTCGGGGAATAAAGTAAATTACTTATATTTGTGATTTAACTCAGTACTTATACTATTAATATCATATGGTCATTTATTTAAAAGTATTATAGCAAGACATGGGTCGAAAGACGTTTATAAAAGCTTATATGGTTTAAAAATGCAAAGCTGATGGAAATTTTATAAAATTGCCGCACTAATCGGGTCGCCATTTCTAAACCGTAAAGGGTAAAAATATGAAATTTATATGCTTGGAAAGGTGTAAATATATACATTTTAAAACTCAAGGTCTCACTTAACTGAGAACTTCACAACAGGGGTAAAATTACCAATTTGTCCCTGTGTCTATATGCAGTTAATTCCAGCATCCAGTTAGGCTTAGGAAAAAGGGCACATCTTTTGTTCTACAGGTCTAATAGACACAAGGCCAGTGGGAAAAGTTTTCTACATGTCTTAGCTCAAACTTTCATGTTTTGACAAACATAGGGTTCTGTGTAATAGTTTGGAGAAAATGGCCTATCAAATCTGACATGCATTTCTGGGTAACTTTTAGTATAGGATTTTTATTAAAATCATCATGAGGTTTTAAGATGTATGGCTTTTTGATAAAAGACCCTGAGACATAGGGTTAACTCACTATATTTTTCTTTTAGCTCAAATGGTTACTGAAATAAAATGGTGAGGTCGTTTTTGGGCTCTAGAAAAACTGGGCAGATTCACTTTTCAAAGTTATGATCTAGCTTAACAACTCTTGCATTTATAGCATAATCAAACTTAACTATCTATCTAAAGTCCTATATTCATATGAAAACTTAATCAAACCCTCCAATATAGTGCATGCAAGAGATGTTTACTTCTATACTAGAAAGCTTATAAATAAATCATGATATAATGAATTTGAATGAGAAAAAGGGATTAGAAACAAACTAGCACTCTAGGATCTTCAAGTCTAGCACTAATGTAGCTATGAAAAATCAAACTCCAAGGTGTCCTTGGCCTTGGAAAGCCACGAAATTCAGCAGCAAACAAAGAGAAATATGCAGAATTTTTGGAGAGAAATAAGTTTGGTGATGCACTCTATGTAAAATTTAACCTATTTATGTAAGAATTACACTAGTGGATAACACATGTGAGATGTTTAGCTATATCACCAAGCCACATGGCTTGGTGGAGTCTTAAAACCAGCCACCTAATGGGTGAGTAAGTTAGTGGGATCTTTTTAAGTATTATTTAGGTTATAGTGTGTGTTATGATGTAATTTTTGATCCCGGTAATTTAAAACGTGTAGTTTTAAAGACACGAAAGTTAAATAAATATCAAAACATAGTATATTTTGTAAAAATGGTTGCATTTAATTTAAAATGAGTAATTTTGATGTTTCATGTATTTCCCGAGCCTTCCGGAGTGTTACAATGTCTTTAGAGCTTAAACCGCGAGCCGAAAACGCGTAAAATGTAAAATGTGCACACTTCGCGTAGAAATGGAAAATTAATTTATTCCATATGAAAACAAGTACGTGGGGGAATATAAATCATATTAATGGGTAGACTGGGCATAGTCTGAGTCAAATTACAAATTTCAGTGTACGCGTCTCAACGTACGCGGGTAACTTTCCTGGTAAAAGTCAAGTTACTTAAAATAGAAAAATTAAGTAATTAAAATTAGTAAAATTAGTGACCTGAAATGTCTCGGTTGTTACACACAGGCTACTTAGATCCATAACCGTGGACCTACAAGTTGTATCAGAGCCTATAGAGGGACTCTGAGTAAGAAGAAACACAAACCACAAACACTCATTCACTCAAAAATCCTGCATAATGTCTCAACCGGCCAATGATGAGTTCTCAACTCATCTTAGTGATGAAGAAGGTTCAAATCATGATGATGATACATCAGAAACCAGTAGACCTAAACAACAACAACAAAACATTCCTGCAACAACCACTATCTCAAACATCAAACTCCCAATTCTAAAAAAGGAGGAGTATGATATCTGGGCCATGGAGATGGAGCATTACCTTGAGTACATTGATAATGATGTATGGAAGGTGATTCAGAATGGAAACTCAAAGAAGAGGATCTCTGTTGGTAAGGATGGTGTTGTTAGAGTGCTTCCACCAGTCTCTGCTGCAGAGATTCATGCTGTGGAGAAGGAGAGGAAGGCAAGAACCATCTTACTGATGGCCCTTCCCAAGGAACATTTAAGAAGATTTCATGGAATGGATGATGCTAAGGAGATTTGGGAAGCAATCAGAACCAGGTTTGGAGGAAATGCTAATTCAAAGAAGATGCAGAAAGCTGTTCTCAAACAACAGTTTGAAGCATTCACTGTGACCAGTTCTGAAGGATTGGAGAAAGGGTATGATAGATTCCAATATCTCCTCTCACAGTTGGAAGCTCATGGTCACATCTGGCAATGAGCATGAGAATGAAAGAAGATGTTGACACTTTGTCAATTGATGATTTGTACAATAATCTTCGGGTCTTTGAACATGAAATCAAAGGTGTTTCAAAGGCATCTTCAAGTGCTGCTAATGTTGCTTTTGTCTCCCAAAGCAAGAGCAGTACTAGCAAAGTTAATTCTGGTAGCTATAATTCTGGTGTCTATGATACTTCTTCAAGCAATATGAAAGAAAGAGAAGTTCCTGCTGGTTTTGCTGATGAAGTCATCTATTCACTCTTTGCAAAGAGATCAGAAGACAAGGACCTCATTAATGAGGACCTTGAACAGATAAATGATGTAGACATTGAAGAAATGGACATAAAGTGGCAGATAGCAATGATTGCTCTTAGAGTGAAGAAGTTCTACTAGAAAACTAGAAGAAATATCAGATTTGATGGAAAGACACCAGTTGGTTTTAATAAGAAGAAGGTTCAATGCTATAGGTGTCACAACACTGGTCACTTTGCTAGGGAGTGTACAACAAAGGTGACTACTGATGGAAAGAAGCAGAAAGATTCAGCCTCTCAAGAAGCAGACAAGCAGGAGAAGAGTCAAATGGGTACGCTGACTTTGGAAGCTGGTGCTGTTGACTGGGGAGATCACACAGAGGAAGAAACAGAACCAAATCATGCATTCATGGCTATTAGCTCCAATACTGAGGTATCCTTGTGTTCTAAAATATTCATGAAATCATATAATAATATTAAAACATTGTGTGATGAGCAAATGCAACAGATAGGTGATCAGGAAGCTAAAATACTTGCTTACACTAATGCTGTTAAGACCTTAGAAGCTCAAATTGTCACTTATCAAAAACAACAATTAACCTTAAATGAAAAGCTTACATTTCAAGCCAATGAAATCTATGAAAAAGATGAAAAGCTTAAAAAATATAGGAGAATTGGAATGAAAGCTGTAAAACATAAGGAAGAATTGCAGAAAACAATAGACACATGGAATAACTCTGCTAAAAATCTGGATAGATTAATAGATTCTGGTATGAGCTCAACTTGCAAAATTGGTCTAGGATATGAAATAAAATCAGATAGTGAGATTTTAAGTTATGAGAAAGAAATGGAAAGAACTGTGTTCACTAGTACTGATGATGACTTTGCTGATAAACCTGTATACAATAGATTCTAAAAAACTGACAACTTCAAAGGAGTTCCACCTCCATTAAATGGAGATTACACTCCTCTACCAGAGCAAGATTTTGATGAGTCTTTGTATGTTCATGGTAAGAAGGGACCTCAAAAGCCTGAAACAAGTATCTCAAATGACAAATCCAGTAAGTATTCTACCTGTCAATCTGATGACAGTGGAGGGTCCATTGGAAATGTCTCTGAGCATTCTGAATTAGAACCAGAAAATGTACCAAAAGAGGTGTCTAAGTCTAAACCTGTTAAGATTAGTAAACCAGTCGTGTCTGCACCAAAACCTAAAACAGTTGAACCTAGTTGTGTCTCACACATAAAAACTCCTAGGCAACATGTTAAAAGTCAAGAGTCACCCAAGGTTGATAGAATGAAAAGAGAGCTAGGGAAAGGTTACTCTTTTACTCAGAAAAGATGTTTTGTTTGTGGTAGCCTTAGTCATTTAATCAGAGATTGTGATTTTCATGAAAAGAGAATGATTAGAGAGGCTGAGCTTAAGAAACAAAGGAGTGTTAATGTTGGTAATGTGATGGCCAAACCAGTGTGGAACAATGTAAACAGAGTTAATCATGCAAATCAATTTGTTCCTAGATCAGTACAAATCAATGCTGGTAGATCACATGTTAATTCTGTTAGGACAAATGTTAATACTGGTAGGCAAAATATTAATTCTGTTGGGCAAAAAGTTAATTCTGTTAAGCCCAAAATTAATTCTGGGTATGTTGATACATTTAGACCCAAACAACCAGTTGCATATAGACCACAGGTGAACAAATTTAATCAAAGAAATAATTTTGCTTAATCACACTCACCTGTGAGGAGACCCATTGTTAAAAATACAACAAAAATGTCAAACTCTTATGCTGTAAAGGGACATAGGGGCTCTGCTGTTAAGGCCTCAGCATGTTGGTCTTGGGATCCATTTCAGAATGAACTTAATTATAAATCCCAAAGCAACAGTGGATCATATTCATATAAGACATACAAATATGTTGATCCACAATGCAGACCCAAGCCTGCTCAGGCCTAGGTCCTTAAGAGAAACTAATTTCTCTTCTTTATGTGTAGGATCATCCACTCAAGAACATGGGAGATAGAGGCATATTTGATAGTGGATGCTCAGGACACATGTCTGGTAACAAGGATCACCTAAAAGATTTTGAAGAATTCAAAGGAGGTTCTGTTACTTTTAGAGGTAGCAAAGGCTATATTACTGGTAAAGATAGAATAGTAGTTGGCAATTTAAAATTTGATAATGTGTCTTTTGTGAAAGAACTTGGTCAATTTAATCTTTTCTCAATATCACAAATTTGTGATAAGCAGCACAAGGTTCTTTTTAGTGAAACTGAATGTTTTGTGTTGACTTCTGATTTTAAGATGCCTGATGAAAGTCAGATACTCCTAAAAGTCCCTAGACAACACAATATGTACAGATTTGATATGAAGACACCTGAACCTGCAAAAGGTTTTGCCTGTTTGATTGCAAAAGCCACTATTGATGAATCTAAATTGTGGCATAGAAGACTTGGTCGTATAAACTTTAAGAATCTAAACAAACTTGTGAAGAATAACCTTGTTAGAGGTTTACCTTCCAAGGTTTTCAAGAATGACCATACATGTGTTGCATGTCATAAGGGTAAACAGCATAGGGCTTCATGTAAGGCTAAATTAGAAAGGCTCATCACTAAGCCTTTACACATCTTGCATATGGATCTTTTTGGTCCTACTTCTGTGCAAAGCATAAATCACGCTAGTTATTGCCTTGTCATTACTGATGATTGCACTAGGTTTTTTTTGGGTATTCTTTATGTCTAAAAAGGATGAAACCACTGGCTTACTTCAAACTTTCATTAGGCAGATAGAAAACCAGCTTAATCATAAGGTTAAGTTTATTAGACCAGATAATGGCACTGAGTTTAAGAATAGAAGCATGCTAGAATTTTGTGGTAACAAGGGAATAAAACAAGAGTATAGTAATGCTAGAACTCCACAACAAAATGAAGTTGCTGAAAGAATGAACAGGACCCTTACTGAGGCAGCTAGGAGTATGCTAGCAGACTCACTCTTACCAACCACTTTTTGGGCTGAAGCAGTCAATACTGCTTGCTACATATTTAATAGGGTGAGAGTGACTAAACCTCAGAACAAAACTCCTTATGAGCTTTTATTTGGCCATGAACCAGTTATTAGTTACATAAGACCTTTTGGGTGCCATGTTACCATTCTAGATACTCTTAGTGTGCTTGGCAAGTTTGAAGGAAAATCTGATGAGGGGTTCTTAGTAGGATATTCACTAAGTAGTAAAGCCTTTAGGGTATACAACTTAGTGACAAAAAGGGTAGAAGAGAATCTCCATGTTGACTTTCTTGAGGAGAAACCTAATGTGAAAGGAATAGGTTATAGATGGATGTTTGATATTGATTATCTGACTGATTCTATGAATTATATTCCTGTTTCTATGGAGAATCAAGCTAACCCTCATGCAGGTTCCAAAGAAGTAACTAATAATGCAGGTACTCAAGTTGCTTCTAATGCAAATGCCTCTGAGCAAGAAGAGGAGAATGAGGAACTCATTGTTGTTCCCACAACAATAGTAAAGCTTGATGCAGCTTATGGTGGCACAAAGAAATCTTCTACAACTTCAAAGAAGAAGGAGACTGTTACCAAGCCTCAAGCACAAGGGAAAGAGGCTTCTCCTACAAAAGTTTCAGCAGATATTCTATCTTTCAGAGATAAATTGAATGCACTGACTAAAAAGCATCTTGGAAAGAAGGCTACCAGTACTTCCTCAATTAAGTCTGGTAGTGACTTTGTTAATTCTGCTGAGCCTGATCCTACTCCAACTGATGTTTTTGATAATTCTGAGATGCCAGAGCTTGAAATCTTTGACAAGCCAAGTGAAGGGATCTTTGATGAAGCTTCTTATGATGATGAAGGAGTGATTACTGATTTTAATAACTTACCCACAGAAGTGGATGTAAGTCAATGCAGGTACATAAACCATTGTTAGCTGCTATGTTGCCTGTTGGTACTGACAATGCAGGTACATCATTATCTGGAAGTGAAGCACACTCTCAACCACTTCATGAAGCTGAGGAGCCTGCAAATGGACCTAGCTCACCTGCACAACAACCACCATCACCTACACCCCCACCACCTTCACCTCAGCAAACCCAGGTTCTAACTCCAACTCATGAGGAGGAGTCAACTCCAAGGTCTGTGGATGATCTTTTACAGCTAGTTCCTCAACTGGTTAAAAGGATACCTACATTGGAAAAAGATCTTACAGAGACAAAAACAAACCATGGGTAATGCTATAGTGACTTTGGTCTGAAAAGTAAAGAAGATGGGGAATATTATGAAAGCAAAAGGGGTTGTCTTTAATGATAAGGGGGGTGCTACAGATGAAAATTCTTCCAAACATGGGAGGAATTTGGGTGAAGACACAATCTTTCAGACTCCTACTCAAGCAACATCCTCTGGTGATACTGATATTAGTCCTGTGGGATTGGAAGCAGCAGAGATTTTAGCTAAAACTCTTAGTCAAAGTCAAAAGAAGAGAAGGCTAAGAAAGAAGTTGGTGATAGAAGAAGTTAAGTCTGCTAGTGATGATCCAGTTAAGTCTGTCAGTGAGAATGATAAGTCTGGTGATCAAGTTAGTTCTGGTGATAAGTCTGGTGATCAAGTTAGTTCTGGTGACAAAGATAAGTCTGCTGGTACTCAAAGAGAAGGCAAGCAAGTACTTCAAGAAACTTCTCAGCCTAATTATACAAAGAGGCAAATCAGAGAGGAACAAGCAAGTATGGCTGAAACTGCAAGAATTCAAGCTGAAGAGGCAAGGCTTGAAGAGCTAAAGAAAAAGGATGAATCACTTGCAAAGAAGCTGCAAGAGGAGTTTAACAATGATCCATTCATGTCTATAATTAAGGATGACGCTGAATTAAAGGAAAAGCTGGAAGAACTGAAGGCTAATGAAAGTCTGACAGTTGAAGAAAGAGCAAAACAGCTTGCAGATTTCATTAATGTCAGAAGGGAAACAGAAACTCTTGGAGATATGATGGAAAAGATTAAATAGACACAAAAGATGAAAAGTACTACCAAGAAACAATCAAAGCAGGAGAAGATGTCTTACATGAAGCAGTATTTAAAGAATCAGGAGCATTCTACTCTTGAAAGGATGAAAAGAAAGACATATGAAGAGATTGAAGGTTTGTATCTCAAAGCTTATGAAAGAGATCATAACTACAAGCCTATTGATTATGAAGATTCAATTAGAAGAAGTTTTAAAAAGCAGAAGGTAATTAATGTTGAAGAGGTACCTGATAGTTCAAAAGGTGAACTTGTAAGGCAAAAAGTAGAAGTTAAGAAACCTATTTTGTGGACTAGAAGGAAAAGAATGGCTAAGAAGGGTAAGTCAGTCACTAAGAAGGATGTGCAAGAGTATTTAGATGAAAAGGTAGAAGAACCTTCTTCTGATTCATTCACAATGGGTTCAATTCCTGAAAGCTCAGCACAACCTGCCAAGATTGTCAAATGGCAGATCATTAAAACTGGTGAGAAAGGGGCTTATCAAATAATTAGGGAAGATAATACAGATGTTGTTTATGTTAATTTTCCAGGATTACTTAATGATTTGAACAGAGATGATCTCAAGGAGTTATATAAGCTGATGATGATCAAGTATGGAGATATCAGACCAGAAGAAGAATTTGAAAGAGTTCTTTGGGGAGACTTGAAGACCATGTTTGATCCACCATCTAAGACTGATGAAATTTGGAAGCTGCCCTATCAACAAGAAGTGGTGAGATGGAGATACTTTGACAGTTGTGCAGTTCATTGTTTGACTCTGCAGAATGCACACATATATATGCTGACAGAGGTTGAGTATCCTCTACATCCCAGGGTAATCCCAAAAGGAAGCTGTTTGGGGTGTTTGAAAGAATTTTCTAAGCTGATAAGTGGGATAAATGGAGTTTGAGAAGAATCTCACTTGGTGAAGGTGCTTTGCACTAACACAACAAATGGTTATCAGTCCACCATGTCTAATCCACATAAGGACTGGCTAATCCAAGAGCAAACGGCTCATGGTAAAGATATCTCAAATCCGTTTATGGCTGACAATTTGCCAAAAATTGTATGGTAATCAACTCACCATATCTATGATAGTGAAGAGTTGACTAGCCCACAAGAGTATGGCTTGTGGTAAAGGCTGTGGAAATCCATAACTGGTTATCAATTCACCAAGGTGATGACTGCATTCCACCAAAAAATTGGCTAGTTCAAAAGCAAACGGCTTTTAGTAAAGACAAATCAAATCCGTTGATAGTTGATGATTTGCTAAAAATCATATGGTATTTCAACTCACCATGTTTCATGTACAAAGAGTTGAAATGGTTATCAATGTACCATGGTTTTACACCAAACATTGGCTACTCCAGAGTTAATGGCTAACTCGTAAAGAGACATCAAATCCATTAAATTTTCAATGATTCACCTCTCACAGGAGTTAACACACCTGGAAGTGATGAGAATAGTATGAAACTTTATGAATTGATGTACAAACAGTCAATGTTGCTGCAAAGATCAGATGGTGTAAAGATTGCTGATAAAAGATGTTGCACAGTTCAGATTTGATGATTTAAAGAATTGCAGTTCAAAATAATTCCAAAGGTTAGAGTTCAACATCCTCAGGAAGCTTATCAAGAAAGAAACTTGAAGTTCATGGCGTATGAAGATCAAGTTAGAGGAGGATTGTTGGGAATTATTGTAGAACAGACTTAAGTCTGTTAGCTTATTTAAGTCTGCCAGTACAAAGTTAAGTCTGGCAAATATAGTTAGTACTGGTAGGTATTATTAGTTAAGTTTGTTTATGTTTAACAGAATAGTTTGTTAGCTATATGTTAGGAAAGGATATATACGTATTAGTTATCTTATTAGAAGATATGTTTATCCTTTCACACGTTTTGTAACATTAGGGTTTCCTTAGAGTATAAAAGGAACCCTACGGCATTATGTTTTAGTGACAAATTGAAAAGTTTAATAGTAATACGAAGTTAGTAATCATAGTTGTGTTCTTCATACTTGTTGTTTGTTAAGATTCCGCATTAACAATAAATATACTGTTAAGAGTTTCTCATATTGATTAATTTTGATTTATTCAAGTTATCTATCGTCTAACACAGGCTACTTAGATCCATAACCGTGGACCTACAAGCATTGTTCTAAAAAGCATGTCATGGCGGTGCTAAGGCGCCACTAGCGCGCGAGTCGTGACTTTCACGTTACGCAATAAATCAAGGCGTCGGCTCTAGGCATGGTGTGAGATGTGGTGTGAAAAGGCACGATATGGCGCGCTAAGACGTGAGGCGTGACGCCTTTTTGAATTTAACTCCGATTAAAAATGTCTTTTTAAAAGAAATGAAAATGATTAACTGAAATAATATTTTCTTGACTTAATTCCTTCTTTATAACACCTTTTATAAACTCAATATATATGAAATATGATATAATATATAAATGCATAAATATTTGCATATTTTTTTTTATCATTTTAAGTCACGTCTTAAAAAACGTTATTACTTTGTCATAGCTTTTATGGTGTGAGGCATGGCTATACCTCTGCACCACGTCACGCCTCACGCTATTTATAACCTTGTTCATGAGTCACACATCTTTATCAACAACAAAAAAAACGTTTGAGATGGCATAACAACATGACCGTCTGTTAATTTCGGAGACGTGTTCAATGATTAAAGTATATACCTCACGTAACACCTTAATAAATAAAAACTCAAACATATGTAACAAATTAGATTTATATATAGAAAAAATTACATGTTTGGTCCCTGTGGTATACCTCAAATAACAGGTTTAGTCCCTAAGTCGTTTTAATTACACCACACATACCTATTTTTGAAACCTTTCACCCATTTAGTCCATTTTTTGGATGGGACGTTAGTACCGTTAAGTGTTAAAATAATATTTTCCCGTTAGTCACTCCGTTAATATTTTTTGATACGTTAGTCCTCATTTTATAAAATGAATTAAAAAGGGCGGCGTAGTTTCGAACTCGGGTCTTGTTGCCCAAAAATCAACGCCCCAACCACTGGACTAAGCGTCCAGTGGTGTAATTATATCAAAATAAATTCTATTTAATCTTTTTGTGGCTCAAACTCGTTTTTATCCGTTTTCGTCTGTTTTTTTACGTTGTCCATTTTATACGTTACGTCCGTTTTTATACGTTTTTGTCCTTTTTTCCGTTTTTGTCCGTTTTATACGTTTCGTCTGTTTTTATACGTTTTCCTCCGTTTTTTTACGTTTTCGTCCGTTTTGAAACGTTTTCGCATGTTCTTTTTGGTTTTTTCCCTTTTTTTCGTTCTCGTCCGCTTTTTTTAGATTTTCGTCTTTTTTTTTACGTTTTTGTCCTTTTTTACGTTTTTATCCGTTTTCATCCGTTTTTATATGTATTCGTCCGTTTTTTTTACGTTTTCGTCTGTTTTTTACGTTTTCGTCAGTTTATTTAAATTTTCGTCCCTTTTTATACGTTTTTGTCATTTTCTTACATTTTCGTCCTTTTTTCCGTTTTTGTCTATTTTTAACGTTTTGTCCTTTTTTATCCGTTTACGTCCGTTTTTATATGCTTTCGTCCGTTTTTTTACGTTTCATCCGTTTTTATCCGTTTTCACCCGTTTTTAACCATTTTCGCCCGTTTTTATATGTTTTTGTCCCTTTTTTACGTTTTCGTCCGTTTTTATACGTTTTCGTCCTTTTTTTTATGTTTTTGTCATTTTTTATGTTTTTGTCCGTTTTTATCCGTTTTCGTTCGTTTTTATATGTTTTTGTTGGAATAGAAAAAGTGTAAATCATTAGTGCAGAGACTTCTATTTATCTTTTGTATTAGTATAGGGTATGTTGTGCAACATTGTGTGGTTGCGACAGCATAACACTATTGATGCGTGGTTTTGCGACCTTACAACAGGTTTTACCTCTCGAGGGATCTCAAGAGGCTTACAACCCCACCAGGCAGTGTACCTGACCGATGTAGTATAGTGTAGTGGTAAGTACGGGGGATTGATCGTTCTCCACAGGGAATAGTGTCGTTATGATTGAAAAACTACTCTAATAGGTCTAGGGGTGAGAGAAGATTCTTTTTGTATTTTTTATATTTTATGAAAAGCAAGTAAAATCTCGGGTTTGAAAGAGTGGGCGGAATTAGTTGGCTAGTCAACTAACCCAAATAACTACGAATGCAAATAAAATAAAATAACTGAAAATAAAAAGGTTGATGAAACTTATGTGGAGAGAAATGTGTTTACTTAGATTTCCTTACTCCCTAACTATCTTTTACCGGTTGATTAGTGTGTATTAATTGCGTGGATGACGGGTGTATTCCTTAATACCAATCGTGGGGTGGCGTACGTACTTCCCCAACTCTACAAGCTCCTACTTCACTCCTATGTCGAGCCGGCTAGGAAGCTCCTAACATGGGATCACTAGAATTCGCTTGTGCATTAAATACAACCATAAAAACCTTAGTACGCATTGGTTCATGTTTCTTAAGACGTTCAAGCAAATTACCGTATAGGAGGTTAGCCAGTTTTCTTAAGCCTAACATCGATGAACAATCATCCAATACAACTAATAACACACTAATAACCAACAATCAATAGCTAGGTTTCATTAGATCTAAGCAAACACAAAGAAAACCTAGCCTAGCATGTTAAACAAAAGACAAGAACAAGATAGAATCAAACAACACATAGACATATTGAATGATTAATTGATAACTTATCTTCAATGTAACATGGAAGATCTCAAGGCAAAAAGCCTTGAAAAAGCTGCTAAAATCGTCTTAGGGTTTCCTCCCAAAAGGTTACACACAAAGTTCCACACTAATGACAAAAAATTGCAAAACTATATATAGAGTTTAAGGGCTGACGGCGTCACGTTGTAGATCCTGACGCCGTCACCTCGCCGCTTTTAGGGCTCCCGGATGGCCTTCCTGACGCCGTCCCTCTTTAGACCTCCAAAATCCGCTCTGGCTTATCAAGGCTTGACGCCGTCAGATTAGTGCTTGACGCCGTCCCTCTTTAGCTTAAGCCGTGACGACCTTGATCACATTAAATGGTGACGCCGTCAGATTTTTCATGCAAAATTCTCTGGCTTATCATGAGTAATTTTCACATCCACCTCTTTTGCTAAGCCATGACGCCGTCTGGACCAATTCCTGACGCCGTCAAAGGTACTTTCCAGCGTAATTTTGAGACTATGCCGTTTTCTTCACTTTTATGCTCCAAAAACGTCCAAAATGCTTCTTTTTCCAGATTTCTTCTCCAAAGTACCTAAAATGATAAAAGGAACGATTTAGGGTAATATTTGATCAAATAAATACGATTTAGGGCTTAAATGATCCCCTAAAAGCGGTACACTTTTCGCTTCATCAACTATTGCAACACTTGAGATTTGCTTGTCCTCAAGCAAATGCGCTTTTATTCTAATCAAAATACAAGTTAGGGGTCATTTAACACTAATATAAAAGTAATTGCAACAACTAGTCGTTCCACTTTAATCATAATAAGCACGGAGATTACATACTAGCACCTCACAAGTAGTGTTTAGATACTCACATCTCTCAAGTGTCATCAAAATAAATCTCATAAATGAAAACGGATAATATCTCTCACTACCTGTCATAGCAAATAGATTACCATAGGCTTGGGAAAGGATCAAAAACCTCCTCCACTAGGCGTAAGCACCTAAGATAAACTATCAAAGAGGGCTTTTAAATGGGTTATAACGTTAGGTGTAGGGATATGATAAACACGGTTTTGTTGGATAAAGGATATTTTACTGGTGGCGAGTTAAAGATCTTGATTGATTACATGTACTATACAATGTTGCTAAGCCAAGACTCGACTCAACCTTAAGCTAAAAACAAAATAACAAAAACATAAAATAAACATAAAATAAAACGGGATGGTAGTCCGTATGTTTTTTCTATTTTTCTTTTTCTCATTTTTTTGTATTTTTCTTGATTTTTTTTTTTTTTTTTTTTTTTTTTTTTTTTTTTTTTTTTGTATGCACTTTTGCCCTACCATCCAAAATAATACATCATAGGGGCGTTGCATTCCCCTTACACTTGAACTTTTACATAACTTTACAGATAACATTCTAATGACTCGAATTAAGATAATCGAAAAACTTGGAGTACTTTTAAAATATTTAGCACATATGGGGGTAATAAATGATGTTCTTCCCCATTACTCCATTACACTAGTACTTTACCCATGAGTCCCAATCGTCCCAAAACAATATGTACAAGGATATGACTCGACTTAGCAACCATGTAATCAATTAGATAATTAACATGGGGTTTAAACAAATGTTGTCACAGTAATGCACTAAAGATGAGTGCATACAAGGTAGGCTAAGGCGATTTGGGTGTACATTTAAGTGGGGTGTAAACAAATTCTTCCTTTAAGTAAAATGCTTAAAGGTCGAAACGAAAAGATAGGCTCTGAGGGGTGTACTAGGGGTATCGTGTACTAAAAATGAGTACAACGCAAAGGGTGTGGGAGAATTACTTGACAATGTAGCCAATGTAATTATAACAAAAACACAGGTGTAAAACAATGGGTTAATCCTAATGCCTCTTATCATGTAGTAAATCTAACTACACGAATGTAGTCTCACTTGTGGCCTCGGAATGGTCCTAACGCAAGTTCTAGAATCTAAGTGCTACCGGTACACACATCATAGCATAAATGCTTTTCCTACCAATTCTAGGGGCGAACCTCACATATTTGGGGGTGGAAAATTTTTTAGTGGTACGGTTTTTGTGCTAGTCATATAACTCCTATCCGTGAGACGCTCATTAAGATCAAAGTTTCACTCCTAAATGTTGTAAAAAAATTTAAATTTGGCACTAAAATTACCCTAACAGGTGTTTCTCTTAGTTTTATTACACATCTACTATTAAATAAACAAAAATCAAGTGCAATTGCATTCTCTAAAGTATCGTACTTTTACCCCCCTTACACTTAAGATGAACATTGTCCCCAATGTTCAAATAACAAAATGTAAAAGAAAAAAGTAAAAGAATGAAATCAAATACTCCCCTGATTCGTTCGGTGGATAATGTGGTAACATGGTTAGATCTTCTTCCAAAGTAATGTTGAAGCTCCATGACTAATGCATCGCCATAAGCTTGATCCAACAAACATTTCCTTGTCCAAAATAACCTGTTAAACCTGAGAAAACAAACAAGAAAACCTGCATAACATCGGCGGGATAAATTCTATATATAAGGATATAATGCTTGTGGAATGATAGTTTTGCAGATTCCTGGAGATTATAAGTTAGAGATTTAATAAAAACTTTTTATGAAAACAAAACGTTCAAAAATTTTCAGAGAATTAAACCTGACGCCGTCAGGTTGTAAATCCTGACGCCGTCAGAAATGATCTGACAGAATTCTCATGTTACGTTTCCGGAAAATTTTTGGAAAAACCTACACCTTACTTCCTGGAAATCCTGCAAAACATCATCATGACTCTATACAAGCATTTGACTCAAACAAATACTAATATGTATGTTAATTTAATATTATTATGATTCATGTTTATTTGTGTTCTAATGAACCGATTTAGATTTCCCTTACACTTAACTTTTGCAGAATACCTTTATATGTAGTTAAGACGAAGTTAAAGACAAGATAAAGCATTTTCACAAATTAGTTTTGAACATGAATCAATAATAACAAAAATTAAACATACATACGGAAGCAAATAAAAACAAACAAATAAATAAACACACAAAGCAAATAAAGCTTGGGTTGCCTCCCAAGGAGCGCTTTTCTTTATTAACGAGTCTTGTAGCTAGACTCAAAGTCACCGTACATTACGTGATTCCATCATTGGTCACGGTTTCTAGGTCATCCTCATGTCCGGTTCTATATTCCGGTCCTAATTTCAAACAATCCTTGTAGAAACCGAATATTCTTCCCATAACATAGTCTACTCCTTTACTTCTATCTCCATCATTTCTATAGTAGACTGCTTGCTTAAGCTCCTTCTCAACATTTGACAAGTGTTGGAATTGCTCTATCTTATATGGCATTTGGTAGTTTACCTCATCGGTCTCATCCTTAAATCTAACTATCCCTAAGGAAGGTTCATAAGTCATTCTAGAGACCTCAACAAATGGTTTTCCAAAAACCACTTGAGTTAAGGATGCATCGACTATTGGGCGGATATCTTCTACAATTACAAAGTCGGTGACATAGGTGAAGTTTCCTACATAAACCGGTAATCCCTTAACTCTTCCCGTGAAGTTACTCATCCAACCCTTGTCAGGGAACATCCTATACCCAAGTTGATTTTTCATTATCAAGTTGTAGTGGGCTCTAGTCATGATGTTTATGGGCGATCTAAGGTCGATGTAAGCTTTCCACACATGTAAATGTCCGATGTTGCATGATATGTTGAGATTAGAAGGGTCGCCTATTTTTATAATTGGTCTACCTAGGAAGTATGGTGTCTCGGGGTCATCGAATAAGTCTGTATGATATGCGCGCTCTTCCTTAGTGGGTAGCCTATTGAAGTAGTCCTCATCATCATCTACTTCTTCAATCTCACTTTTCCTAACTTCCTTATCAACCTCGACTTTCTTAACCTCATCCATAGGTTCACTGTTATCTTCATTCCTATCAATAGGTTTGATAGTGACAATGTTGACGAAGTGGACATGTTTGGATGAAGAGGGGTCTTTTACTTGGGGTCCGCTATTTGTGTTCCTAGCGTCCTTATGTGGAGGTGATAGCACTTGGTTATTGAGGGCTTTCAATAAGTTGTCAATTTTACTGGTCATCTCCGTTTGTTGTTGATTGAATTCGGATTCGAATCTGGCTATCCGAGCTTCTTGAGATGCCATAAAATTGGACATCAATCCTTCAAGATTATTGGTACTACCATAATTGTGGGAAGGATTGTTATTGAAAGTACGGTTCGAGTTGGAACCGCTTGATTGGAAACGATTAGGTGGGTTGGAAGAATTGGTTTGTTGTGCGTTTTGGTTTTGTTTCCACCTAAGGTTTGGGTGATTTTTCCATGAGGGGTTGTATGAATCACCGTAAGGGTTTGGCTCGGGTTTGAAAGTGTACCACTTGTCTCCCGCTTCGTCGGTACGCGAGGATGCGTAGTCCGCAAAAGCTTGTTCGGGGAGTTCCATGCAACCACGAGTGTCGTGGGGACCACTACATAATTCACATGAAGAAGTGATTTTGTTCACTTGGCTTGAAGGTTTAGGAGCCTCGTAGGATTTCATCAGAAACTTGACTTGGTCTTCAAGTTCTATGATCCTACGGTCGGAAGTGCTTGAATTGTTCGAAGGCAAAGATATTGCCTTGACCGTTTTATTCAAATCACGGGGATCACTCCAACTTTCGTTATCATAAAGAGCGAGATCTTCTAGGAGAGCCCATGATTGTTCCGCACTTAGATCACGTAGCTTACCACCGGCCGATTGGTCAATGGTTTGCCTCGTGGAGAGATTGATATGGTCATAGAAGATTTGGACTTGGAGCCAAAGTTCTATGCCATGGTGAGGGACTTTTTGGAGTAAGTCCTTGAATCGAGTCCATGCCTCGTAGAGGGTTTCGCCTTGACATTGTTGGAACATCAAGATATCATTCCTTAGCTTGGTAGTTCTTCCCGGTGGGAAAAACTGAGCAAGGAAACGAGTGGTGAGATCATCCCAAGAGGTGATGGATCCTGCGGGTAGACGCTCTAGCCATTGACTAGCTTGGTCCCGCAGAGAGAATTGAAAGAGACGTAGTCGGGTCGTCTTTCGAGTGGCAACATCAAGGTCTATAGAATCAACGATTTTGAGAAAGTCCTTGAGATGTTGGTTAGGATCTTCAGAACGAAGTCCATGGAATGCGCATCCGCTTTGCACCAACCGGATGGTGTCGGATCGCAAGGGTGTGACATTGGCTCCTTGAGTGAGCTCAATGGTGTTCCGGTAGCCATGGTGGCTAGGACGGGAGTAGTCTCCTAAAGTACGGGCTCTAGGAGGTTGTGGTGGTTGTTGTGGTGGTGGGTTGTTGGGATCAAGGATATTACCATCTTCCATGATGTCGAATGGTAATGGTTACGAACAAAGAAACGAAGAAAATAGATAGACTAAAGAAAACCTAGAAAAAGAAAATAAAAATCTCACTAGAAAGGAATCTAGTGAGTAGACCTATAAAATAAAAAAAATTCAACCTAAACAATAACTATTCCCCGGCAGCGGCGCCAAAAACTTGATGCGTGGTTTTGCGACCTTACAACAGGTTTTACCTCTCGAGGGATCTCAAGAGGCTTACAACCCCACCAGGCAGTGTACCTGACCGATGTAGTATAGTGTAGTGGTAAGTACGGGGGATTGATCGTTCTCCACAGGGAATAGTGTCGTTAGGATTGAAAAACTACTCTAATAGGTCTAGGGGTGAGAGAAGATTCTTTTTGTATTTTTTATATTTTATGAAAAGCAAGTAAAATCTCGGGTTTGAAAGAGTGGGCGGAATTAGTTGCTAGTCAACTAACCCAAATAACTACGAATGCAAATAAAATAAAATAACTGAAAATAAAAAGGTTGATGAAACTTATGTGGAGAGAAATGTGTTTACTTAGATTTCCTTACTCCCTAACTATCTTTTACCGGTTGATTAGTGTGTATTAATTGCGTGGATGACGGGTGTATTCCTTAATACCAATCGTGGGGTGGCGTACGTACTTCCCCAACTCTACAAGCTCCTACTTCACTCCTATGTCGAGCCGGCTAGGAAGCTCCTAACATGGGATCACTAGAATTCGCTTGTGCATTAAATACAACCATAAAAACCTTAGTACGCATTGGTTCATGTTTCTTAAGACGTTCAAGCAAATTACCGTATAGGAGGTTAGCCAGTTTTCTTAAGCCTAACATCGATGAACAATCATCCAATACAACTAATAACACACTAATAACCAACAATCAATAGCTAGGTTTCATTAGATCTAAGCAAACACAAAGAAAACCTAGCCTAGCATGTTAAACAAAAGACAAGAACAAGATAGAATCAAACAACACATAGACATATTGAATGATTAATTGATAACTTATCTTCAATGTAACATGGAAGATCTCAAGGCAAAAAGCCTTGAAAAAGCTGCTAAAATCGTCTTAGGGTTTCCTCCCAAAAGGTTACACACAAAGTTCCACACTAATGACAAAAAATTGCAAAACTATATATAGAGTTTAAGGGCTGACGGCGTCACGTTGTAGATCCTACGCCGTCACCTCGCCGCTTTTAGGGCTCCCGGATGGCCTTCCTGACGCCGTCCCTCTTTAGACCTCCAAAATCCGCTCTGGCTTATCAAGGCTTGACGCCGTCAGATTAGTGCTTGACGCCGTCCCTCTTTAGCTTAAGCCGTGACGACCTTGATCACATTAAAGGGTGACGCCGTCAGATTTTTCATGCAAAATTCTCTGGCTTATCATGAGTAATTTTCACATCCACCTCTTTTGCTAAGCCATGACGCCGTCTGGACCAATTCCTGACGCCGTCAAAGGTACTTTCCAGCGTAATTTTGAGACTATGCCGTTTTCTTCACTTTTATGCTCCAAAAATGTCCAAAATGCTTCCTTTTCCAGATTTCTTCTCCAAATACCTAAAATGACAAAAGGAACGATTTAGGGCAATATTTGATCAAATAAATACGATTTAGGGCTTAAATGATCCCCTAAAAGCGGTACACTTTTCGCTTCATCAACTATCGCAACACTTGAGATTTGCTTGTCCTCAAGCAAATGCGCTTTTATTCTAATCAAAATACAAGTTAGGGGTCATTTAACACTAATATAAAAGTAATTGCAACAACTAGTCGTTCCACTTTAATCATAATAAGCACGGAGATTACATACTAGCACCTCACAAGTAGTGTTTAGATACTCACATCTCTCAAGTGTCATCAAAATAAATCTCATAAATGAAAACGGATAATATCTCTCACTACCTGTCATAGCAAATAGATTACCATAGGCTTGGGAAAGGATCAAAAACCTCCTCCACTAGGCGTAAGCACCTAAGATAAACTATCAAGAGGGCTTTTAAATGGGTTATAACATTAGGTGTAGGGATATGATAAACACGGTTTTGTTAGATAAAGGATATTTTACTGGTGGCGAGTTAAAGATCTTGATTGATTACATGTACTATACAATGTTGCTAAGCCAAGACTCGACTCAACCTTAAGCTAAAAACAAAATAACAAAAACATAAAATAAACATAAAATAAAACGGGATGGTAGTCCGTATGTTTTTTCTATTTTTCTTTTTCTCATTTTTTTGTATTTTTCTTGATTTTTTTTTTTTTTTTTTTTTTTTTTTTTTTTTTTTTTTTTTTTTGTATGCACTTTTGCCCTACCATCCAAAATAATACATCATAGGGGCGTTGCATTCCCCTTACACTTGAACTTTTACATAACTTTACAGATAACATTCTAATGACTCGAATTAAGATAATCGAAAAACTTGGAGTACTTTTAAAATATTTAGCACATATGGGGGTAATAAATGATGTTCTTCCCCATTACTCCATTACACTAGTACTTTACCCATGAGTCCCAATCGTCCCAAAACAATATGTACAAGGATATGACTCGACTTAGCAACCATGTAATCAATTAGATAATTAACATGGGGTTTAAACAAATGTTGTCACAGTAATGCACTAAAGATGAGTGCATACAAGGTAGGCTAAGGCGATTTGGGTGTACATTTAAGTGGGGTGTAAACAAATTCTTCCTTTAAGTAAAATGCTTAAAGGTCGAAACGAAAAGATAGGCTCTGAGGGGTGTACTAGGGGTATCGTGTACTAAAAATGAGTACAACGCAAAGGGTGTGGGAGAATTACTTGAACAATGTAGCCAATGTAATTATAACAAAAACACAGGTGTAAAACAATGGGTTAATCCTAATGCCTCTTATCATGTAGTAAATCTAACTACACGAATGTAGTCTCACTTGTGGCCTCGGAATGGTCCTAACGCAAGTTCTAGAATCTAAGTGCTACCGGTACACACATCATAGCATAAATGCTTTTCCTACCAATTCTAGGGGCGAACCTCACATATTTGGGGGTGGAAAATTTTTTAGTGGTACGGTTTTTGTGCTAGTCATATAACTCCTATCCGTGAGACGCTCATTAAGATCAAAGTTTCACTCCTAAATGTTGTAAAAAAATTTAAATTTGGCACTAAAATTACCCTAACAGGTGTTTCTCTTAGTTTTATTACACATCTACTATTAAATAAACAAAAATCAAGTGCAATTGCATTCTCTAAAGTATCGTACTTTTACCCCCCTTACACTTAAGATGAACATTGTCCCCAATGTTCAAATAACAAAATGTAAAAGAAAAAAGTAAAAGAATGAAATCAAATACTCCCCTGATTCGTTCGGTGGATAATGTGGTAACATGGTTAGATCTTCTTCCAAAGTAATGTTGAAGCTCCATGACTAATGCATCGCCATAAGCTTGATCCAACAAACATTTCCTTGTCCAAAATAACCTGTTAAACCTGAGAAAACAAACAAGAAAACCTGCATAACATCGGCGGGATAAATTCTATATATAAGGATATAATGCTTGTGGAATGATAGTTTTGCAGATTCCTGGAGATTATAAGTTAGAGATTTAATAAAAACTTTTTATGAAAACAAAACGTTCAAAAATTTTCAGAGAATTAAACCTGACGCCGTCAGGTTGTAAATCCTGACGCCGTCAGAAATGATCTGACAGAATTCTCATGTTACGTTTCCGGAAAATTTTTGGAAAAACCTACACCTTACTTCCTGGAAATCCTGCAAAACATCATCATGACTCTATACAAGCATTTGACTCAAACAAATACTAATATGTATGTTAATTTAATATTATTATGATTCATGTTTATTTGTGTTCTAATGAACCGATTTAGATTTCCCTTACACTTAACTTTTGCAAAATACCTTTATATGTAGTTAAGACGAAGTTAAAGACAAGATAAAGCATTTTCACAAATTAGTTTTGAACATGAATCAATAATAACAAAAATTAAACATACATACGGAAGCAAATAAAAACAAACAAATAAATAAACACACAAAGCAAATAAAGCTTGGGTTGCCTCCCAAGGAGCGCTTTTCTTTATTAACGAGTCTTGTAGCTAGACTCAAAGTCACCGTACATTACGTGATTCCATCATTGGTCACGGTTTCTAGGTCATCCTCATGTCCGGTTCTATATTCCGGTCCTAATTTCAAACAATCCTTGTAGAAACCGAATATTCTTCCCATAACATAGTCTACTCCTTTACTTCTATCTCCATCATTTCTATAGTAGACTGCTTGCTTAAGCTCCTTCTCAACATTTGACAAGTGTTGGAATTTCTCTATCTTATATGGCATTTGGT
Organism: Artemisia tridentata subsp. tridentata; assembly: GCA_021014915.2. Classification (NCBI taxonomy): domain Eukaryota; kingdom Viridiplantae; phylum Streptophyta; class Magnoliopsida; order Asterales; family Asteraceae; genus Artemisia; species Artemisia tridentata. Next base: position 306,023,636 of record CP139509.1, read on the forward strand.
AGTTTACCTCATCGGTCTCATCCTTAAATCTAACTATCCCTAAGGAAGGTTCATAAGTCATTCTAGAGACCTCAACAAATGGTTTTCCAAAAACTACTTGAGTTAAGGATGCATCGACTATTGGGTGGATATCTTCTACAATTACAAAGTCGGTGACATAGGTGAAGTTTCCTACATAAACCGGTAATCCCTTAACTCTTCCCGTGAAGTTACTCATCCAACCCTTGTCAGGGAACATCCTATACCCAAGTTGATTTTTCATTATCAAGTTGTAGTGGGCTCTAGTCATGATGTTTATGGGCGATCTAAGGTCGATGTAAGCTTTCCACACATGTAAATGTCCGATGTTGCATGGTATGTTGAGATTAGAAGGGTCGCCTATTTTTATAATTGGTCTACCTAGGAAGTATGGTGTCTCGGGGTCATCGAATAAGTCTGTATGATATGCGCGCTCTTCCTTAGTGGGTAGCCTATTGAAGTAGTCCTCATCATCATCTACTTCTTCAATCTCACTTTTCCTAACTTCCTTATCAACCTCGACTTTCTTAACCTCATCCATAGGTTCACTGTTATCTTCATTCCTATCAATTGGTTTGATAGTGACAATGTTGACGAAGTGGACATGTTTGGATGAAGAGGGGTCTTTTACTTGGGGTCCGCTATTTGTGTTCCTAGCGTCCTTATGTGGAGGTGATAGCACTTGGTTATTGAGGGCTTTCAATAAGTTGTCAATTTTACTGGTCATCTCCGTTTGTTGTTGATTGAATTCGGATTCGAATCTGGCTATCCGAGCTTCTTGAGATGCCATAAAATTGGACATCAATCCTTCAAGATTATTGGTACTACCATAATTGTGGGAAGGATTGTTATTGAAAGTACGGTTCGAGTTGGAACCGCTTGATTGGAAACGATTAGGTGGGTTGGAAGAATTGGTTTGTTGTGCGTTTTGGTTTTGTTTCCACCTAAGGTTTGGGTGATTTTTCCATGAGGGGTTGTATGAATCACCGTAAGGGTTTGGCTCGGGTTTGAAAGTGTACCACTTGTCTCCCGCTCCGTCGGTACGCGAGGATGCGTAGTCCGCAAAAGCTTGTTCGGGGAGTTCCATGCAACCACGAGTGTCGTGGGGACCACTACATAATTCACATGAAGAAGTGATTTTGTTCACTTGGCTTGAAGGTTTAGGAGCCTCGTAGGATTTCATCAGAAACTTGACTTGGTCTTCAAGTTCTATGATCCTACGGTCGGAAGTGCTTGAATTGTTCGAAGGCAAAGATATTGCCTTGACCGTTTTATTCAAATCACGGGGATCACTCCAACTTTCGTTATCATAAAGAGCGAGATCTTCTAGGAGAGCCCATGATTGTTCCGCACTTAGATCACGTAGCTTACCACCGGCCGATTGGTCAATGGTTTGCCTCGTGGAGAGATTGATATGGTCATAGAAGATTTGGACTTGGAGCCAAAGTTCTATGCCATGGTGAGGGACTTTTTGGAGTAAGTCCTTGAATCGAGTCCATGCCTCATAGAGGGTTTCGCCTTGACATTGTTGGAACATCAAGATATCATTCCTTAGCTTGGTAGTTCTTCCCGGTGGGAAAAACTGAGCAAGGAAACGAGTGGTGAGATCATCCCAAGAGGTGATGGATCCTGCGGGTAGACGCTCTAGCCATTGACTAGCTTGGTCCCGCAGAGAGAATTGAAAGAGACGCAGTCGGGTCGTCTTTCGAGTGGCAACATCAAGGTCTATAGAATCAACGATTTTGAGAAAGTCCTTGAGATGTTGGTTAGGATCTTCAGAACGAAGTCCATGGAATGCGCATCCGCTTTGCACCAACCGGATGGTGTCGGATCGCAAGGGTGTGACATTGGCTCCTTGAGTGAGCTCAATGGTGTTCCGGTAGCCATGGTGGCTAGGACGGGAGTAGTCTCCTAAAGTACGGGCTCTAGGAGGTTGTGGTGGTTGTTGTGGTGGTGGGTTGTTGGGATCAAGGATATTACCATCTTCCATGATGTCGAATGGTAATGGTTACGAACAAAGAAACGAAGAAAATAGATAGACTAAAGAAAACCTAGAAAAAGAAAATAAAAATCTCACTAGAAAGGAATCTAGTGAGTAGACCTATAAAATAAAAAAAATTCAACCTAAACAATAACTATTCCCCGGCAGCGGCGCCAAAAACTTGATGCGTGGTTTTGCGACCTTACAACAGGTTTTACCTCTCGAGGGATCTCAAGAGGCTTACAACCCCACCAGGCAGTGTACCTGACCGATGTAGTATAGTGTAGTGGTAAGTACGGGGGATTGATCGTTCTCCACAGGGAATAGTGTCGTTAGGATTGAAAAACTACTCTAATAGGTCTAGGGGTGAGAGAAGATTCTTTTTGTATTTTTTATATTTTATGAAAAGCAAGTAAAATCTCGGGTTTGAAAGAGTGGGCGGAATTAGTTGCTAGTCAACTAACCCAAATAACTACGAATGCAAATAAAATAAAATAACTGAAAATAAAAAGGTTGATGAAACTTATGTGGAGAGAAATGTGTTTACTTAGATTTCCTTACTCCCTAACTATCTTTTACCGGTTGATTAGTGTGTATTAATTGCGTGGATGACGGGTGTATTCCTTAATACCAATCGTGGGGTGGCGTACGTACTTCCCCAACTCTACAATCTCCTACTTCACTCCTATGTCGAGCCGGCTAGGAAGCTCCTAACATGGGATCACTAGAATTCGCTTGTGCATTAAATACAACCATAAAAACCTTAGTACGCATTGGTTCATGTTTCTTAAGACGTTCAAGCAAATTACCGTATAGGAGGTTAGCCAGTTTTCTTAAGCCTAACATCGATGAACAATCATCCAATACAACTAATAACACACTAATAACCAACAATCAATAGCTAGGTTTCATTAGATCTAAGCAAACACAAAGAAAACCTAGCCTAGCATGTTAAACAAAAGACAAGAACAAGATAGAATCAAACAACACATAGACATATTGAATGATTAATTGATAACTTATCTTCAATGTAACATGGAAGATCTCAAGGCAAAAAGCCTTGAAAAAGCTGCTAAAATCGTCTTAGGGTTTCCTCCCAAAAGGTTACACACAAAGTTCCACACTAATGACAAAAAATTGCAAAACTATATATAGAGTTTAAGGGCTGACGGCGTCACGTTGTAGATCCTAACGCCGTCACCTCGCCGCTTTTAGGGCTCCCGGATGGCCTTCCTGACGCCGTCCCTCTTTAGACCTCCAAAATCCGCTCTGGCTTATCAAGGCTTGACGCCGTCAGATTAGTGCTTGACGCCGTCCCTCTTTAGCTTAAGCCGTGACGACCTTGATCACATTAAAGGGTGACGCCGTCAGATTTTTCATGCAAAATTCTCTGGCTTATCATGAGTAATTTTCACATCCACCTCTTTTGCTAAGCCATGACGCCGTCTGGACCAATTCCTGACGCCGTCAAAGGTACTTTCCAGCGTAATTTTGAGACTATGCCGTTTTCTTCACTTTTATGCTCCAAAAACGTCCAAAATGCTTCCTTTTCCAGATTTCTTCTCCAAAGTACCTAAAATGACAAAAGGAACGATTTAGGGCAATATTTGATCAAATAAATACGATTTAGGGCTTAAATGATCCCCTAAAAGCGGTACACTTTTCGCTTCATCAACTATTGCAACACTTGAGATTTGCTTGTCCTCAAGCAAATGCGCTTTTATTCTAATCAAAATACAAGTTAGGGGTCATTTAACACTAATATAAAAGTAATTGCAACAACTAGTCGTTCCACTTTAATCATAATAAGCACGGAGATTACATACTAGCACCTCACAAGTAGTGTTTAGATACTCACATCTCTCAAGTGTCATCAAAATAAATCTCATAAATGAAAACGGATAATATCTCTCACTACCTGTCATAGCAAATAGATTACCATAGGCTTGGGAAAGGATCAAAAACCTCCTCCACTAGGCGTAAGCACCTAAGATAAACTATCAAGAGGGCTTTTAAATGGGTTATAACGTTAGGTGTAGGGATATGATAAACACGGTTTTGTTAGATAAAGGATATTTTACTGGTGGCGAGTTAAAGATCTTGATTGATTACATGTACTATACAATGTTGCTAAGCCAAGACTCGACTCAACCTTAAGCTAAAAACAAAATAACAAAAACATAAAATAAACATAAAATAAAACGGGATGGTAGTCCGTATGTTTTTTCTATTTTTCTTTTTCTCATTTTTTTGTATTTTTCTTGATTTTTTTTTTTTTTTTTTTTTTTTTTTTTTTTTTTTTTTTTTTTTTTTTGTATACACTTTTGCCCTACCATCCAAAATAACACATCATAGGGGCGTTGCATTCCCCTTACACTTGAACTTTTACATAACTTTACAGATAACATTCTAATGACTCGAATTAAGATAATCAAAAAACTTGGAGTACTTTTAAAATATTTAGCACATATGGGGGTAATAAATGATGTTCTTCCCCGTTACTCCATTACACTAGTACTTTACCCATGAGTCCCAATCGTCCCAAAACAATATGTACAAGGATATGACTCGACTTAGCAACCATGTAATCAATTAGATAATTAACTTGGGGTTTAAACAAATGTTGTCACAGTAATGCACTAAAGATGAGTGCATACAAGGTAGGCTAAGGCGATTTGGGTGTACATTTAAGTGGGGTGTAAACAAATTCTTCCTTTAAGTAAAATGCTTAAAGGTCGAAACGAAAAGATAGGCTCTGAGGGGTGTACTAGGGGTATCGTGTACTAAAAATGAGTACAACGCAAAGGGTGTGGGAGAATTACTTGACCAATGTAGTCAATGTAATTATAACAAAAACACAGGTGTAAAACAATGGGTTAATCCTAATGCCTCTTATCATGTAGTAAATCTAACTACACGAATGTAGTCTTACTTGTGGCCTCGGAATGGTCCTAACGCAAGTTCTAGAATCTAAGTGCTACCGGTACACACATCATAGCATAAATGCTTTTCCTACCAATTCTAGGGGCGAACCTCACATATTTGGGGGTGGAAAATTTTTTAGTGGTACGGTTTTTGTGCTAGTCATATAACTCCTATCCGTGAGACGCTCATTAAGATCAAAGTTTCACTCCTAAATGTTGTAAAAAAATTTAAATTTGGCACTAAAATTACCCTAACAGGTGTTTCTCTTAGTTTTATTACACATCTACTATTAAATAAACAAAAATCAAGTGCAATTGCATTCTCTAAAGTATCGTACTTTTACCCCCCTTACACTTAAGATGAACATTGTCCCCAATGTTCAAATAACAAAATGTAAAAGAAAAAAGTAAAAGAATGAAATCAAATACTCCCCTGATTCGTTCGGTGGATAATGTGGTAACATGGTTAGATCTTCTTCCAAAGTAATGTTGAAGCTCCATGACTAATGCATCGCCATAAGCTTGATCCAACAAACATTTCCTTGTCCAAAATAACCTGTTAAACCTGAGAAAACAAACACGAAAACCTGCATAACATCGGCGGGATAAATTCTATATATAAGGATATAATGCTTGTGGAATGATAGTTTTGCAGATTCCTGGAGATTATAAGTTAGAGATTTAATAAAAACTTTTTATGAAAACAAAACGTTCAAAAATTTTCAGAGAATTAAACCTGACGCCGTCAGGTTGTAAATCCTGACGCCGCCAGAAATGATCTGACAGAATTCTCATGTTACGTTTCCGGAAAATTTTTGGAAAAACCTACACCTTACTTCCTGGAAATCCTGCAAAACATCATCATGACTCTATACAAGCATTTGACTCAAACAAATACTAATATGTATGTTAATTTAATATTATTATGATTCATGTTCATTTGTGTTCTAATGAACCGATTTAGATTTCCCTTACACTTAACTTTTGCAAAATACCTTTATATGTAGTTAAGACGAAGTTAAAGACAAGATAAAGCATTTTCACAAATTAGTTTTGAACATGAATCAATAATAACAAAAATTAAACATACATACGGAAGCAAATAAAAACAAACAAATAAATAAACACACAAAGCAAATAAAGCTTGGGTTGCCTCCCAAGGAGCGCTTTTCTTTATTAACGAGTCTTGTAGCTAGACTCAAAGTCACCGTACATTACGTGATTCCATCATTGGTCACGGTTTCTAGGTCATCCTCATGTCCGGTTCTATATTCCGGTCCTAATTTCAAACAATCCTTGTAGAAACCGAATATCCTTCCCATAACATAGTCTACTCCTTTACTTCTATCTCCATCATTTCTATAGTAGACTGCTTGCTTAAGCTCCTTCTCAACATTTGACAAGTGTTGGAATTGCTCTATCTTATATGGCATTTGGTAGTTTACCTCATCGGTCTCATCCTTAAATCTAACTATCCCTAAGGAAGGTTCATAAGTCATTCTAGAGACCTCAACAAATGGTTTTCCAAAAACCACTTGAGTTAAGGATGCATCGACTATTGGGTGGATATCTTCTACAATTACAAAGTCGGTGACATAGGTGAAGTTTCCTACATAAACCGGTAATCCCTTAACTCTTCCCGTGAAGTTACTCATCCAACCCTTGTCAGGGAACATCCTATACCCAAGTTGATTTTTCATTATCAAGTTGTAGTGGGCTCTAGTCATGATGTTTATGGGTGATCTAAGGTCGATGTAGGCTTTCCACACATGTAAATGTCCGATGTTGCATGGTATGTTGAGATTAGAAGGGTCGCCTATTTTTATAATTGGTCTACCTAGGAAGTATGGTGTCTCGGGGTCATCGAATAAGTCTGTATGATATGCGCGCTCTTCCTTAGTGGGTAGCCTATTGAAGTAGTCCTCATCATCATCTACTTCTTCAATCTCACTTTTCCTAACTTCCTTATCAACCTCGACTTTCTTAACCTCATCCATAGGTTCACTGTTATCTTCATTCCTATCAATAGGTTTGATAGTGACAATGTTGACGAAGTGGACATGTTTGGATGAAGAGGGGTCTTTTACTTGGGGTCCGCTATTTGTGTTCCTAGCGTCCTTATGTGGAGGTGATAGCACTTGGTTATTGAGGGCTTTCAATAAGTTGTCAATTTTACTGGTCATCTCCGTTTGTTGTTGATTGAATTCGGATTCGAATCTGGCTATCCGAGCTTCTTGAGATGCCATAAAATTGGACATCAATCCTTCAAGATTATTGGTACTACCATAATTGTGGGAAGGATTGTTATTGAAAGTACGGTTCGAGTTGGAACCGCTTGATTGGAAACGATTAGGTGGGTTGGAAGAATTGGTTTGTTGTGCGTTTTGGTTTTGTTTCCACCTAAGGTTTGGGTGATTTTTCCATGAGGGGTTGTATGAATCACCGTAAGGGTTTGGCTCGGGTTTGAAAGTGTACCACTTGTCTCCCGCTCCGTCGGTACGCGAGGATGCATAGTCCGCAAAAGCTTGTTCGGGGAGTTCCATGCAACCACGAGTGTCGTGGGGACCACTACATAATTCACATGAAGAAGTGATTTTGTTCACTTGGCTTGAAGGTTTAGGAGCCTCGTAGGATTTCATCAGAAACTTGACTTGGTCTTCAAGTTCTATGATCCTACGGTCGGAAGTGCTTGAATTGTTCGAAGGCAAAGATATTGCCTTGACCGTTTTATTCAAATCACGGGGATCACTCCAACTTTCGTTATCATAAAGAGCGAGATCTTCTAGGAGAGCCCATGATTGTTCCGCACTTAGATCACGTAGCTTACCACCGGCCGATTGGTCAATGGTTTGCCTCGTGGAGAGATTGATATGGTCATAGAAGATTTGGACTTGGAGCCAAAGTTCTATGCCATGGTGAGGGACTTTTTGGAGTAAGTCCTTGAATCGAGTCCATGCCTCGTAGAGGGTTTCGCCTTGACGTTGTTGGAACATCAAAATATCATTCCTTAGCTTGGTAGTTCTTCCCGGTGGGAAAAACTGAGCAAGGAAACGAGTGGTGAGATCATCCCAAGAGGTGATGGATCCTGCGGGTAGACGCTCTAGCCATTGACTAGCTTGGTCCCACAGAGAGAATTGAAAGAGACGCAGTCGGGTCGTCTTTCGAGTGGCAACATCAAGGTCTATAGAATCAACGATTTTGAGAAAGTCCTTGAGATGTTGGTTAGGATCTTCAGAACGAAGTCCATGGAATGCGCATCCGCTTTGCACCAACCGGATGGTGTCGGATCGCAAGGGTGTGACATTGGCTCCTTGAGTGAGCTCAATGGTGTTCCGGTAGCCATGGTGGCTAGGACGGGAGTAGTCTCCTAAAGTACGGGCTCTAGGAGGTTGTGGTGGTTGTTGTGGTGGTGGGTTGTTGGGATCAAGGATATTACCATCTTCCATGATGTCGAATGGTAATGGTTACGAACAAAGAAACGAAGAAAATAGATAGACTAAAGAAAACCTAGAAAAAGAAAATAAAAATCTCACTAGAAAGGAATCTAGTGAGTAGACCTATAAAATAAAAAAAATTCAACCTAAACAATAACTATTCCCCGGCAGCGGCGCCAAAAACTTGATGCGTGGTTTTGCGACCTTACAACAGGTTTTACCTCTCGAGGGATCTCAAGAGGCTTACAACCCCACCAGGCAGTGTACCTGACCGATGTAGTATAGTGTAGTGGTAAGTACGGGGGATTGATCGTTCTCCACAGGGAATAGTGTCGTTAGGATTGAAAAACTACTCTAATAGGTCTAGGGGTGAGAGAAGATTCTTTTTGTATTTTTTATATTTTATGAAAAGCAAGTAAAATCTCGGGTTTGAAAGAGTGGGCGGAATTAGTTGCTAGTCAACTAACCCAAATAACTACGAATGCAAATAAAATAAAATAACTGAAAATAAAAAGGTTGATGAAACTTATGTGGAGAGAAATGTGTTTACTTAGATTTCCTTACTCCCTAACTATCTTTTACCGGTTGATTAGTGTGTATTAATTGCGTGGATGACGGGTGTATTCCTTAATACCAATCGTGGGGTGGCGTACGTACTTCCCCAACTCTACAAGCTCCTACTTCACTCCTATGTCGAGCCGGATAGGAAGCTCCTAACATGGGATCACTAGAATTCGCTTGTGCATTAAATACAACCATAAAAACCTTAGTACGCATTGGTTCATGTTTCTTAAGACGTTCAAGCAAATTACCGTATAGGAGGTTAGCCCGTTTTCTTAAGCCTAACATCGATGAACAATCATCCAATACAACTAATAACACACTAATAACCAACAATCAATAGCTAGGTTTCATTAGATCTAAGCAAACACAAAGAAAACCTAGCCTAGCATGTTAAACAAAAGACAAGAACAAGATAGAATCAAACAACACATAGACATATTGAATGATTAATTGATAACTTATCTTCAATGTAACATGGAAGATCTCAAGGCAAAAAGCCTTGAAAAAGCTGCTAAAATCGTCTTAGGGTTTCCACCCAAAAGGTTACACACAAAGTTCCACACTAATGACAAAAAATTGCAAAACTATATATAGAGTTTAAGGGCTAACGGCGTCACGTTGTAGATCCTGACGCCGTCACCTCGCCGCTTTTAGGGCTCCCGGATGGCCTTCCTGACGCCGTCCCTCTTTAGACCTCCAAAATCCGCTCTGGCTTATCAAGGCTTGACGCCGTCAGATTAGTGCTTGACGCCGTCCCTCTTTAGCTTAAGCCGTGACGACCTTGATCACATTAAAGGGTGACGCCGTCAGATTTTTCATGCAAAATTCTCTGGCTTATCATGAGTAATTTTCACATCCACCTCTTTTGCTAAGCCATGACGCCGTCTGGACCAATTCCTGACGCCGTCAAAGGTACTTTCCAGCGTAATTTTGAGACTATGCCGTTTTCTTCACTTTTATGCTCCAAAAACGTCCAAAATGCTTCCTTTTCCAGATTTCTTCTCCAAAGTACCTAAAATGACAAAAGGAACGATTTAGGGCAATATTTGATCAAATAAATACGATTTAGGGCTTAAATGACCCCTTAAAAGCGGTACACTTTTTGCTTCATCAACTATCGCAACACTTGTAAAGTTGCGATAGAATGCTTGACTATTGTATGGGTATAGATACCCCCTACCTCATGGGTTATGAGGTGTGTGTTCTTTCTATCATCTATGCGAGACTTTACCTTATTTCTCTCATTTCTCTCTCTAAACTAAATTGTCTACACCCACTTTATCTCACTAAGATCATTAGAGTAGACGTGATATTATTGGAACAACAATTGGTATTAAGAGCCAAATATGATTCGTTGTTTTCATGTAGTTGTGTTTTAGCATTGTTTCAATCTTCATTAGTAGTAAAAGTTTTGGTTTTTATAGAATTCAAGAACTTTCTTTCTTTATAATATATTTACTTTCATACGTAGTAGAAAGATTACTCTTAAATGTGTTTAATCTTATAAAGCGTGTGTTAGGATAACATATTTGTAGAAAAAGAAAGAGCTTTTATCATTCTATACAAAATTTTTATGATTTTGGTGAAGATTTAGGCTGAAAACGTGGTTTAAGGGTTTTTGAAAAAGTCTTGAAGATGCATACATTCGGTTCAACAAGCTTATAAATGAAATGAATCATCAAAACTGTTAGTGCAAACAGTCTCGTTGGGGAGATTGTTAGTGCAAGCAGTCTCGTTTGTTTTGATTGATGACAAACATGTAACTTGATACATAATGTAAAATGTACAAGTTACTTGTAATCATATCTTGTCTCAACATACATTCAACATCTCTCGAGTCCTCGTATGATACAACACAGGTTCGTACATGTTTGTTATGTGGCATTATGATCAAACCCTTAACAAACCATTTAGAATGTTTAAAATACGGCTAGGTCATTAAGTATTTTAAAAAGGCTTACCATTCTACTTAGAACCTCATTTCACATTTTGCATATACAAGTATTCTTACTTGTACATCATGTTTTATAAGTTTAATAGGATAAATACCCTTTAGATGTCAAACTAACATGATACATATTGGTTAACATATATTAGTTAAGCTAAGCTTGTATATACATGCTACATGATCACTAGGATACATGTCACAAACATATACACATTTATTTCCTAAATTAGAAACTTTATTTTTCAAATATTAGGATGACATCATGGCATGCATCATGTACATAATCTTGGAAAGATTTTGTGATATTTTGTTTAGATCTTCAATCTAACAAGTTGACTTTTGAAGATATGGCAAGATATGGTAAGATATGGTAAGATTTGCTAGCTGTCAAGTTTGGCGGATCCCGCGGATCCCTTTGGTATAAAGGGCGGATCCCTTTGGTATAAAGGACGGATCCCTTTATCAGGATCCGCCAAATCCGTGAGTTGTTTATACATTTTGCCTATAAATAGTAGCCCATTGTTTACCCATTGTTTAAGCTACTTGAACACACATTCTCTTTACCTTTTGCACACACTTAGATCAGTAGCAAACCATGTAGATTCATACATTAATCACCCTTTACATAATGATCATAATGTTACTAACTTTCATCATGTTGTAAGCATACACTTGTTATGATCCTGTGAAGCAAGCTCACGATCATGAGTCATCATCCATAGCATACTTCTTGATCCACCATGAAGGTTTCAAGATCTTGAAGTCATCATCCTCCAAAGCATTCCAACATATGAAGATTCAAGGCCACTTGACATCCTCAATGATTGAAGATCCATCACAACAAGTTTAGGGAGCTTGTGATCTTCGTCCATTGAAGGCTTCCTTTCAATGGAAGTTCATTTAGAATAGTCATTCATATCCATGATACACTTATGTCATGGATCATCATTGATCATTGTGATCATCATTGTAAACACTAAACTAGATTAGGTGGTTTATGTGTTTGTGCCATAAAACACAAGGTTTCTATGTTGGGCCATAAAACATAGCGGGAGTGGTTGTACCCTTGTAAAGAACTCGACATCTAGCTTAGTGTCGGAAATTGTATAAGTGACGATGGGAGTGGTTGTACCCTTGTAAAGAACCAACGGGAGTGGTTGTACCCTTGTAAAGAACCCGGTGTTTAGCTTAGTACCGGATAAAGTGTAAGCGACGATTGTAAGGTTTTCTCTGCCGAGAAGGGAGCTTGTTGATCTAGTGAAGTAACTCTCGAGTTGGGTACTCGGGGAGTGGAGTAGGGCGGAGAGGAGCTCCGTGACCGAACCACTATAAATCATCGTGTTCTGTTTGTGCTTTCTTTTACTTATCTCTTTACTTTTATGTTTGCATTATGTGATTGCTTATGTTGTGATTATTTGATAATACTTGTGTGACAACTTGGTAGTCATAAACTACAACAAACATCTTTCATATTAGAACAAGCCAAATTGGAAATTTGATACAACAAGTTTTAAGATTTTAAAACGGTAACGTATTCACCCCCCCCCCCCCCCTCTACGTTTTCACAATAACCTCAAAAGATCAAACATTGAACACAACGCTATGTTTCTCACAAACCTACAACCTGAATGGAGACGTTTCACCATTGCTATCAGACAGAATCAAGGCCTAACTCTGAAAGACATCAACAATTTGTTTGATCTTCTGAAACACAATCAGGTTGAAATCAATGACATCCTTGAACAGAAAAGAAAAGAGAAAGAAAAAGAACTCTCAGCTCAACTTTCTACACAAACACCAGTTATTGATCCACTTGCTTTGGTCTCCTCATACCACCAAAATCAATCTTCCTTCAACTCAAACAACGACACACACTACTCACCCATTGATAATGCAATTGAATCTACTCAAGACCAAGGAAATGTTGAACTTACCAAAATTGTTCAAAACCTAGCATTACTTGGAAAACAGATTCAAAAATCTTTCTACAAACGTTCAACTAACAATAATCTTTGAACCACTTCTGCACCCACTACAATGAACAAGAGACAAGATATCCCACCAAGAGGTAAAGTTATAAGGCAAGGTGCTCAGAAGAATGACAAGAATGATGTTGGTCAAGACAATCAAGAAGTAAAATGCATTGGCTGTGGTCAACAAGGTCACTTTGCAAGGAATTGTCCAAATGGGAAAGTGAGTAACAGGGCTTACTACAAACAAAAAATGTTGTTAGCTGACATGGAAGAAAAGGGTAAACTGCTTAGTGCTAGTGAAAATGATTTCATAGTGGACACGAATGACGAAGGTGAGATATTGGAAACAAACATGGTGTACATGGCTTCTTTGGAGAAGGTGGATGTTTTTGAAGCTGAAGAAAAGGATGCAACTCCAAGCTATGACACTAATGCTGAAGAAGATGACACTCTTGTCAACAAGATACACACATCAAATGCTTGTGATAATGATGATCTTGATGAATTCATACATGGTCACATTCGTACCATTAGTAAGCCAACTGAAGTTAACATACATAGTGAAACATCTACAAGTTCTACTCCTCAGTTATCTACTAATAGTACCGATTGCAATCATGCATCAACAAGTCAAGATCATGTTGATATGCTTCAAAACTATACCACTATTCAATCTCAAATTCAAAATTATGCAAACTTGATAAAACTAGAACAAGATAAAAGTGCTTCTTTAGAAAAGAAAATCAAGGACATGTTATATGAAGAGCAGTCTGAACGACCACTAGTGCTTAAACGTCAAATTCTAGATTTACAAAATGAGATTTTTCTTTTCAAAAGAAATATTTCAAATTTTGAAAACATCAAAAAGAATTTTGAAGAAGAAGTTTCTAAACTTAAAAAAGAAAAAGCTAATTGTATTCAACGATTAACTAAAGCTGAAACTAAACTTCGCACTACCAATCAGACTTCTCAGACTATGTACATGTTTCTTCCCAAACCAGATTCAGTTATGGATCTAAAACAAGGTCTTGGTTATACTAAACCATCTTATCTTGATATGGTTAAACGTCAAACACCAAGTTTGTATAATATTGATTACATGAGACATGATACCTTCAAAGATTACATGTTTGTTCCTAATGACACCTCTCAAGAGGAAATCTAAAAACGTTTAAATGTTAATAAAAAAAAACAAATGTCTCCTACTTTAGTGCCGATTATGGTTTGATAAATAAGTAAAATGCTCTTTCAAGAAAACCAACAAATGTTAAACATCATGTGGATCAGATTTCTGACACTCCATATGATTCTAAAAAATATGGGAGTTTAGCGAGAAAAACCTTTTGCAATCTCAGAAATCAAATAAATTGATTGTTATCTATTATTCGTGCAAAGCAAGAGTTTCAAACGGATGAACTTTTGAGATCCAATTCTTATGAAGTGGATGTCTTAAAGGAAGTCAAGAAACAGATAAAAACATTTATTGAGCCTCCCGTGAATAGAATTAACGATAAATTTAAAGCTTTTGAAGATGCATAGATTTCTGAAATGCAAACTGATTTAACTTACGTCACATCTGTTGAAGATGAATATGACCTTCTCAGCTTAAACTCTGACATTCAAAAAGAATATTTTCTAAATCAAATGGAATCAATCAAACCACAATTTGCCTTAAATGAGGAGAAAATTGAAGAATTGGAAAATAAACAAACGTCTTTAGAAATGGAAAACATTTTACTCACAGAGAGTCTAAGAGAATGTTTGCAAAAGAATGTTGAGTTAAGGAATTGTCTTGTCGCACTGCCAAATTTGAAAATTCTTATGCTAAACTTGAAAAACAATCTTTAATGTTTGAAGCAAACTGGCAGCGAAAAATTGAAGAAAACAAATACAACAAGCTTTCCTACGAAAATTCTTTGAAAATAATCTTAAAAGAGAACGAGGAACTCAAATCTAAAGTGCTTGATTTGATGAAAAACAAGAATCATGAGTTTGTTGCTTCACGCTAGTTGGATAATCAAAAGTTTTCATACTTTTCAAACCAACCAACCTTTTTGGCAAATCAAAAACAAAAAACTCATATTCTTGAGCCAAAAAAAGAGGTTTTATCTAATCCTAAAGTAATTGCTCCCGATATGTATCAAATTGGATCTACTTCTACTCTTGAACCATATGGTTCAAATGACATGATTCATAACAAGGAATTAAAAATAGCTAGGAAGCAAGTGTTACTTAGTAAGGATATGCCTCTAGATGCACCAATGTGTTCTTTGACTCCTCCCCTATAGAAAAGAAACCCAGAGAGTCAAAGAATCATAAGAACAAGAATCGTAAGAAACAGAAATTAGCTCAACATGATCAAATTACACAATCTCCTAACGAAGATTTGCTTTTTGATCCTGGTTTAGACACTACTTGTAGCAAGGAGAGACCACCTAAGAAAAGTGCGTTGAAGACTAGTGCCTCTCAGCCTAAAGTTGTAGAAAAACCTAGACATTTTAAAGCTTTCAATAAAAAACGATCTAAGCGAATGGATGACTATAATGACTTAAATGTGCATAGATACGTTGCTTCTAATAGCACGAATGCTTGTTTTAATTATGTTGCTTATAATTCTGCTTCTTATAATTGTGTGCATGATGCTTTGAATTGTGATATTGTGAATGCCAACACCACTAGGACTACTTCACCAAATCCAAGAAATCATAAGCATAGAGAAAAATGGGCATGGATCCCAACGGGTAGAATATTTGAATATCATGAGTTATTCTCTGGATCTTGCTTTAAGTGGAAACCCACCGGAAGAGTGTTCAAACACGTAGGTTATAGACGACAACCAGTTAAGAAGCAACCTGAACCTAGCACTACTACAATAAAAAAGTTCAACCAACTAGGTTTGCATTCTATACTGTCTAACTGCGTGGAACCACTTTATCAGCGGGTTCCTAATTTTCTATTTCTTGCTTTGATGTGCAGCTTCAAGTGTGCCTCTGGTACCTCGACTCCGGGTGCACCCGACATATGACAAGGAACAAGGCACTGCTCAAGAACTTCGTGGCCAAATTCTTGGGTATAGTGCATTTTGGGAATGATCACATTGCTAAAATCACCGGCTATGGGGATCTCATTCATGATAAGGTCACGATTCAAAGAGTCTATTTTGTCAAAGGACTAGGTCACAACTTGTTTAGTATTGGCCAATTCTGTGATAGTGGTTTAGAGGTGGCATTCAGAAAACATTCGTGTATTGTTCGCACTCTTGAAGGCGTTGATATTCTCAAAGGCTCTATGGATTCGAATCTATACCAAATTGCACTTAAAGAAATTACATCACCAAAACCGATTTGTTTGCTTGCAACAGCTACATCATCACAAGCCTGGCTATGGCATCGTTGATTCTCTCATTTGAACATCAGAACTATAAACGACCTTGCTCAAAACAACCTAGTCAGAGGATTGCCAAAACTATCATTCAAGAAAGATCATCTTTGTTCGGCGTGTGAATTAGGGAAGATGACACGTGCAACACTCAAATCCAAATCCGAACCTACTTCCGTTGCTCCTTTACATTTATTGCATATGGATTTGTGTGGTCCGATGCGTGTTGTTAGTAGAAATGGAAACAAATATATTTTGGTTATTGTGGATGACTACTCACGGTTCACTTGGGTTCATTTTCTTGCTTCTAAAGCCGAAACTCCAAATGTAATCATCAAGTTCATCAAAAGAGTACAAGTTGGTCTACAAGCTCAAGTCCGACTTATCATTGATGCGCGTGATGTGTCGTTGCTGTTTAGTAGTATTAATGCCTACTCAAGTTTTAAATTTATATTTAGCCGACTTATCAATAACACACACACTTACCGAGCAGTGTACCCAGTCAATATGAATATAATGGTAAGCAGAGTGTCGATCACTAAGAGTGAAACGTATTATCTAGTTATTCTAATCAGTATTTTAATATCCTAAGTTAGTTATACAACCTAATCTAACGCAAGGGGGTTTAGCCTGAGAGACTGGCACAGTTTGGTTATAATTAAATAGAAAAACTAAACTAATGAGCACGAATCAGCGATTAGCACACATGTACACAGATAGATACTCGAGACAATAAGAAGACCTGTCCTGATAATTAAATAGCTTGTCACTTGTTTTATTGCTAGTTTTATATGAAGTGTATATAATTAAACCTTTCTCGTTGGCTCTAATCTTATCGGCGAGTAAACCCTTAATGATTACTTATGTTATCCTACTTTTCTAGAGACGCTAGAATAAATAGGCGAGGAAGGGGCATGGCGACCCAAGCAAGACTCAGCTAGACACAGAGGTTATCAATGCACTAATAAAAGTCACCAAAGACATCAACATATAAACTTTAATTAATGGGAAAGCAATATTAAGGGGAGTGCATGATCTTTCGTAGTCACATGACACAAGCCCATCAATCGTGATGAATTAAAGCGTATTAAAACAATAAAACAAAACTACTTAATGAATTGAATACATGCAGGACCTTCTTACAGCTCTTGTATCTTTGTTTGAGGTGTGTCTTGTGCTGCTTGGTCGTCTGGATTCAGCTCTAGGGTTATACAAAAGGTCCCTTAAATTCGTCTGACCTTGGGGTATTTATAGTTTCTGTCTGAGGGATCGATGCGGCGCATTGAGTTGATAGATGCGGCGCATTGACTTAACTTTGCGTTGGGTCCAAGATTAATATATTCTGGAATATTCGTACACCGTCTTCAGATGCGGCGTAACTTGATCTTTGTATGCGGCGCATGTACTTTAGCTGTCTTGGATTGTAACTGGTGAAATCTTGATAGTGATACGCCGTATGTTATAAGTATATTGCGGCATATCTGGAGTAGAACGAGCTTGATCTTCTTCTTTGACCAAAGTTTCATATGCGGCGCATGACAGAATTGCATGCGGCGCATTCTTCAAAGTCAGGCATTGGTCTTCGAATTTATCTAAGTATGATATTGCGTTGTATCTGTTGAGTGAGATACGGCGCATCTTCTAGATTTCAGTAGACTTTTGACATCTCGCTTGTTTTGCTCCATAATTAGTCCAAAATCGCCAAGTTTCACATAATGCTTGTTTTTACCTGAGAATTACTAAAGTAAACATTAATGTATCGATTCTCATATATAATATAATAAAACAAGTCAAATAAATAGGATAAATGATGATAATAAAATGTACTTATTTGAGTTCATCAAATATCCCCCCACTTGAACTTTACTTGTCCTCAAGTAACCTTAGAATTAATCATATGAAAATGTATCCTAAAAGATATTAGGATTTATTTTTATATTTAAGCACGTATTCGTTTTGTCATAATCACACAACCAAACACTTAACGATGTAGAAACCAAAATAATTTTTTTAATGTAAAACAATTCTAAATCGTTTAGTTGTTTAGTCGTGAGAATATTCTATCATAGGCTTGGCAAGTATACGCATCTCCCCAACTAAAGCCAAGGAGTAACAAGTCTAAAGCAGTAAAAAGGGTTTGTTGGTTAAGGGTTGATCATCCTTTTTAATCTCTATCGATCTCATATTCCAGAAAAGGCGACAAAATTACAAATACATGATCGAATCCACGACCACGATACTTGCAATTGCTCAATTCCTTAACTCGAATGGGCTAAAGATAGGACCAAGTAATCTTCACCAATAATATTATATCAAAAAGGGTGACAAAATCATAAATACATAGCCGAATCCACGACTACGATACTTAAGATTGCTCAAATCCCTAATCTCAATAAATCAAATGTTTGGATGAAGAATGATATAGGGTATGGATAATATTTGGGATACAAATTGGTGTAAAATAAAAAATAAACAAAACAGATAAATTAAAATCCTAAGTGTGGTTAATCACTTTCCCAACCATCCCATGAATAAGACTCATATCATTGAATAACTCACGCTTTAACACTTGAAACACACGCTTTAGGTAGACACGAATTATACTCAACAAAATCTCAATCAAAGAATAACCTTAGTTGGCGTTCCCATAACGGCCAACTCCTATTCAATCCATAAACATAATATACAACAACAAATAGTGGTGATATCTCCCATTTAATACAAAACTTTACATAAGTTGGTTAAAACAAACTTCCAACTTTTTCTTTTTCTTTTCTTTTTTTTTTTTTTTTTTTTTTTTTTTTTTTTTTTTTTTGACATCAACAAATATGTGTAAAATTTCACAACTTTTATATCACTATTTTTCCGGATAATTTTTCCATACTCTTCATATTTTCAGAAATAACTGTAATAGTGAAAGTAGCAAACAGACGAAAAATAAACTAAAAGTTATACAATATTTACTTTCATACCAATTGCATTGTGCAATTTCCCGACCTAACCAAAGATAATGAATTACGCACGCGAACACAGGTAATGTAAGAAACACACTTTGCCTAAAGCAATTAACCACGGATTTTAATCTACAGGGTAGGCTAAGGTGTAAGGGTGTATCGAAACATTATAACAAAGGTGTAAGAAACGAAAGGAATGGCTCTGAGGGTTTTTCTAGGGGTATCTTACTCTAAAAGTGAGAGTAAACAAAGGGTTTATACGGGGGTTAACTAACCAGTGTAGTTAGTTAATATCACATAACATATAAAGGCTATTTGGGTGTAATCCTAGAAATTTACCAATTTAGACAAGTCACTCCAATTACATAGATAATACTCATTATGGTGGTCTCGAATAGTATACAAGCCAAGTTCTAAAGTTTACAAGTCACCGGCACACTAAAGTTTTAATATTTTTGAAAGAATAGAGTTATGTGTGCGGTTATGTAATTTAGACTTTAAACAAAAACATGCTAAAATTTTTTTTAATTTTGATATATTAAGCGCATTTTAAGCATATTTTGAAAAAGTTTAGGACAAGTAAGTGTTCTAATTCTCCATCCCCCCCCCCCCCACTTAAGTTAAACAACGTCCTCGTTGTTTGTGTCAAAGGTTAAAAACTGGAAAGTAAAAGAATTAGAACAGAAAAACTCCCCTGAGATTTGCTCGGTATGATCCTCCATTATTCGTATAAGAGCAAAAATCAACTTTCTTGTGGATGAGAACGTTTAAGCTTCATAAATGATGTATCCACAAAAATGCAGGAATCTATAATACCATTTAGACTTTAACACACCTGAGTTAAGAAAGTTCAAACTTGCATAATACATTAGTAGTTAGTAAAAATAAAACCTAAAAAATTAAACTGTAAATCATCAGGTCAGTCGATACGCCGTATCTTATGGAAGAAGATACGCCGTATCGAGCCTGGAATAAATACGAATAAGAATAAAAGATGCGTCGCATCCTTAACCAGGGATGCGCCGCATATAATAAACTGACAGAAAGTTTTAAAGTCAAAAATAAAAATGCAGAAAATGAAATAAGATATGACCAGTGCAGGTGATGCGTCGCATCTTATGATGGAGATGCGCCGCATCTTCTGCAAGTCTGACAGACTCGACACAGAACAGAAAAGTAAAAAATTTTCCTTCGGGTTGTCTCCCGGTCAGCACTTGTCTTTGTTCCAGAGTCTTCAAGTTAGACTCACGTTCAGCTCCTTATTTTGTTCTTGTTACGTGCCATCCTTCTTCTTTCATCCGAAAGATGTTACCGTATAGCTCCGCAACATTTTCCTGGAATTCTATTTCAAGAATTTAAGATACTCAATGTTACTAGTACTGAGTTTTCCTCTACTCTTGTCGTCTTATTACAACCTTCCAGTCATCGATGGTTTGATCACTCCAGCTAGCATCTCTTGGTTAGGTTCAGAATGTAATCTTCCATAGTGATGCTTAAGCCATCATTTATTCTGAAAGTAAACTAACTTGTGCACGAGAGTAGTGAAACGATCAAAGTGAATATCAAAAATCAATTATACTTATTAAATTAAATGCGTCGTATTAACAAAAGCTAATGCGCCGTATTTTCGTTACGTTTCAAAATACAAGATTTTTGATTTAGTAGATGTGCCGTATCGATAAAGATTGATGCGTCGCTTCTGTTTAATAATTCGAAAAACTGTTTTTAATTTAAATAGAAAATACGCCGTATCTGTTAAAACAGATGCGTCGTATGGCGTTACCGTTTAGAAAAAATTTCTTATTAAAAACAGAATACGCCGAATCTTGGGGAAAGATGCGTCGAACTCGAATTTATTAAACGCGTTGTATTTTATAAAAATTAAACGCAATACGCCGTATCTGTGAAAACAGATCCGCCGTATCGTTTGTATCAGCACAATACAACGACAGCAGAATGCAGAAAAATACAGAAAAAAAAAACAAAAATAAAAACAAACAAAAAGAAACAAAAATTACAGAAAAACAAAAATACACAAAAACAGTAAATATGCAAATTATACAATGAATGCAATCAATCTAATATACAACAGGGTTAGTAGTTAGAATCTAAAAAAAAACTAAAAAGAAAAACCTAATTAAAATACTTAATCAAATTAACAGATAATAACAATTCACTCCCCGGAAACGGCGCCAAAAACTTGATGCGCGTGATGTGTCGTTGCGGTTTAGTAGTATTAATGCCTACTCAAGTTTTAAATTTATATTTAGTCGACTTATCAATAACACACACACTTAACGAGCAGTGTACCCGGTCAGTATGAATATAATGGTAAGCAGAGTGTCGATCACTAAGAGTGGAACGTATTATCTAGTTATTCTAATCAGTATTTTAATATCCTAAGTTAGTTATACAACCTAATCTAACGCAAGGGGGTTCAGCCTGAGAGACTGGCACAGTTTGGTTATAATTAAATAGAAAAACTAAACTAATGAGCACGAATCAGCGATTAGCACACACGTACACAGATAGATACTCGAGACAATAAGAAGACCTGTCCTGATAATTAAATAGCTTGTCACTTGTTTTATTGCTAGTTTTATATGAAGTGTATATAATTAAACCTTTCCCGTTGGCTCTAATCTTATCGGCGAGTAAACCCTTAATGATTACTTATGTCTATTCTACTTTTCTAGAGACGCTAGAATAAATAGGCGAGGAAGGGGCATGGCGACCCAAGCAAGACTCAGCTAGACACAGAGGTTATCAATGCACTAATAAAAGTCACCAAAGACATCAACATATAAACTTTAATTAATGGGAAAGCAATATTAAGGGGAGTGCATGATCTTCCGTAGTCACATGACACAAGCCCATCAATCCTGATGAATTAAAGCGTACTAAAACAATAAAACAAAACTACTTATTGAATTGAATACATGCAGGACCTTCTTAAAGCTCTTGTATCTTTGTTTGAGGTGTGTCTTGTGCTGCTTGGTCGTCTGGATTCGGCTCTAGGGTTATACAAAAGGTCCCTTAAATTCGTCTGACCTTGGGGTATTTATAGTTTCTGTCTGAGGGATCGATGCGGCGCATTGAGTTGATAGATGCGGCGCATTGACTTAACTTCGCGTGGGGTCCAAGATTAATATATTCTGGAATATTCGTACACCGTCTTCAGATGCGGCGTAACTTGATCTTTGTATGCGACGCATGTACTTTAGCTGTCTTGGATTGTAACTGGTGAAATCTTGATAGTGATACGCCGTATGTTATAAGTATATTGCCGCGTATCTGGAGTAGAACGAGCTTGATCTTCTTCTTTGACCAAAGTTTCATATGCGGCGCATGACAGAATTGCATGCGGCGCATTCTTTAAAGTCAAGCAATGGTCTTCGAATTCATCTAAGTATGATATTGCGTCGTATCTGTTGAGTGAGATACGGCGCATCTTCTGGAGTTCAGTAAACTTTTGACATCTCGCTTGTTTTGCTCCATAATTAGTCCAAAATCGCCAAGTTTCACATAATGCTTGTTTTTACCTGAGAATTACTAAAGTAAACATTAATGTATCGATTCTCATATATAATATAATAAAACAAGTCAAACGAATAGGATAAATGATGATAATAAAATGTACTTATTTGAGTTCATCAATCATATTTTTTCTGAATTTATTTGATTCACTTGGCATTACTCATCAGAGATCTGTGGCTTACACTCCTCAGCAAAATGGTGTAGTCGATAGACGAAACCGTACAGTAGTAGAAGCTGCAAGAACAATGCTAACCTCTACTAATCGTCAGTTAAATTTATGTTCTGAAGCTGTGTCAACTGCTTGTTTCACACAAAACCGATCTATCATTAATAAATGATTCAAAAAAACTCCATATCACATCATTCACAAACGCAAACCCGATGTAAAACACTTACGCACTTTTGGTTGTCGGTGCTACCCTCTAAATGACCGTGAAGACCTTGGTAAGTTAAAAGAAAAAGGGGATGTAGGAATTTTCCTTGGATATTCTACACAATCATGTGCATATCATATCTACAATCGGAGAACAAAGTTGATACAAGAGACAATCCATGTTCACTTCGACAAAGTAGAAGAAATGGCTTCCGATCAAGTCAGTTAAGAACCCGTGCAAAAGACTATGAATTCTGAACAAAATGGTTCAAGACTCGCACCAAAACCAACACCATCAACACCGAAACCTAAACATATTCAAAAGGAAGCAATAGATGGATTGTTTGAGAACTTCTATGATGAATCATGTGGAGGAAATAAGATGAAGGTGTCTACAATATCCGCTGCAACTCCGATTATCGAAGTTAATCATCAAGAAGACATACCATCTCCCGTATCCGGTTCATCAACAACTACTTATGAAGATGCTGATCCAGTACCAGATACCCCTCCAATCATACAGATTCAAAAAAAACTTTCACCAAAAAATACCATTCTAACCTCCAACGTTAATGTTGATGATCAAATAATTACCAATGCATCGTCTGAAGAGGAACCATTCATAAACCTATTCGCGACTCCTGAAGCTGAGGTCGGTGGACCTTCTAAGATGCGAAATAATGATCCTTCAAACATGCGACCACTTTTCCAACCACATCCGCACAGAAAAAGATGGACTCACGGTCACCCTTTATAACAACTAATTGCAAATCCTTCTCAACCAGTCCAAAGAAGAAGTTCTACAGTAGATTTCTATTTCTACAATTCATTCCTAAATAGATTTGAACCTGCCAACGTCAAAGCAGCACTAGCAGATCCCGACTGGATTGTCGTCATGCAAGAAGAAATAAACCAATTCATACACCATGGCGTCTGGCGAAGGGTTCCACGTCCTTTAGGAAAACTCATAATTGCATTGAAATGGATTCCAAAGAACAAGCTAGATGAAGACAGTGACGTAATCAGAAACAAGGCTCGTCTTGTTTCCAAAGGTTACAGTCAAGAAGAAGGAATCAACTTTGATGAATCATTTGCACCAGTTGCTAGGATCGAAGCCATATGCTTTTTCTTGGCTTATGCAGCTCATAAATCTTTCACTGTATACCAAATGGACGTGAAAACGGCCTTTTCGTATGTGGAGTTAGAGGAAGAGGTGTATGTAAGTCAACCAGAAGGCTTCGTTGATCCAGACCATCCGGATGATGTCTATATTTTGACAAAGCCGTCTACGGACTCAAACAAGCACCACATGCAAGGTACAAAGTGTTGTCAGAATACCTGCTCAAACACAAATTCGTCAAAGGTTCAATCGATCCAACTTTATTTATTAGAAGAAAAGGTGACGACATCATACTAGTCCAAATTTATGTCGATGATATCATTTTTGGATCGGCGAATCCTAAATATTGCGAAAAATTTGAAAATATCATGCGATAGAAATTTGAGATGAGCATGATGGGTGATTTAAAATTCTTTTTGGGTCTACAAATTAATCAAACTCCTCGTGGTATCTTTATTCATCAAAAACAAATGCACGACGAAAATTTTGAAAAAGTTTGGAATGGATAAATCTGGCTCGATAAGTACACCAATGCAACACAAGCCTAAACTAGATGAAGATAGAGGTGGTAAACGAATTGATGCTACAAAATACCGTAGTATGATTGGTTCACTCATGTATCTTACAGCTCATCGACCTGATATTCATTTTGATGTCTGCATGTGTGCCCGTTACCAATCAAGGCCAACGGAAAAGCACCTTACTGCTGTAAAATGGATCTTTCGGTACTTAAAAGGAACACTTCATATGGGCCTTGTGTATCCGAAAGATACCGGTTTCGAACTAATTTCCTATTCAGATGCAGATTATGTAGGTTGCCAAATTGATTGCAAAAGTACTTCAGGATTTTCTCAATTCTTGGGGGAGAAGTTAATCAGCTGGTCTTCAAAGGAGAAGAATCACACTGCATTATCTACTGCAGAAGCTGAATACATATCCCACTCTGGATGCTGTACACAAGTACTATGGATGAAAACACAATTAACGGACTATGGTTTCTTCTACGACAAAATCCAAATTATTGTGATTCGTAAAGTGCCATTGCCATCTCTTGTAACACGGTACAACACTCACGAACAAAGCATATAGCAGTCATATACCATTTCATCAAGGAACATGTAGAAAGACGGACTGTGGAATTGTACTTCCTGAAAACTGATTACCAAATTGCCAACTTCTTCACAAAAGCTTTGCCACCGGAAAGATTTGAATACCTACGACAACGTCTAGGAATGGCAAGCACTCGTGATGAACATGACAATGATGATCAAAAGGTCAAAGAAGTCACCAAAGTAACAGAAATCACAAGTACATCTGGTAAAACAATCGGGTAATTATTCACTCATGATGGCTGTTAATTAAATCACAGATCAACACCCGTTTTTAAAAGAAAAGACCCTGAACGTACGTTTTAGTACGTCAATCCTTCAGAAAAGAAGAGAAATCTTCTTAATTATCATGAGCAAAATTTATACAAGATTTTATAAAAAGATTTTTCCTAAACCTTTTTCTAAAATTTTTTGCTCATGATAAACAAATCTTGAGCATGTTTTTCTGATTATTAATATAATCTTTTTTAGCTCAAGTAAGAATAAAAAATTTCAAAAACAATGCTACCCACCTCAATAATGGATCAAAAACAGTTTAAAATATTAAGCTATTTTTTAGGGGGTGAAATTGAGAAGTTTGTTTTTGAAATCCATGAATAAATTGTTAAGTTGTTGGAAAATAAAACAAAAATGTTGTTGGAAATTAAATGAAAAATGTTGTTAAAACGTTGGGAAATCCCATCACTTCGAGGGGGAGTGATAAATTTTATTTAAACATTTTTGATACAACACAAACATTCATTTATTAACCCACCTAGTGACTGCGAGAGAAAAACACACAAACCTTATTTGCTATCACAAACTTTCTCTCTCCTTTGCACCCAAACACTCGCATCGCAAAACTCACGCCTTAACAGTAATTTCTTGATCTCAAGTGTTTTTCTTGCAAAAAGTAAGCTAACAAATGTCTTTAACTAATCATTTTACATCTTTGTTATGAATTTCAGTCTTTGGTTTGCATTATATTTGTTAAACCTGGTAATTTTCCAAATCTTTCCAATAGCCAAATATATTTTCTTTTTATTATTTATGCATCACCTTAGTATTTAAACTTTTCCCCAACTTATTTGAACTTGAGAAACGCGAGATATCTTGAGAAACGAGAATGTTGTCCCTTTATTTGAGCCGGCGCAACCTAGAAAGCACGAAACGAATCGATTTGCCAAATAAATTAACTTCGAGAAATTTTGGCATATTTATACTCGTTTTTACTAGAAAAATTATTTCGGAAACAATGGCGCAAGTTTCATAATTTTTTGAGTCCGTTTGGTACGTTAAATGGGTCCCGCGGTGTTTATTTCAAAAGTTTACCCACTTGGCAACACCACCCCCTTCGCCCCACAGTTACACCCCACACCCCTCACATTCTCTTTTCCGGATTTGGCCCCTCCCTTTGATATAAAAACCCTCACTTTCTCTTTTTTCCTCATAATAACACACACACACCCCTCACCTTATCACCGGAACCCTAACCGGCCGCCACCACCGCCGGTCGCCATCCTCCGTCGCCGGAAAACTTTTCTGGCCAACTTCCGGCCAACACACAAAATTTACCCCAAAGTAGATCTATACCCCCGCTTCATTTCTAGAGCGTTTGGAGCATTTTGGAATTCGTTTGACCTACACTGCCGCTACACCGCCGCCACCTCGACACCACCGCCACCCGGTGCTTCTTCCCCACCATCTCCTCTTTCGTTCTTGGTAACGCACGCACCCCTAAACCCTTTATTTCTTTTTAAAAATCGAAAACATAATTTTTATATTTTTATAAAATCAGTTTTTATTAATAAAACTTTTATAAAATCTTTTGTTTTTAATAAAAACTGTGTGGATCTAAATGTTTGACCCGTAACTCGTTCGGACTCGGTCCGAGTCACGCGACTCAGCCGAGTGATGTGCCCGGTTCGGTGCAAGTTTTAAATTTATAAGGGGGTGAATTACCGAATCTAATAACAACACATACGAGCAAGTATACTCGTCCGTTGTAGCAAGATTTTGATGGTAAGTCGGGATCGTTCGCAGGGATTTGTGTAGTGAATCGAATTGTAAGTTAAAAGAAACTATCTCAAATAAGTAGTAATGATATAATGAAAATTCAAATGATTAAAAACTACACTTGCTTAGACTAGTGTACTACAATCGACTAATATGATTGTGATAACTTTTAGAAAACATGTTGGTTGTGATAATTAGTTTTGACACTAATCTATTGTTTCTACAAATTAAACCTTCGTCAAGATTTTGGTTTATAAAAACAAGCATTACGTTTAACCAATCAATTCAAGATCAATTCAAGGTTCATGAGTTGGTGTTCCTCAAACACAAAAACAATCTTTTGTCTAATCAAACAAGCTTAGGAAATGGTCAATACAAAAGGTAACCAATTATAGACAAAAGGTCACAATTGAAAGCAAACTATTAATCTCTCGACCTTTAAAGTGGTTTACAATCAATCCGTTTTGATAGACAAAAGCTTTTTCATTACAATCACAATTAAGTTCCTTTGGTTAATCAAGAATAGTGGAAGACAACAATCATTCATAGACAAATGATTATAACTAGTGGAATAACAATAGTTCTTTCAACCCTCAAGATTACTAGCACTAGTTAAACTTAATTACCCAAATGTCACTATGAAACTTTATCACAATTGGTTCTTAGAATTGACTTGAAATTGAATTAAAACATGTTATCACAATCATATGCAAATCAATGAATAATACACATCATCTAAGCAAGTGCACAAAGGCACTAGCCACTCATAGCACAAATAAATGTAAACTCCATAATTTGAACATTAGAAACCATGATTGAAAGTCTTACAATGATTTGGAAATAAGATTACAAGTGAAAGACAATGATTCCACAAGCAATGAAAATGGTATATTCGACTTTCTCCCTTCTCCTGGACTTATGGACGAATTTCTGAGTATATTTCTGTGAATGGTTCTCTTCTAGCACTTGTGTATCTCTCTCTTTCTCTCTAGATTGATTGGTATATAAAATACTCAACAAATGGTTCCATAAGTTGCTCTCACCAAGGGTCTAAGTGCATAAATGCTTCTCTTGCTCTCCAAGTAGTATTGAATGGTTAGAATAATGACAAGAAGGACCTAGAACCAGAGTTATAAAGTCACAATCCTTAATAAAGAAGTCTTGGGTCAAACAGCGACTTCCAACCGATCGGATGGAATGGTCTACCGATCGGTTGGTCTTCTCGGTAAATCCACATTCACTCCATCCGAATCGGTTGCGGGCGGCGACCGATCGGATGGCGATGGCTGCTGAACCTTTTTCTTGGGCTTTTGCGTATGACTTGTTTCTCTTTCGTAGTTCTTGATTCTTTGATCTTTCTCTTTATCCTAAAGCTTATGAACTTGAATACTTGGAGTTTAACTCATTGAAGTACCTTACGGAGCGGAACTTGACACAAGATTCACATGAAATCTCAAATACTTCCTTTTTCCTCATTTTTGTATCTTTTCCATCCATTTTCCTGTCTTTGGCTACAAATGCTTTGCAAACACACTTTGATACGATTTAGTAACAAAAGCATATAAATATAACCACAAAACATATATAAAACTACCAATAACGCTATCAAAAACATGTTAGATTTAGGCGTTATCAAATCCCCCACACTTGAACTTTGCTTGCCCTCAAGCAAATCTAGAAATAAAAACAATTATCCACATGGTATACACAAATGATTAGGAAAATGTGATGCAAATCTATCAAGCACTAGTACAAGCTAGACTCATCGTTTTAAGCTTTTATGGTTGAATCATCGAGATGTTTGACAATACCCAAATGATTTTCTTGCATGAAACACATTACTAAACACCTCACGAAAGGGAAATGAAATATAATTCACTCAAACACTCATTTGTATGATTGATGGAGTATATAAGAGGAATGACACTCATTTGCTCAGTCATGATCTAATTATTACCATAGGCTTGTACAAGAAACAAAACTACACCGAAATGGTGTGAGCGCCAAGTATACATATCAAAGAGGGCTTTTATTCGGGTTTGAGGCTTAAAGGGATATAAAAGACTAATGTGCCACTATCTCATGCAAAACATAATAGCTCCCTAACAACGAATTCTTGCATCACCAAATAACGGATGGTCACTAGATTGTACCTTGGTTCGCTAACGACGTTACTTGCATAATGGATGGTCGCCAAAATACTCCCTAGATCGCTAACAACGTTAGTCAATTCCTCAAGAAATCGGATGGTTACTACATGTCCATACACTTAATAATTTCACAAAGTCAAAAAGGGTAGGATAAGGCATGGGATATATTTATGAAATTGGTTGAACATAAAAACAAAAAAAATAGTCAAAGTCTACGAACCAAATGTTACTAGCTATTACAAACCAATATCATGCCATTTTGTTCGAAAAACTCCATACTTCCTTTATTCATACTTGATTCACTTAGCCCGTTGGCTTATTCTTGTCACCTTATAGTTGCAATGACTTTTCTTCTTTTTTTTTTTTTTTTTTTTTTTTTTTTTTTTTTTTTTTTTTTTTTTTTATGTATCTTATAGTTGGGTAATGACTTTCTCGGATAACAACTTTCGATTTACGTTCTTAGAACTTTCATGATTTCCACATAACATCCATCTTTCCAAATAGCTAGCAACCAACCAAGACTTGACTAAAAATAAGGCTAGGCTTAAAAAGGTGTAAAATCTTTTTGAATTTTTCTGGATTGTATCAAAAGAAAAGATAGGCTCGGCGGGTGTAACTAGGGGTATCTAGCATTAAAGATAAATGCTAACAAATAGGTCCATATGAGTGGTTAACTAGCCAATGTAGCTAGCTAATATAGCATTATATGAAAATGGAAGGCCATTTGGGATAAAACCTAAGATTGCCTCTTATCACGCATATACACTTATATCACAAACGAAATGTGATCTCACAACGGTCTCGTAATGATTTACAAGTACAAGTTCTAGAATAAATAAAATCACCGGCACACTCATAGCAAAAGATCTAAGCATAAAAGATGTATGCTGTATATATAGAACAGGCTCAAATTCTCACACTTTAGTGGAAAGGGCTATAATTTGTGCTAGCAAATGTTATCGATCCCAGAATGGATTGCAATATTAATCGGGACACATCTCGAATTTTCAAAATTACAGATTTCACCAGTGGATAAATCCAGTTATTCTAGAATATGATCTTTAAAATGACAAAAGGCTAGATTACAAGGGCAAACAAAATTTTAAAATTCAGCTCAAAACTACAATCTATTCTTATTTTCCTATTCACCCCCCACACTTAAGTTAAGCATTGTCCTCAATGTGATAAACGACAAAGAATGAAATAGGGAAATAAGAGAATAAACCGTATTTTCTTCTCAAGAGGAGTCTTGATCCTAGCGTCCAAGCTTCGAAATCATTATCTGCAGTAATCTAAAAACACACATACGAAATATTTCTTCGCTTTATTCAAAAGGCAGTGATACACCCCCACACTTAAGTTCAACTAAGCAATTTAGAAAAAACTTTGGGGTTTAATCACTAGAAAATAAAAATGAAAAATAAACATAGCAAACACACGGGTTGCCTCCCGAGAAGCGCTTGTTTTATTAACGAGTCATCAGCCGGACTCGAACTTCTCTTTCTTTATGTTGGTGCTGACTTCTTCTTTGGAAATTTTGGAACGTACAGCACATTTCCAATCACTATTCCTTCCCCAGTTTCATCTATGTATTCCAACTTAACTTTCTCCCACGGTCTTGGTAGAACATCATAGATATAACCAGAATCTTCGGCCCATGGAGTGTTTTTCTTGAAATCGGCCGGAAAGGGTGACATAAAGGTTATAGCTTCATATTCTGATTCAGGAGGAATCTCTTGAATAGAAACTTCATTCATTTGCTCCTTGTCATAGTATAACTTAATTCGGTGCCCATTAACAATGAAACTTCCACCATGTTTGTCATGCAATTCAACATATCCGGAT
The DNA here is from genome assembly GCA_021014915.2 of Artemisia tridentata subsp. tridentata. Classification (NCBI taxonomy): domain Eukaryota; kingdom Viridiplantae; phylum Streptophyta; class Magnoliopsida; order Asterales; family Asteraceae; genus Artemisia; species Artemisia tridentata. The sequence goes on from CP139509.1 coordinate 306,054,939, forward strand.
GGAAATCCATGTTTCACTGTATATGGTCCGAACCATTTCGGTTTCAGCTTGGGAGCTTTGAACTTATACTTCATGTTAAAAAGCAGAACTTTGTCTCCAGCCTTGAATTCTTTTCTGATTCTTAGCTTTCTGTCATGATAAGCTTTTGTTCTTGCTTTGTAAAGTTTGGAGTTCTCATAAGCTTGTAGTCTAAGCTCATCGAGTTCATGCAATTGCAAAAATCTCTTTTCTCCAGCTACTTTGAGGTCTGGGTTACAATTTCTCAATGCCCAGTAAGCGCGATGTTCGATTTCGAACGGCAAATGACAAGTTTTTCCATACAGCAATCTGTATGGTGTTGTACCAATTGGTGTTTTGTAAGCCGTGCGAAATGCCCACAGAGCATCATCTAGTTTTCTCGACCAAACGGCGGGATTGTCTTTAACCGTTTTTTCGAGTATCCTTTTTAAGGCTCTGTTGGTATTTTCGACTTGACCACTGGTCTGTGGGTGATAAGCAGTAGCGAAACGATGATGAACTCCATATCGCTTCATAATTTTCTCCATTTGTTTGTTACAGAAATGGGTTCCACGATCACTTATCAAAGCTTTAGGAATTCCATAACGAGCGAAAAGCTTTTTGAGAAAATTAACAACTACTCGTGCATCATTTGTGGGTAGAGCTTCTGCTTCAGCCCATTTGGAAACGTAATCAATAGCAACGAGAATGTATTCGTATTTGTGTGATTTAGGAAACGGTCCCATGAAATCAATTCCCCAAATATCGAATAATTCACAGACTTGAATGCTCTTCTGAGGCATTTCATCTCTACGAGAAAGACTACCGGATTTTTGGCAAGCATCACAATTCTTAACAAGAGTATGGGCTTCTTTAAAAATAGTCGGCCAATAGAATCCAGCATCAAAGACTTTTTTAGCGGTGGTGGAAGGACCATAATGTCCCCCAGTTGGGCCATGATGACATTCATCGAGAATTCTTCTTGTTTCAGAACCATAAACACATCTTCTAATCATCCCATCGGGACACATTTTGAAAAGATAAGGTTCTTCCCAATAATAATGTTTAAGATCCGAAAAGAATTTACTTCGTTGGGCATGAGTTAATCATTTCTTTAGAATTCCTCCAACGAGATAATTTGCATAATTGGCAAACCATGGAATTTCGTTCTCATCATCTGTATCAACAGTCATGAGTGTTTCATCCGGAAAATAATCGTCAATCTCATCTTCTTTTAACTCCTCCAGATTTGGATTTTTCTAAACGAGATAGATGATCAGCGGCTAGATTTTCTGCTCCTTTCTTATCTTTGATTTCGATATCGAATTCTTGGAGTAGTAAAATCCATCGGATGAGACGCGGTTTAGCATCTTGCTTTTTAAACAGATATTTTAACGCTGAATGATCGGTGAACACGATTGTTTTCGAAAGTACAAGGTATGATCTGAATTTATCAAAAGCGAAAACAACGGCTAACAATTCTTTCTCTGTAACTGTGTAATTCTGCTGAGCATTGTTGAGTGTTTTGCTGGCAAAATATATAGGACGAAAATGTTTCTCTTCTCGCTGTCCTAATACAGCTCCAACAGCAAAATCGCTTGCATCGCACATAAGCTCGAATGGTAGTGACCAATCAGGTGAAACCATAATGGGTGCACTAGTCAGTTGTGTTTTCAATGCTTCGAATGCTTTCATACAATCTGCATTAAAATCGAAAACAGCATCTTTTTCAAGAAGTTTCGTCATTGGACGAGATGTTTTGGAAAAATCCTTAATGAAATGACGGTAAAATCCTGCATGTCCTAGGAAACTTCTAACGGCTTTGACGTTAGTTGGGGGTGGTAATTTGGTAATGACATCGATCTTTGCTTTGTCAACCTCCATTCCGGCGCTAGAAATTTTGTGTCCTAACACAATTCCTTCAGTTACCATGAAATGACACTTCTCCCAATTGAGAACAAGATGTGCAGCTTTACATCTTTCAAGCATTTTATCGAGGTTAGAAAGGCAAGCTTCGAATGAGCTTCCGAAAACTGAAAAGTCATCCATGAAAACTTCCATAGACGTTTCAAGCATATCTTGGAATATGGCAATCATACATCTTTGAAAAGTCGCGGGGGCATTACATAATCCAAAAGGCATACGCCGATAAGCGTAAGTTCCAAAGGGACATGTGAATGTGGTCTTTTCTTGATCAGCTGGATCAATAGGAATTTGAAAATATCCTGAAAAACCATCAAGAAAACAAAAGTATTTGTTTCCTGCTAATCTCTCAAGCATTTGATCCATGAAAGGCAAAGGAAAATGATCTTTTCTGGTGGCTTTATTTAATTTTCTGTAATCAATACATACTCGCCATCCGGTGACAGTTCTAGTAGGAACTAGTTCATTCCGTTCGTTGGTCACAACAGTCATTCCTCCTTTTTTCGGAACACAGTGAACAGGACTCACCCAAGGACTATCCTCGATGGGGTAAATGATACCGGCATCAAGAAGTTTGATGATTTCTTTTTTAACAACTTCTTTCATGTTGGGGTTGAGTCGACGTTGTCTTTCTACAACTGGTTTTGTATCTTCTTCGAAATTGATTTTGTGTTTGCAAAAATCAGGACTGATTCCTGGGATGTCAGAAGTTTTCCACGCAAAAGCTTCTTTATGCTTCTTAAGAACTGAAATCAGACATTCTTTCTCAAAATCATTGAGCAACGAAGATATGACTACTGGAAGTAGCGAATTGTCTTCCAAGTAAGCATACTCAAGATTTTCTGGCAGTGGTTTCAACTCAAGATCAGTCGGTGGTTCTTGAACTGATGTTTTGATCCTCATTTGATCATTAAAACTGATTTCCTCAAAATCTTCTTCTATTATCTCTCCTTCTTCTTCTTCTTCTTCTTCTTCTTCTTCTTCTTCAATCTTAACTTCCATAAAATCAGCGAATTCTTTATCAAAAGTTGTTTCACTAATCTTCTCTGAAATAGTCATGAATGGATCAGAATCTTCAAGTAATGCATCCAATTCTTCCTCAGTGACTTCATCGATTACATCAATGTTAAAGCAAGTGTCATCACTGGAATGTGGATATTTCATTGCTTTATCGATTAAAAAAGTGATTCTATCCTCTCCAACTCCAAGGTTGAGTTCTCTTCCTTTTACTCTGATGATCGCATCAGCGGTGTTTAGAAAAGGTCTTCCTAAAATAAGTGGTACTCTACTATCTTCCTCCATTTCTAAAATTACAAAATCCACGGGAAAAATGAATTTACCTACTTGGACAAGCATATTCTCAGCAATACCAACAGGATATTGGTAAGTATGATTAGCTAATCGGATACTCATCCTTGTGGGTTTCAAAGTATTGATTGAGAGTTTCGTATACAGCGAATAAGGCATCAAATTGATACTCGCACCTAAGTCGGCTAAAGCATCGCATGTGATGTTGTTTCCTAATATGCATGGAATCAAAAAACTTCCGGGATCTCCGAGTTTTTGTGGAATTTTGTTTTGAACAATAGCTGAACATTCTTCATTGAGAAAGGTAGCGGATATTTGCTCCAACTTGTTTTTGTTGTTAAGAAGTTCTTTCAAAAATTTCCCGTAATTGGGCATTCCAGCTAAAACATCAATGAGAGGTACATTGAGTCTAACTTCTTTGATTATTTCAACAAACTTCTTATAACGCTCCTCCATTCTTTCTTTCTTAAGGCTCTGTGGATATGGAATTTTTGGAGTGTAAGCCTTAACTGGTGGTTTGGGTTTGGGTTTGGGTGGTGTTTTTGGTGTATTCTCCTTCTTGGATTCTTCATCTTCATCCTCACTATCGAAATCGATAGTTGCGGTGTTGTTTGGGTTGGGTGGTGGATCATAAGACAGGCCACTTCTTGTGAATACAGCATTGATATGCTCATTTCTGGTTTGTGGTGGACGATAAGTCTTATCATTCGATGATGATGATGGTTTTGGGTTGGTTTGGGTGTTACTAGGCTACGAACCTGATGGTCGTGAAGAAATTTGATCAGAGAGTCTCCCAAATTTGTTTTCAAGATCTTGGATAGATGCTTGATGATTTTTCTGACCTTGCTCAACTTTGGTCTTGAGATTGAAAAATTGATTCTTGTCGAACTCGTTGGTTGATTTTTGGGCAGTGACAAATTCTCTCATCATTTTTTCAAAATCTGTTTCTTCAGGTTTCTTGTCGGAATTTTGTGAGGTTTGGTTCTCTACTTTTGGTTGGGACTCATGGTTGTTATCCCTTTGTCGGCGATCTTGCCAACTAGCAGAGTTTCGTCCGTAATAATTTCCTCGATATCCTCCTCCTCGGTATCCTCCTTGGATATAATTAGCTTCTCCTTCTTTTGGTTGATCCATAGGTTGATCATCGCATTCTGATGATGGGTGGTTACCTCCACAGTTGTTACAACCATCTCGCATTTCTTTCATCTCTCCTCTAAGATCTTTGTATTGCGAATCGATTTTGGAAACCAAGGTTTCCATTTTCTCCATGAGTTTAGATGAATCAGAACTTTCGGCAAAAGCAACGGTTTTTCTTAAGGGTTTTGTCTTGGCATCTTTTGACCAGTCGAGTTTGAGAAGAACTCGGTCTTCAAGCAATTGATATGCCTGGTTAGGAGTCTTATAAAGAAAAATTCCTCCAGCATCAAGAATTCCTTGAGATGTTTCATCAAGTCCATGGTAAAAGATTTGGATAATGGTTCCTCGTCCTAAACTATGTCCATGACAACTTCGAAGTAAATCCTTCATACGAAGCCAGGCTTCGACGAGTGATTCGTTAGGATTTTGTGTGAAAGCACGAATTTCTCCCATGAGTCGGTCAAACATTGCAGGTGGAAAGAATCGGCTCACAAAAGCTTGCCTCATCTCCTCCCAAGTAGTGATGATTCCTGGTGTTAATTCGTTATACCACACTTTTGCATCTCCAGCAAGTGATGACGGAAAAAGTTTGAGTTTAATGGCATCTACATTTGTATCACCATATCGGAACATGCCACAAATTTCAATGAATTCGGCAACGTGTTTGTGAGGATCGGCCCTCGAACGGCCATCGAATTGACGGTCTTTGATCATAGAAAGATGGTGACCTTTCACGGTGAAATTGTCACCTAAGTTGACAGCAACAATAGCAGCTCCAGGAGTTGGTGCTACGGCTCGGTTTGCTTCCCACATGGGTCTATCGTCAGCCATGGGAAAAGGTTGGTCAGTGAATGGGTTATAAACGACTTTGGCTTCAAAAAGGTTATCAAAAGTTGGGTTTGGTACTCTTGGTACACGATTGGCTAGTGGAACAAAGGGTGTTCTTCTTCTTCTTTGTCTTCGGACTAAACGTTCGGGATCTGAAAATGGTGGAATTGGTTCTACTCCAGTTGATCGAGTGTTCATACAATTCCCCAACGAATCGAGGCAATGTCTAAACAAACGAGCAAAGAATGAAAACAATTTGAAAAGATCAGAATCGTCTAACCGATCGGATAGAACAGTCTACCGATCGGATAGATCTCTCGGTAAATTTGATTTGAAGGAACCGATCGGATGGAAATGTCCGCCGATCGGATGGTTCTCTCGGTAAATGAAAATTTTGGAAAACCGATCGGATGGATGAATAACCGATCGGATGGGCAGCTCGGTAAATTTTTTTTTTTTTTTTTTTTTTTTTTTTTTTTTTTTTTTTTTTTTTTTACGAAAACTAACTATATGAGAATTGGACTAAAACTTACAGAAACACGATCAAAATCCCCGGCAGCGGCGCCAAAAACTTGATGTGCCCGGTTCGGTGCAAGTTTTAAATTTATAAGGGGGTGAATTACCGAATCTAATAACAACACATACGAGCAAGTATACTCGTCCGTTGTAGCAAGATTTTGATGGTAAGTCGGGATCGTTCGCAGGGATTTGTGTAGTGAATCGAATTGTAAGTTAAAAGCAACTATCTCAAATAAGTAGTAATGATATAATGAAAATTCAAATGATTAAAAACTACACTTGCTTAGACTAGTGTACTACAATCGACTAATATGATTGTGATAACTTTTAGAAAACATGTTGGTTGTGATAATTAGTTTTGACACTAATCTATTGTTTCTACAAATTAAACCTTCGTCAAGATTTTGGTTTATAAAAACAAGCATTACGTTTAACCAATCAATTCAAGATCAATTCAAGGTTCATGAGTTGGTGTTCCTCAAACACAAAAACAATCTTTTGTCTAATCAAACAAGCTTAGGAAATGGTCAATACAAAAGGTAACCAATTATAGACAAAAGGTCACAATTGAAAGCAAACTATTAATCTCTCGACCTTTAAAGTGGTTTACAATCAATCCGTTTTGATAGACAAAAGCTTTTTCATTACAATCACAATTAAGTTCCTTTGGTTAATCAAGAATAGTGGAAGACAACAATCATTCATAGACAAATGATTATAACTAGTGGAATAACAATAGTTCTTTCAACCCTCAAGATTACTAGCACTAGTTAAACTTAATTACCCAAATGTCACTATGAAACTTTATCACAATTGGTTCTTAGAATTGACTTGAAATTGAATTAAAACATGTTATCACAATCATATGCAAATCAATGAATAATACACATCATCTAAGCAAGTGCACAAAGGCACTAGCCACTCATAGCACAAATAAATGTAAACTCCATAATTTGAACATTAGAAACCATGATTGAAAGTCTTACAATGATTTGGAAATAAGATTACAAGTGAAAGACAATGATTCCACAAGCAATGAAAATGGTATATTCGACTTTCTCCCTTCTCCTGGACTTATGGACGAATTTCTGAGTATATTTCTGTGAATGGTTCTCTTCTAGCACTTGTGTATCTCTCTCTTTCTCTCTAGATTGATTGGTATATAAAATACTCAACAAATGGTTCCATAAGTTGCTCTCACCAAGGGTCTAAGTGCATAAATGCTTCTCTTGCTCTCCAAGTAGTATTGAATGGTTAGAATAATGACAAGAAGGACCTAGAACCGGAGTTATAAAGTCACAATCCTTAATAAAGAAGTCTTGGGTCAAACAGCGACTTCCAACCGATCGGATGGAATGGTCTACCGATCGGTTGGTCTTCTCGGTAAATCCACATTCACTCCATCCGAATCGGTTGCGGGCGGCGACCGATCGGATGGCGATGGCTGCTGAACCTTTTTCTTGGGCTTTTGCGTATGACTTGTTTCTCGGTCGTAGTTCTTGATTCTTTGATCTTTCTCTTTATCCTAAAGCTTATGAACTGGACTACTTGGAGTTTAACTCATTGGAGTACCTTACGGAGCGGAACTTGACACAAGATTCACATGAAATCTCAAATACTTCCTTTTTCCTCATTTTTGTATCTTTTCCATCCATTTTCCTGTCTTTGGCTACAAATGCTTTGCAAACACACTTTGATACGATTTAGTAACAAAAGCATATAAATATAACCACAAAACATATATAAAACTACCAATAACGCTATCAAAAACATGTTAGATTTAGGCGTTATCACCGAGTCAACTCGCGAGTCGAGTTGACTTGGTGTGGGTTCTCATTTCTTTTGATTCCATTTGCTTGTCTAAGCTTATTTTATTTGTTTTTGTAGCTTTGTTGTGGATTTGGATGGATTTGGTTTTGGTTTTGTTTCGGCCGAGAGCTACGACTCAAATAGAGTCGAGCCATGACTCGAGGTGAGTCACGTCGTAGCATAGGGTTGGGTTTGGTTATGCTTGTGTTGGAGTTGGTTTGGGTTCGGTTTTGGTTTATATTTGCTGAGAGATACGGCTCGAGTAAGAGTCGAGCCGTGACTCAAGGTGAGTCACGGCATAGGTTAGTTTGTTTGGTTTTAGTTGTGATATGGATTTGGTTGAGATTTGTGTCTAGCCGAGAGCCCATAAGCTCGAATGGAGTTGAGTCGTGACTCACGGTGAGTCACGGCAGGGGTTTGTTGTTTTGTTATGTATCGAGTCATGGTTTGTTTGGCGTTTGGTATGTAGCCATGGGTTAGTGTTGGATTTGTGGTCAAGCCATGTCAATTCGAGACTCACGGGAGTCTCGGCCGTGTAATACTCGAGGTTAGAAAACCTCGAGTTAGTATCGAGTCGGTTTTGGACATGGATAAGTCATTTTGGGTCACATGGGTTAGTAAACCCATATTGGGTCTAGTATTTTTAACTTTGGGCCCGAAATCCCAAAGTGAGTCCATTAGAGTGTGAGTAAGCATTGGGCCGAAGCCCAATGCATGTGGCCTAGTATTTTATTTTTGTTTTCATTTGTCCGTTGCTATTTATTGTATTTGCTTATCAATTGGTGTTTTGGGATAATATTCGGATAACTTGGGATTTGATTTGGATATTGAAATAACCTATGCTTGGATGAGATTGGACGTTATTGGATTTACGGTATTAGCCGATGGACCTTATGGAAGATTTTGGCACTTAAGACGGAAGAGTATGGTAGAATCATAAGAGTTTAACATATTTGGACCCGAACATACACAAAATGGTCGATAAACTTGACAACTAATAAACACGCGAATGATAATGTCTAATTATATATCTAATTTGTAAAATATGACGATAAAACTTATATTACTCAAAGAGTCGTAACAACTTGGAAATGCTTTATAAACGGACGGTTCATGTCCAAATTTCAATAAAACCTTCTTATGACTTAATCGTTTATAACTATTTAATATCCTAAAACCTTTTTGAAACTTATAAGCTTTCCTTCTAAATTATGACGTTTTATCAACTATTTGGGAAATGGGTAAAACACCGAAACAACCTATTGATGTTTTATTCTCGTTTTCTTATTTCATTCTTTCTTTCTTAGTCTTATTTCTTCTGTTTTTCTTTATTCCTTTCTACGTATTCATCTGTGTTTGCCGACTTTTATTATTTTAACTTTCTTATATTCACACGAGTCTTAAACGTTCATTTCTTTCAAACGCCATTGAAACTAAATCTTTCATTTCAAATACGAGTATTACTTTATAAAATCGCTTTGAGGTTTATTGCTGAAACATATTATCCACTTATTAGGTTGTGCTGTACCATCTAATCATTTGCGATATCTTGTTTCTCTACTACTACTAAGGTGTGATTCATAGCCCCACTTTACCTTTAAATTGTTTATAAACCTATGGGGGAGATACATGCTAATTACATTTCATGAACACAATTGTTTAAATGTATGTTATTCCTGACTTAGATGATATTGCTAAGTACCGACCTTGCCAAAAGCAAGTCCCTCGATCATGAACTATTAATCACTTGCAATTGAGCGCGAATATAGGGATATAGGCCTATAGGATTTGACCATCCTGCCATGTTGACTAAGTTCGGTCCGCATGTGATGTACTATATTCGATTTATTACTAGGTATCTGGCAAAGTATCTAGCTTGAGGGCAATTATTATATTATGAATTTCATGGTTACTGTTGACTTACGCCAATGTTATTTGGTGTCGGTTAATGTTTTGCGTGCCATGAGCTTAGCAACTGTTTGACGCTTACCTGATATATGTATTTGTTACTTATATCTTCCAGACTTGAAAATCTTGTGTTCAACTACTTATTTTAAACCTATGGATTTCACTCAACCTTTGTGTTGACTTTTTAAGCATGTTTTATCTCAGGTAATTGATGCATACTGTACTGGCACTGAGAGTGGCATGAAGATTTTCGATGGCTATCGGCTTTTACTATCTATCTACTTTTTACTATCTTTTTACTATCACTTATCATTCGAAAAACCCTTTTTGAACTATGTCTTTTATTTCCGCTGCGTATGATGTTTGAAAATCTTTTGAACTCTAATGTTATTTATAATTCGAATGATATGTTTTTATTAAAATGGCTTGTTATGAGGTTGTTATCTATGATTGTGACTGTTTTACCCGAAAGTAATACCCCAAACTATGTTCCGCTGCCATATTCTGAGTTGGGGGTGTTACAGAATGGTATCAGAGCCACGGTTTATAGAGAACGAGGTCATACTCGACTATAAACATTTTGGTTCGAAACGTCTTCAAAATCAAAAGCCATCAGCCCTCCGTGCCACTTCGCTCTTTTTATGCTTTATTTAAACTTTTGTATGCATCCATTTACACTATTACATACTTGGATTTTCCGCTGCTATTTTACTTCATATAAAACCATTTTTATAAAAATAAATAAATAAATAAATAAAAATAAAAATAAAAATAAAAATAAGAGCTAGAATTTTTATGTTTTCCGATACTCCTTGTAGAGTATTATGTCTGCACCAGTCCCATTCGGTCAGTTATCAGTTGTACTACTTGATCCCGCGCTTGCACCACCTAGTCCAGAGGAGGATCCATACCCTATTGATAATGAGACTGAGGATGATGATGTGATGGAGGATGATGATGAGATGTAGGATGATGATGATGAGGGTGATGATGACGAGGAGGAGGAGCCGGAGGATCTCCCTATACCACCTTCACCAGCAGTGTCAGATGTTACATATGAGTCTGATACGTCGGACGCATTGGGACATGCACTTGCTACCGAGGTGACATTTGAGCCACCATCGACGTTCGAGATTGGAGAGTCTTCAGCAGTGTCGCGAGTGTCACCCTCAGAACTTTGGGCTGAGTTGAGCCATTTGCTTCAGGATATCGGTTGGTGTACGGGTCGCTACATGTCGATGTCTCGACGGTTGAGTGCGCGACAGACTGATGTTCTAGGATTGAAGAAGGAGATTAAGGGAGATAGGAGAGCTATGGGTGATTTGTATGTTGAGTTGTATGACCATGCTGCGAAGTTGAGTTTGACAGAGAAGACAGAGACAGAGATTCGGGAGCGTCTGGCGTCATTAAAGAAGAGGATGACAGAGGTCGAGAAGATTGTGGAGAAGTTGGATCTTAAGACTGTTTTCACTGATATTGATAGCCGTTACTGCCAGCGTAGTATCCAGGAGTTGAGGGATGATATCCATGCCATGCAGTAGCAGGCGTACTATGACAGGATGGCGCGATTCCATTTCGATGATAATGTTGATGTCTGGGCTACATACGGAGGAGACCGTCAGTAGAGATTAGTGATCATCTTTTTTATGGTAGCTTAGTATTATAGTAGTAGTTTACCTTGTACGTACTAAACTGACTAGTTTTAGTTAGTAAATTTTGATAAGAAAGTTGTAGTCGTTTTGCATATCTTATAAAACTTATGACAAGTATTGAATCTATGATGTATTTTGGTGATGTACTATTTATGATGTTGAACGTACGCTATGTTATGATGTATCATTGTGTTGTTTACCTTGTGTTATGATTCTGTTACATTGATCAAATACTTACCGTGTTGTACACTTGTAATGATTGATAGAATTATGCCGCCTAGGAGAATGACACCAGCTGAGATTCAGAAACTGGTGGATGACGGTATCGCAGCAACGCTTACAGGGCAAGCGGGTGTTGGCAATCCAAATGGTGGGCATGCAGGAATGTTCGTTGCTAATGATAATCGTTTCTGCACCTATAAGGACTTTATGAATTGTAAGCCTATCACTTTCAAGGGAACTGAAGGAGCTGTTGGTTTGACTCAGTGGTTTGAGAAGACAGAGTCTGTGTTTCTACGAAGTAACTGTTCTGAGGATTTCAAGGTGAAGTATGCGACAGGTACCCTAGTGGAACATGCGTTGTCTTGGTGGAATTCGTTTGTTCAAACCATGGGACTAGAAAATGATTACAACATTCCGTGGGAAGAATTCAAAAGGGAAATGGTTAAGAAGTATTCTAGTCGTAGTGATGTGAAGAGGTTGGAGACTGAGTTTTACTATTCGGCCGCGAAGGGTGTTGATCTTGCTACTTATGTGCGTCGATTTCAAGAATTAAAGGTTTTCTGTGCTCACATGGTGCCAGATGATGAGAAACTACTGGAGAAGTTAATTGGTGGGTTACCCTCTAGTATTGAAGGGCATGTGACGTCTTACAATTCTCAGACTCTGGATGAGACTATTCGTCTATCTGAGCGACTTTTGGATCAAGTGATCAAACATGGTGCTGTTCAGAGGAGTAACAACTATGACAACAAAAGACAGTGGGATGACAACAACAGTAATCCTCACCACAACAACAACAAAAATCAGTACCGTAACAACAACTATCACCAACAACAGAAAAGAAGGCAAGAGACTGTTAAGGCTTATGTGGTTGCACCAGCACAAGTCAGAGGATATGCTAAGCCACATCCATTTTGTGATAAGTGTAGACAGCATCACGCTGGACCATGCACAGCTAAGTGTCAGAAATGTCAAAAGGTTGGACATATTGCTAAAAATTGTAAGAGCAGAGCTGTGGCTACTGGGAGTAACACACAGCCAGTGGTGACTTGTTATGGATGTGGAGAGCGTGGTCACTACAGGAGTCATTGCCCAAAGAACAACAGCCAGTGAACTGAAGGCGCTCGTGGGAGAGCATATGTGATGGACAATGGAGAGCAGCAACAGGATCCGAATGTGATTACTGGTACGTTTCTACTCAACAATCATCGTGTTAAGGTTTTATTCAATTTTGGTGCCGATATGAGTTTTGTTTCTTCCACGATTTTACCATTACTTGATATCACCCCTACCACCCTAGACACTAGTTATAGCATTGAGCTAGCTAATGGCAACCTAGTTGACACTTGCACTGTAATCCGAGGCTGTACTCTAAACCTTCTAGATCACCCGTTTAGTATCGATCTCATGCCCATTGAACTCGGAAGCTTCGACGTAGCGGTTGGTATGGATTGGCTATCAAAGCATCAGGCGAGTATTATTTGTGGTGAACGAGTTGTTCATATTCCTTTCGATGGTGAAACTTTGATTATCCGAGGAGACCGTAGTGGAACCCGTTTGAGTATCATATCTTTTATCAAGACCTTGAAATACATCAAGAAAGGATGTCATGCATTCATAGCACATGTGGCTGAGAAGAAGTCGGGAGAGAAGCGACTTGAGGATGTTCCAATTGTGCGTGATTTTACTGAAGTATTTCCCAAAGAGCTACCTGGACTTCCACCCGTTCGACATGTGGAATTTCAAATCGACTTAGTGCCGGGAGCTGCACCTGTAGCACGTGCACCGTATCGACTAGCACCGACAGAGATGCAAGAACTGTCTAATTAATTGCAAGAGTTGTTGGATAAAGGGTTTATTCGACCATGTTCCTCAACCTGGGGAGCACCAGTGTTATTCTTGAAGAAGAAAGATGCGTCATTCAGGATGTGTATTGACTACCGTGAGCTGAATAAGTTAACAGTGAAGAACCGATACCCGTTGCCAAGAATCGACGACTTATTCGACCAGTTACAAGGATCAGGTTTCTACTCCAAGATAGACTTACGGTCAGGTTATCATCAACTTAGATTCCGAGAAGAGGATATTCCCAAGACAGCATTCAGAACTAGATATAGCCATTATGAGTTTCAAGTGATGCCTTTTGGTTTGACAAACGCACCTGCTGTATTCATGGATCTCATGAACCAAGTGTGTAAACCATATCTGGACAAGTTCGTTATAGTCTTCATCGACGACATTTTGATCTACTCCAAGAGTGAAGAAGAACACAAGTAGCATCTGATGATCATCTTGAAGCTACTCAAGGAAGAGAAGTTGTACGCGAAATTTTCTAAGTGTGAATTTTGGATTCGCACTGTACAATTCCTTGGTCATGTGACTGACAGTAAAGGGTTACATGTGGATCCCGCAAAGATCGAAGCTATTGAGAATTGGCCGACACCCACTAACGCCACAGAGATTCGCCAATTTCTGGGATTGGCCGGATACTACAGGAGATTCATCGAGGGATTCTCCAAAGTAGCTAAACCGTTAACTATGTTAACTCAAAAGAATAAGAAGTATGAGTGGGGTAAGGATGAAGAAGAAGCATTCCAAGCCCTGAAGCAGAAGCTTTGTAGTCTATTGAAATGCATCACACCAAGGGTTCGGAGCAGTTTTGATGCAACAAGGGAAAGTCATGGCATATGCTTCCTGACAACTTAGGACTCATGAGGAGAAATATACCACGCACGATTTGGAATTAGGAGCTGTGGTTTTTGCACTTAAGATGTGGAGACACTATCTATATGGAACGAAGTGTATAGTCTTTACCGATCACAAGAGTCTTCAAAATATTTTGGATCAGAAGAAGTTGAATATGAGACAGCGATGATGGTTAGAGACGTTAAGCGACTATAACTATGAGATATGATACCACCCGAGAAAAGCGAACGTCATGGCTAATGCCTTGAGCCGTAAGGAACGGTTGAAGCAAGTGCGAGTTCGAGCTTTGGTTCTGACTATCAACTCAAACCTTCCCGCCCAGATTCTTGAGGCACAAGAAGAAGACGTGCAACAAGAAGACCTCAAGAGTGAGAAACTCTACAGCATGATACAGAAGAAGCTTAAGAAACGTGCAGATGTGATTTTATGTTTTCAAGGAAGAAGTTGGATACCCCGTTTTGGAGGACTGCGAGACTTGATCATGCTCGAGTCTCATAAATCAAAGTACTCTATACACCCAGGATTTGACAAGATGTATCACGACCTCAAGGAGCTATATTGGTGGTCGAATATGAAAGCTGAAGAAGATCCGTATTCCCATTGTGTGAGTCTGTTGGAATTCCAAGAGAGGACCCGAGTTCACCTGGGAACGTGAGGATGAGTTCAAACGCAAGTACCCGCACCTTTTCTCAACCACGACTGATAACACTAATTGAAATCCGGGATGGATTTCCAAATATGATGTAGGTGCTGTAACACCCGGTAATTTTCCAAACATTTCCACTAGCCAAATATATTTTCTTTTTAATATTTATGCATCACCTTAGTATTTAAACTTTTGCCAAACTTATTTGAACTTGAAAAACGCGAGATATCTTGAGAAACGAGAACGTTGTCCCTTTATTTGAGCCGGCACAACCTAGAAAGAACGAAACGAATCGATTTGCCAAATAAATTAACTTCGAGAAAGTTTTGCATATTTATGCATTTTTTTTACTAGAAAAATTATTTCGGAAACAATAGCGCAAGTTTCATAATTTTTCGAGTCCATTTGGTACGTTAAACGGGACTTGCGGTGTTTATTTCAAGTGTTTACCCACTTGGCAACACCACCCCCTCCGCCCCACAGTTACACCCCACACCCCTCACTTTCTTTTGTCCGGATTTGGCCCCTCCCTTTGATATAAAAACCATCACTTTCTCTTTCTTCCTCATAATAACACACACACCCCCTCACATTATCGCGGGAACCCTAACCGGCTGCCACCACCACCGGCCGCCACCCTCCGTTGTTACAAAACTTTTCCGACCAACTTCCGGCCAACACCCCAAATGTCCCCTGATTCGCACAAATCAATGCATAAAGAGAATTCGAGTTGTGATTTGTGTCGTGAATTGTGAAATAAGAGAGAATTTGGATTTTTATGCTAAGACTTATAAAAATAAACAAAAATCAACTAAATAAGCAAAGAAAACGGTAATCTAAAGCACACGTAATAAAAAACGTAAAAGAAATCTAAAAACGAGCACGCTCGGGCTAATCTCGAGCCTAAAAGGTGAAAACTATGAAATATTAACCCTAGGTATGCAAAACTATTTTTCCTAAGTTCTAAATAATAAAAGAAAATTTTACAAAAAAGAATTATATTTTTTCTAAAAACACTTAACACTAAAGGGAATGTAGGAAAAATGTAATAGACCCAAAAGCTTATTCAGATAAGCAGTTAAAAAGCCTTAAAACTAAATAAGCTAAAACTGAAAAACATGGTTAAAGAATAAAAGGGTGCATGGATATAACTAAAAAAGACCCAAGGGCAGTTGGTATGTGTGTGGTGTTGTGAGGCGTGGGAAGGCAGGAGGTCCAGGGTTCGAATCCTAGGACTTCATTTTTGAAAAACTATATATTTATATATTTTTTTTACAAACTTGAAAAGTAATTGAAAATAAGCACTTTTTGAAAAGTTGATTTTTCTAAAAACTAATGATAATCCAAAAATAAGCAATTGAAACACAGAACAGTAATGGAATTATTAAAAAAGGAACTAAAGTTAATAACAATAAGCCAATAAGCTATCCTAAGCTAGAAAAGAACTAGAAAAAGCTAATTTAGACTAATAATTATCTAATTTAAACATGAAAACAAGAATAAGCTAACAAGAGAAGCAAATAAGCTCTGAGGGTCAATTAAGCTAAAAGGTACTGGTGCAGGGTCCAAAAGGGCTAATTGAGGTAATTTTAAGCTACTGAAAAGATGTGAAAAGCTAATATAAAAAAAATCAAAAAAATAGGGAACGAGTATATAAGCTACCCAAGAGTTTTTGTACCAAATTTTAGAACATTTGAGCTTAAAATGAATTTGTGAAAATTCAAAAACAGAAGCTGATCTGAACAATTTTAGTGCAGAATTTTAACTAACTCAGTCCTACTTTAAGCCTCCTAAAAGCTATCTAAAAGTTACCATAAAAAATCAAAAAAACATGAAACAAGTAAATTAGTAACCAAATAGTAATTGTACTGAATTTGAGCTTAATTGGGCTTATAATGAACTAGTGATAAATCATAAACACAGGCTGTTTTGGACAAAATTCATAAAATTGCAGACTAAAGAAGGCTCTGAGCAGACTGTTTTGCAAAAGTTTTTCAAAAATCCACAAACCCAACTGAAATTAATCCAACTCTTTAATATCAACTTAATTGACTAATTTGGACTCAGAAAAACCAAAAGCTATCACAGAAGTAGCTTATAGCTATAGTGAGCTTATATGATCAGAATTTAGAGTAAAATTTATACACTTCAACTTGGATCATTAAAAACCTCAAGAACAGATTAAATGCTTCTACAAAATCTAATCTAAACTAATTTAAGCAAGATCAAAAGTTACAAAAGTGTCAATGAACAGTGGACTCAGTTTTGACCCTTTTTCAAGCTTAATCCAAACACTCCCTTATGGGACTAAAATTGAGATTTAAATTAGAAATGGCTAAATTAAGCTGAACTCTTGAAGGACAAATATTAATCTAACTATATTAAGCCTAATTAAGAGAGATTTAACTGAAAATAAGCACTTAGAATAAGCTATGACTAAAAAGCTATATTTATGGAATTTTAAGCTATTAATGTAAAAACAAGAATAAATAAGCACAACCTATCAAATTAACTTGAAATAGCATAAATTATATCAAATAAGCAAAAAATAAGCAAATAAGCACAGAAATAAGCTGATGAACAGTAAATGCAAAAATTTGAATTTAAACTCACAATTTCCCTTGCACAAACAGGGATTTAATGCTCGAGGAGCTTCTCAACAAGCTCCAGCTTGTTAAAAACAAGCTGGTGACAGCAATAAGCCCATCCAAATCCGGCTTATCATCCACATAGCTTATTTTTTACCTCAGTTGACTTTAGTTGACTTTTTTGACTTTTTGAAATTAAAATGGTTTTAAACTACTATAAGCTTACAAAAAGCTATCATAAGCTTATATAAGCTTATAGGAACAGTAATGAAGCTTATTATTTATATTTAACAACTATTGAATTTAATTCGAATTAACAGAAAAATCTTGAACTTTTATTAAATTTGAAATGGAGTACAATGCTGAGAAAATAAAGACCATTAACACTAAATAAGCTTGAATTAAAAGAGAACTGGAAATTTAAGAGCTAAAATCACTAACTGCTAAAAACTAAGTCTATAACTCACTAACTGCTAACTACTTAACTAACTGCCTTTTTGGCTTACAAGAGGATCCTATTTATACTAAGACTAAACTAGGGTTTTCTTCTGTCTTTGTGCTTCATTTGTCTTCATCTGGACCCTTGGATTAGACTTGAATCATCACAACCCTTAATTTGTACTTTAGCGCCAAATTACCACATGGATAGCCAGCTTGGCATTGGCTACTTGTGAGGAGGGGGAGACATGTTAAGGGTGAGTAGGGTGGCTGGAGCAGTGAAAGGAGGTGGCTTGGAGCAGGTGAGCAGGAAAAGCTGGGGGCAACAGGGAAAAGCGGGAAAAGGGATAAAGGGGATGGGGGTTGACTATTTGTTTGATCCTGTTTTATTAATAAGGAGATGGGTCGGGTTAAGTGGGATTGTGCTGGATTTTGTTTTGGGTTATATTAGTTTAGGCTTAAAATGGGCTGACTTGGCCCATTAAATTGGGTCGGGTTGGCCCATGAAAAAATGGTTCCAGGTTTATTTTTCCCCGCTCATTCCAAGGATAAATCCCGGGGTTGACTTTGACTTCGTCTTCACTTGATCAAATGCACAAATGTTGTCGAGACGATCCAAAAATTTCTATTTTCGCTATGTTTTCAATCCTTTGTACCTGAAATACATAAAAACACAATCCAAGGATATCTGCAATATAAATTGGTATATTTGGCTGTTTTTAGTTATTTTTATGCATTATATGGGCATAAAATGATAAGTAAATAGGCACTCATCATCCCCCAACGTAGATCTATACCCCCGCTTCATTTCTGGAGCGTTTGGAGCGTTTTGGAGTTCGTTTAACCAACACCGCCACTAGACCGCTGCCACCTCGACACCACAACCACCCGACGCTTCTTCCCCGCCATCTCCTCTTTCATTTTTGGTAACGCACGCACCCCTAAACCCTTTATTTCTTTTTAAAAATCAAAACCCTAGTTTTTATACTTTTATAAAATCGGTTTTTATTAATAAAACCCTTTTATAAAACCTTTTGTTTTTAATAAAAACCGTGTGGATCTAAACTTTTGACCCGTAACTCGTTCGGACTCGGTCCGAGTCACGCGACTCATCCAAGTCAACTCGCGAGTCGAGTTGACTCGGGGTGGGTTCTCATTTCTTTTGATTATATTTGCTTGTCTAAGATTATTTTTTTTGTTTTTGTAGAATTTTTGATGATTTGGATGGATTTGGTTTTGGTTTTTTTCTGCCAAGAGCTATGACTCACATAGAGTCGAGCCATGATTCGAGGTGAGTCAAGATTTAGCATAGGGTTGGGTTTGGCTTTGCTTGTGTTGGAGTTGGTTTGGGTTCGGTTTTGGTTTATGTTTGCTGAGAGATACGGCTCGAGTAAGAGTAGAGCCGTGACTCAAGGTGAGTCATGGCATAGTTTAGTTTGTTTGGTTTGAGTTGTGATATGGATTTGGTTGAGATTTGTGTCTAGCCGAGAGCCCATAAGCTCGAATGGAGTCGAGTCATGACTCATGAGGAGTCACGGCAGGGGTTTGTTGTTTTGTTATGTCTCTAGTCATGGTTTGTTTGGTGTTTGGTATGTAGTCGTGGGTTAGTGTTGGATTTGTGGTCAAGCCGTCTCAAGTCGAGACTCACGGGAGTCTCGGCTGTGTAATACTTGAGGTTAGAAAACCTCGAGTTAGTATCGAGTCGGTTTTGGACTTGGATAAGTCATTTTGGGTCACATGGGTTAGTATACCCATATTGGGTCAAGTATTATTAACTTGGGGCCCGAAAGCCCAAAGTGAGTCAATTAGAGTGTTAGTAAGCATTGGAATGAAGCCCAATGCATATGGCTTAGTATTTTATTTTCGTTTTCATTTATCCGTTGCTATTTATAATATTTGGTTATCAATTGGTGTTTCAGGATAATATTCGGATAACTTGGGATTTGATTTGGACATTGGACTTGGATATTGTAATAAACTATGCTTGGATGAGATTGGACGTTATTGAATTTACGGTATTAGCCGATGGACCTTATGGACGATTTTGGTACTTGAGATGGAAGAGTATGTTAGACTCATAAGAGTTTAACATATTTGGACCCGAACATACACAAAATAGTCAATAAACTTGACAACTAATATACACGTGAATGATAATGTCTAATTATATATCTAACTTGTAAAATATGGTGATAAAACTTATATTACTCAAGAGTCGTAACGACTTGGAAATGCTTTATAAACGGACACATCATGTCCGAATTTTGATAAATCCTTTTTATGACTTAATCGTTTATAACTATTTAATATCCTAAAACCTTTTTGAAAATTATACGGTTTCCTTCTAAATCATGACGTTTTATCAACTATTTGGGAAATGGGTAAAACACCAAAACAATCTATTGATGTTTTCTTCTCATTTTCTTATTTCATTCTTTCTTTCTTAGTCTTATTTCTTCTCTTTTTCTTTATTCCTTTCTACGTATTCATCTGTGTTTGCCGACTTTTATTATTTTAACTTTCTCATATCCACACGAGTCTTAAACGTTTATTTCTTTCAAATGCCATTGAAACTAAACCTTTCATTTCAAATATGAGTATTACCTTATAAAATCGCTTTGAGGTTTATTGCTTAAACATATTATCCACTTATTAGGTTGTGCTGAGGTTCATTTGTTGTGCTGTACCATCTGATCATTTGCGATATCTTATTTCTCTACTACTATTAAGGTGTGATTCATAGCCCCACTTTACTTTTAAATTGTTTATAAACCCTTGGGGGAGATACATGCTATTTACTTTTCATGAACACAATTGTTTAAATGTATGCTATTCCTGACAAAGATGATATTGCTAAGTATCGACCTTGCCAAAAGAAAGTCCCTCGATCATGAACCATTAATCACTTGCGAGTGAGCGCGAATATAGGGATATAGGCCTATAGGATTTGACCATCCCGCCATGTTGAATAAGTCCGGTCCGCATGTGATGTACTATATTCGATTTATCACTAGGTATCTGGCAAAGTATCTAGCTTGAGGGCATCTATTATATTGAATTCCGCGGTTACTGTCGACTTACGCCAATGTTATTTGGTGCCGGTTAACGTTTTGCATGTCATGAGCTTAGCAACTGTTTGACGCTTACCTGATATATGTATTTGTTACTTATATCTTCCAGACATGATAATCTTTTGTTCAACTATTTATTTTAAACCTATGGATTTCACTCAACCTTTGTGTTAAATTTTTAAGCATGTTTTATCTCAGGTAATTGATGCATACTGTACTGGCACTAGGAGTGGCATGAAGATTTTCGATGGCTAGCGGCTTTTACTATCTATCTACTTTTTACTATCTTTTTACTATCACTTATCATTCGAAAAACCCCTTTTGAACTATGTCTTTTATTTCCGCTGCGTATGATGTTTGAGAATCTTTTGAACTCTAATGTTATTTATAATTCGAATGATGTGTTTTTATTAAAACAGTTTTTTATGAGGTCGTTATCTATGATTGTGATTGTTTTACCCGAAAGTAATACCACAAACTATGTTCCGCTGCCATATTCCGAGTTGGGGGTATTACAATATTGATCAAAATTGGTTAGTTAAGGCTGCATATTCATACGACACTTAGATCACTATTGAGTTTGCGATTTATAGTATTTTGGTTAAATTATTGTGGTTAGATGACTGAGATAAGATGTTTGGATCAGGTTTATGAAAGAAAATGGGAACTTAAACGGTTTGATTTGGGGTAAAATGGATCAATTTTGGGTCAAAGATGAATAGTTAGGGTTGCGACACCAATAATAGTGGAATGTGAGACTTTTGGATAGAATAAAAGGGTTAATTCACCCCGGTAAAATGCATTACTCCAAAAAACGTTGAGGTACATAGGATGAGGGTGATATCCCTCACCTCAGTCCCTTAGGACACTTACAGACTCGAATATAGGAATGACACACCATTCCTATAACTTACAATAAAATGAACCTATCAATAATGACACAAGTACATAACAATTGACATTACTACTCAAGAAAAACACTTGAGCCTTCTATATCACTATTGCGGTCCACCTTAACATCCATGAAGAATCCACGTAGAACGTTCCAAGTGATCTTCAACATAAAATCTGTTTGTAGTAGCAAACACCACAAACAAAACCACCACAATCGCCATACCAACATAGAATCATATGATCCCGAAGTACATGGCAACACCAACACATATGGGTTTAAAACCCAACTTCCACTTAATGTACCAATTATCCCATTAGATGAAGAATTCAGCCAAGAAAAGGATCAAAAGGTACTAAGACAACATACACTCTATCCAAACGCTACAACCAGCAAATGTGAATAAGAATGAACCACATCAACAAGGTGAAAGGACCCCGTAATCTTCAAACCAGTAGCAGCAATAAAGCTTAACAACCATGCAGCATACCTGCAACGTACATGTCATGATCCCCCTTCAAACAGCCAACTAACATCAATAACACCATGAATAGGGTCACATGCAACGATCCTAGGGTAAATAAACCCTAACCAGTAGACCGAATGTGCAACAAAACAGTCTCACCAATCGATCCATAGAGTTTTTGAATAAGAACTCTAAGAAAAAACTTAACGTCCAAGATTACTCAGCAGCAAACAATGCATACACATCACATAGAACTTCCACTCTCCCAAACCCACGTACCAATAAAGCTCAGCAACATCACCACGACCATAGTCGACTTACAGGAAGATAAAACCATAATGGTTACATTCAAAACCACCACGATCATCAGATCGACTTACCAGCCAAAAAGCACAAGATATAATCATTAACGAGCAGTAGCAAACCCAAGCGATCAACCATTAATTACGAAACCCTAAAAAGGAATCGTTCATGTAAGCAAACCCTAACAATCAAACGTTAGGGTTATAAGTTGATCGACCAGCAAATAGATCAGAATGATATCCCAATAAAGCCTCAACGATCCAACCAAACCAGAAAACACTAAATAGCGATTATAGGATAGAAGTAATCGTTAAGGGTTAAGAAACCAAAAACGATTAACAAATAAGCCTAGTAATCGATTAGGGTATAAATAAAGAATAAAGATCTAAACCCTAAAAAAAAAAGAATCGATTATAAACCGACAAAGAGAAGATCGTTTAGGGTTTAGATTAGGCGACGAATCAGAAAATATAATGAATGACAATCAATAGCACACCCCATCCCAGATGATAACTACCATTAAAACCGATTGCATATCATTACAAGAACAATAGAGAGGCGGATTAATGGCAGTTTTTAGCGAATGGAAGGTGAGGGAGGGGTGGCCGGATTTCGCCCCTAGTGGGAGAGAATTTTAGGGTTTTTTTATTATTAACGAATGAAAGTGGAATGTGAGACTTTTGGATAGAGCCAAAAATTGATTTTAATAGTAATTTAAAATTTGCGAGACTTTGGTTGCGACAACAGTTTTACACTTATTGTCGCAACTGATAGCCTTGCGATAACACCTTTCCTAAATGTGTTGCGATAGCTTGCTATCACAATTTTTCTTTGCGACAACCCTTTACGAAACTTGTTGCGATAGAAATTTACTATCACAACAATAGTTTGCGTTACATGTTTTATCTTGTTTGCAACAGCTGACTTTGTTTGTCCATGTTTGCAATACCAAATCCTGTGATAGCAGATTTTGCGAAACTTTGTTACCCACCATTTCTAAACGTTACTCTGCTCAAATTTTTTAAAATCTTTGCAAAACTTTTATAAGATTTATACTTGTATAAAGTTTAACAAACATTTTAACAAATTTTAGCAAAGTTACAATTATGATCAAACATTATTTTCTAAAATTATCATAACTTGTTCAAACTTCAATTTTTTTTGAAAATCACTTTTCAAAAACTAAAAGTTCAACAATAAGCAAAAAAAAAAAATTTTGTAACAAAAGTGTGTTTCTCAATTTTTTAAATTCATTTAAAAAAGGATCAAATTTTTTAATTAAGGAAGAATTTTTTAAATATTGAGACATAAAATTGCATATGTTTAGTTTAGTAATAATTAGACTAGGATTGTATCCCGATATTGCCTTAAAGTGGTTCGTGATGCATATGTTTAATTAGTAAATTAGACTTTTCTATGATTGCACTTTTATGAACACAATGTGAATGACATTTTATTATGTCTAAGTGACTGAATGATTTTGACGGATAAAATTCAAATTCTTTCTTGGTTGCCAAAGCTATGAATTTAAAACTTACAAATCAGTTCATGCAACCTTGAAAAGTTTTCACTCAAATTTGTTTATAAAAGG
This sequence comes from Artemisia tridentata subsp. tridentata, assembly GCA_021014915.2. Lineage (NCBI taxonomy): Eukaryota > Viridiplantae > Streptophyta > Magnoliopsida > Asterales > Asteraceae > Artemisia > Artemisia tridentata. Next base: position 306,078,943 of record CP139509.1, read on the forward strand.
TTTTGAGACAACTTGATACGGTCTTAACTAAGGATATCTCATCTTCAAGGTGGTTATTAGGGCTAGTTGTCACTTAAAAACTGATAATGCATCCATTTAGCCACACAACGTAATAGAGTATTCAAGGTTTTGATACGTTTCAGGAAATCTCACTCTTATGCAATAAAAGCCCTTTTGAGATGACTTATATTTGACTTAACCTAAAACTTCTCATCTTCAAGATAGTTATTAGGAATAGTTATCACCTAAAAGCTGATAATGGACTCCTTTAACTAGGCAACATAATAGAGAGTTCAAGGTTTAGTTATTTATCAAGAAATCTCATGCTCGTGCAATTAAATTATCTTTGTAAATGTCTTTTTCTAATCAAGTTATCTAGTATATACTAGATTACTTAAGTTTGAAACAAATGTTGATACTTTTTCCCAAAACTTCAAAAAGGTTAGATGAACGTACATTTTTAAGCATGGCCAATGGAAAACAACATTCAATCTAAACCTCATAAATATTTTGAAAAAGTATCACAAAACAAACTTTTGGTGAGGAAAAACAAAAACAGACATAGAGAATTAAATCGCATGTGAAAAGAAAAGAGCATGCACTTATGCTATAAAAGCAAGAAAGCATAAGAAAAGAAAAAGAAAAGAAATATGCTCGTAAAAGAAATGCCAGAGCATACAAAAACAGACAGAGTGAAATAAATGAATGTAAATTTATCCATATACTTACAATTTTCATATCATTTTAGAATCACATTCACAAAAATGTCTCAAGAACAAGAACAACCACAAGAAGTTCCAGAAGTTCAAGTCCCACAACCACAACTGACACAAGAACAAATCCTTCCATCTGATAACTACATCAGATACGGTGAAAGAAACTTCCTGTTCAACCCTTACAACTTTAATTGTGGTCATCCAATAATCATTGAAATACTTGAAAATCACCCAATCTTCCCCACTCTCAATAAAACAGCCATTGAAATCCCTCAGATTTACGTACAACAATTCTGGAATACCATACATGTGGTAAAAGACTTAAAACCCCCAACTCTGGAAGTCACAGTGGACAGATACACAACCAAACTTACTATCAATTCCCTAAGAAATGTCTCGACTTACCCACTGCTACATCAAATGATAGACAAGGGTTTGAAGTCTTACGGGATGCAACACATATTGTTTCTTTCTTCAAGGAACTTAGCTTTGATACTGATGCTGTAAAGATCAAGAACACTTCAGACTTCAAGAGAAAGCATCTACCCGGACTCTGGGCAACCATGTTTTCAATCCTTAATCGATGCCTCGCCGGCAAAGAAGTAAGGATTGATGCCGGTAGATTCTCAATCTATCAGATCTTCTATGGTGTTGTTAATCAACGCCATTTCGACTATGTTAGAATCTGAAACAAGTAGTATTATTAAATCCACCTACACTCAGGTACACCCGAGCAAAAAAATCCTGCGTCATTCGTTGACACAGCGACAAGTTTGCCTTCAGATACTCTTTGTGAGTCCGACCGTTACGATTTCCCTCGGCTGTTCCACCACCTCAACCAACAACAACAACAACAGAACCAGTCTTGAAGTGAATGAATTAGAAAGAACTAAGAAGTAAGGAAATGAACAAGCTACCACAACAAAAACAACAACTATACCCACCCCACCACAAACTGAAGCAACAAAATCCATCCCACCATCATCAACCACTGCATTCACACCTGAATCAGATGCACCTCCAAGTTATGTGACAAAGGGATATCTGAAAAGAGCAGTAGTAGGGTTCACGACCGACTTCAAAGAACAACTTGAAGCCGAAACAAAACGTCAAAAGATTCATGAAGTTGTTTTCGAAGAAGTTACTGGAGATGAGGAGCTCACATTTCACCAACTCAAAGACATGATGCTACAAAGATTTAAAGATCAACCGCATCTACAGCAACAAAAACCCAATCTCTATTTTTCACTCATTGGAACACAAGACTCAGAATCAAAATCTCAAGACATAGCTGCCATACAATCAACAATAACTATAACACACAAAGCATTGATAAAGGAAATTGGATAGCTAACTGATCGAGTCTTCTCCTTGGAATACACATGCAACAGTCAATCTCGCAAACGCCATCAGGATGACCCTGACTCGGATAATCTTGAGGGGGAGAGACGTTCCAAGCGATTGAGACACACCACACATACTTTCTCATCATCATAAAGAACATCAACTACATCTAGATCAAGCAAGCAAACTTCCAAGTCCAGATCTACAAAGATACAAAAAGATCAAGAAGTTGCTGCAACAAATGAATCTAGTGAAAGAGAAAGAGAAGAAGAAAGTGGTAGTGTTTCTACAATGGGTGAAAAGAATGTAGTAATGGGAAAGTCTAAAGTAGATGAACAAACAAAGAAACCAACGGTTGAAAAGCCCGAGGTTACACCACAAGTTCAATTCACTACGGAGTTCCCAAGTCACGTAACAGATGAGTTATATGGTAAAATCTTGATGGATGCTCAAATCAGAGACGTATACGAACATGAGCATGTTAAGAAGACCATCGTATCCACTGCTCCAGTAGAAGCTCATCTGCTACTTAAATTCCCTGAACCTTCAACGTACGAGAACTTCGACTTACATTATCTAGTGCCTGGACATGACAAATATCGTACTTCAACTTCCACAAGTCTAATGTTTGAGGAATGGGGTGATGAATTCCTGGAAGAAGGTATTCACAGAGAAAAGTTCATCATTTCTGAGATCGACCAAAAAGAATACAAGGTGGAAGCATATATGAGAATAACTGGGATGAATAAGGAAGCTCAACAGTTTTTCATAAGCAGATGCAGAGATGCAGCTCCTCGTCACCAAGTTTTCATAAGACACTGGATTGTTCATTATGTGTATGTCTTCTCAAACCAGTTCAGAACTGATGGCTTCATCAACTTTGCGGTAAGAAGAGACGACAGCCTCTATTATGTCTTTCATGAAGCTAACTTTCACAACCTCCATCCTCAAGACATTCAGGACATGTACCCCTCAAACATTAGCTACATTTATGACCAAGGGAATGATGATGACATAAAAGATTCCCTGAAAATCTTTATGAGGTCACAATTAGCCTTGGTAAATGTTGAAGACTTCCAAATGGGAGTTGAAAGTCTACAAAGAAAAGTCAACCTCACTCATCAGATGATTACATTTCCTAGAATTGATGAACACGAGCCTTGGACATGCATTCAGAGTCCATTGTTCGAGCTTGGCATTATGTATGAAAATGCATCGGGAGTAAAGAGGTTGATGATATCGAACGAGATTCCTAAGTTCAGCTCAGGTATGCTGAAATGGGTTCAGAACGGAATAAATGACTTGTTAAGCCAAGATCTCCAAGGGACAAATACCAGACTTGATGATGATCAAAGGGTGAGGCTTGGATTACTTGCTCAGTATATGGAAGAAAGACTCATGCTTCGAAGTATACATGGAAAGATGCGTAGGATATCGAAGATGAAGTCTACAAGATGCCCATAAATAGAAGACCCGAATGATCTACCCTTAGGGGGATGATAACGCTCAAATTGTACATGTTTTTAGGAGCGTTATCGCGGATTTTATGCATATATATTGATCACTTTTATGAACTTATGGTACTTAATGAAGTATAATTTCTATTTTAGGTTCATGGAAGCTCACGACAAAGAAAACCAAGAAAAAGACGAAGAAACGATCAATAAACGAAGATTTATGCATATTCGAAGAATTCTCGACAAAAGCGAGTCTCGTGAAATATATTCGAGAAGATAAAGTAATCAAGTTATTGGTCTAAAAACTCAAAAATAAAGTAAAAGAAGCTAAAACGAAGAAATAATGGAAGACTCGTTGTTCCCGACACACCTCCACCATTTTGGCCATAACTTGAGCATACGAACTCGGATTTAGTTGATTCAAGCGGCCACGGAAAGCTAAGAGAAAGATCTACAATTTTCAAGTGGCCAAAATTCTCCAACCGTTATGATGGAGCCCGAATCCGATCGGATGGATGCCTCATTATTTCTTTCATCACTAATACTCCATTCATGTATAAAACAATTCTAGATCCTTCCCAAGCAGATTCTAGTCCATTCTAAGCTACTTGGTCACCAAGTTAAGAATTGATGACCCCTAGACCTTAAGAGGAGTATAAATAGGATTCATATGCATTTTTTTTCATAATCCCAACTTGAGAGAACACCTCTCCTACCACCAATACTCTCTCTCAATACCAAAATTCGTCCATAGAATCCCAGGAAACTTTGGAGGTCCAAGAAGTCATCATTTGTAGGTCAAAATATCAAGAAGTCATCACCAATGCTTGAGGCATCATTACTACATCATTTGTAATCTTATTTCAATCATTGTAAGACCTTTAATCATGTTTTCTCATGTTCAAATTTCTGAGTTTATGTCTTATTTTAGTATGAGTGGTTAGTTAATTTTATACTTGTTTGAAATCATGTGAATATTGATATGGAGTGTTTAGAATTTTGCAATATAGATATATTGTTTTGCTTATGAGTTTGTTTGAATTGTAACATGTCTAAATAACTTGTTGATGAATCATCACCGGATTTAGTGGTCGAAAGAGCTTCTTGTCATGATTTGTTCCAAATTTTAATGCGCATATATGTTTGGTATTTCATAATTGACAACTATGAATAAACATGTTAAATGGATTTGTATATGCCAAAAGGGTTCTTATGAACAAATTGGTAAAACTAATATTTCTAACAAATGGTTTATAATGAATCGGTTTATAATAACATTCACAGGCCGAAAGGGCGTGTTAGTCTAAACCATGATATATGCTATTTCATGATATTACCCATTGAATTGGAATTGTATGCCTTTGGATTTTGTATGCTATTGCTTGATTTCTACCCGAAACTTCCATACACTCCATTGATGTATATACTAGTTCCAAACAAGTATTGTTTTTAATCATATTGAATTCACATAATCATCATTTTTAGTGTTACTTGTTGCTTATATGGTATTTTGGGACGTGACAACCAATTACCACATTTTTATTGCTTATTGTTACATAGATTCTTCACAATTGAAAACACCCAAATCCTAGTGAACGACCTAGGCTTACCAACCAAAACTAGCTACATACGAAAGGGTCATACTTGCCCGTGTGTTCTTAGCTTTATCCGGTAATTCGTGTTATAAATTTAAAACTAGTAGTCGCGAGACACATCAAATTTTTGGCGCCCCTTCCGTGGATTTGTTTGTGTTTTTGTGTGCTTTGAATCTGTGTTTTAATCATTCCCTAGTTGTGCCGCCTTTTTTTGCGAATTTTTTTTTCCGAGCCAACCAACCGATCGGAAGTCCATCCATCCGATCAGTCTCCAAAAATCCAAATTTTACCGAGCCAACCAACCGATCGGCTGGAACACCTGACCGATCGGTCAGATTCACTTCCCAAACCTAATCGATCTATCTGATCGGTACGAACCCGTAACCGAATCGGCTAGACAGTTTTCAACCCAAAACACCACCCAACCGATCGGCTGGAATCCCAAGCCGATCGGCTAAACTGTCCTGTTCAGAAACCAACAATTTTTTTTCTTTTTTTTCTTGCTTTCTAGTTTTATTTATTTATTTATTTATTTTTCTTCTTTCTTTTGATTTCTAGTTTTGTTTCTTTTTCCGAAGATTTCTTTTATAACTTTTATTTAGTTATATTTGTTTAAACATCTTTGAAATAAAAAATTGAAAAAATAAGAAGTCATAACTAGTTTATTTTTCAAAATTTTCTCGTAGTAATAGTAATAAATAATAATAGCAATATTTTTCTTATAGTCGTTAAGTTATTTTTTTTAGGTCATATATACATAAAAAAAAATACAAAAAGATTTTTTCTTAATGTTCGTTTTCATTATGTTTTTATTTTTGCTTTTTGTGATATTTTGCGAATCGATCCAGGTTTGGATAAACCCACACTTGTGGGGTAAACAACTTGTTAGTCCATTTTACGAGCTTAAAATCAAAAAGAGGACTAAACCCGAACCTAATCTGAAACCACCGTTCATCGAGGAACTATATGTCATAATTGACATATTCTAAGAGAAAGTCGAAACTCAACCCGATTCCCCAACCATAATCGTCATTGATCCCGATGACCAACCCATGTGGTCAAGCACTAGGACCGTTGCACCAACACCTAGTTCCGCTTTTATTCAATGCCCTCTTTCCAACAATTTCTATATCAAGGGTACCCACATACAAATGATTCACGAGAATCAATTTGATGGGAGAATCCGGTCCGATCCTCACCGACACGTAGCTGATTTTCTTGAGATTAGTAACCTATTCCAATATGGTGAAAATCAAGAGGAAGCGGTTAAATTGAGGACTTTTCCTTTCTCATTAACTGGAGAAGCTAAGATTTGGTTGAACGAATTAAATAAAGGAACAATTACTACGTGGGAAGAGATGAGAAAAGCTTTTATTTGCCGATACTTTTCTCCCGCTAAGTTTAAAAGTCTCCAACATTCACAACTTTCACCAAATCAATCACGAAACTCTCGTTGATGCCTGGCTCTGAATGAAAAATATGCTTCGCACTTGTTATGGACACGGTCTAACCAAAGGAGTGATAATTCAAACATTCTATCATGGTTTAGACGATCCAACTCAAGGAATTCTCGACGCTGGAGGAATCTTCCTCTACAATACTCCCAACGAAGCATACAAACTCCTCGAGGACAAGGTCCAACTCAAGCTCGATTTCTCATAAAATTCTCTAATCATGCTGAAACTAAAAACCGTTGTTTCTACCGGTGGAAGCAACATCGATTCTGACCATACAAATATTGATGGAGAAACTTGAAGCTCTCGCTACAAAAATCGATTCCGAATTTTTGAAAATAAAAGAGGAGCTGAAGGAGATATGAGATGATCGTAGAGACAACGAAGGACACCACGCTTCACAAAACTACATGGAGGATAACACGCCGATGTGTGAACCTCATGAAGCCAGTTACATCCAAGTATATCACGAAGGATATCACGACCTAAAACCTAAAAATTCGTACTCCTATCCAAACCACAACCCAAACCGTTCCCATCCTCACTTCTGACCCCGAGATGAAATGCCACATCCATCACAATATTCCAAAACCTCACCGGAGGACATGATGAATGAGTTGATGGCTAGGTAGATGGAAGCGAATGAAGATATGAAGAATCAGGTGGTTGATTGGAACATCAAATTGATCAGGGAAAAAGAAACCACCAAGTGATTATCCAGGACTTGGAGAGGAAGTTGAAATATTTTCATGAGAAAGAAATCCAATGTACCACATTCCTTCCTCACGCCACAAAAACCAAGTCTAGATACGAAGTTGCCGGAGGAATATTCAAATCACCACCAATTCAAAATGAACATGATAAGGGTGATGTTGAAGTTATCGAGGAGGATGAAACTGAACCGATCGGATGGATGCCTCGTTATTTCTTTCATCACTAATACTCCATTCATGTATAAAACAATTCTAGATCCTTCCCAAGCAGATTCTAGTCCATTCTAAGCTACTTGGTCACCAAGTTGAGATTTGATGACCCCTAGACCTTAAGAGGAGTATAAATAGGACTCATATGCTATTGTTTTCATAATCCCAACTTGAGAGAACACCTCTCCTACCACCAATACTCCCTCTCAATACCAAAATTCGTCCATAGAATCCCAGGAAACTTTGGAGGTCCAAGAGAAGTCATCACCAATGCTTGAGGCATCATTACTACATCATTTGTAATCTTATTTCAATCATTGTAAGACCTTTAATCATGTTTTCTCATGTTCAAATTTCTGAGTTTATGTCTTATTTTAGTATGAGTGGTTAGTTAATTTTATACTTGTTTGGAATCATGTGAATATTGATATGGAGTGTTTGGAATTTTGCAATATAGATATATGGTTTTGCTTATGAGTTTGTTTGAATTGTAACATGTCTAAATAACTTGTTGATGAATCATAACCGGATTTAGTGGTCGAAAGAGCTTCTTGTCATGATTTGTTCCAAATGTTAATGCGCATATATGTTTGGTATTTCATAATTGACAACTATGAATAAACATGTTAAATGGATTTGTATATGCCAAAAGGGTTCTTATGAATAAATTGGTAAAACTAATATTTCTAACAAATGGTTTATAATGAATCGGTTTATAATAACATTCACAGGCCGAAAGGGCGTGTTAGTCTAAACCGTGATATATGCAATTTCATGATATTACCCATTGAATTGGAATTGTATGCCTTTGGATTTTGTATGCTATTGCTTGATTTCTACCCGAAACTTCCATACACTCCATTGATGTATATACTAGTTCCCAACAAGTATTGTTTTTAACCTTAATGAATTCACATAATCATCATTTTTAGTGTTACTTGTTGCTTATATGGTATTTTGGGACGTGACAACCAATTACCACCTTTTTATTGCTTATTGTTACATAGATTCTTCACAATTGAAAACACCCAAATCCTAGTGAACGACCTCGGCTTACCAACCAAAACTAGCTACATACGAAAGAGTCATACTTGCCCGTGTGTTCTTAGCTTTATCTGGTAATACGTGTTATAAATTTAGAACTATTAGTCGCGAGACACATCAGGGGAGATTGTTGGAACACAAAAAGTGTAAATCATTAGTGCAGGGACTTCTATTTATCTTTTGTATTAGTATAGGGTATGTTGTGCAACATTGTGTGGTTGCGATAGCATAACACTATTGCAACACTTGTATAGTTGCGATAGTATGCATGACTATTGTATGGGTATAAATACCCCCTACCTCATGGGTTATGAGGTGTGTGTTCTTTCTATTATCTATGCGAGTCTTTACTTTATTTCTTTCGTTTCTCTCTCTAAAGTAAAGTGTACACATCCACTTTATCTCACTCAGATTATTAGAGTAGACGTGATATTATTGAAACAATAGTTTTCGTCCGTTTTTTACGTTTTTGTCTGTTTTTTTACGTTTTGGTCCGTTTTTATATGTTTTTGTCCGTTTTTGTACGTTTTCGTCTGTATTTTACGTCTTCGTCCGTTTTTATACGTTTTTATCTGTTTATTTACGGTTTCTTCGATTTTTTACGGTTTTGTCCGTTTTATCCGTTTTCGTCCGTGTTTATATGTTTTTGTCCGTTTTTTTTTACGTTTCGGTCCTTTTTTTTATTATTTTTTTTTTATTTTTTTTTACGTTTTTATACGTTTTCGTCTGTTTTTTTACGTTTTTTCCGTTCTCGTCCATTTTTTAAGTTTTCATCAACTTGTTTCTACATTTTTGTCTGTTTTTATCTGTTTTCGTTCGTTTTTAAACGTTTTCTTTTTTTTACGTTTAAGTCTGTTTCTATTCGTTTTCGTCTGTTTTTTTTACGTTTTTGCATGTTTTGGTCATTTTTTTACGTTTTCGTCCAGTTTTATACGTTTTTTGTCCGTTTTTATACATTTTCGTTCGTATAAAAACGTTAAAATACAGACAAAAACGTATATAAACGGACGAAAACGTAAAAAATTGAATAAAACGTAATAAAACAGACAAAACCAAATACGGATGAAAACGTAAAGAAAAGAAGAAAACTTAAAAAAAAAAGCGACAAAAACCTACAAAAACGGACGAAAATGTAAAAAATGGACGAAAACGTAAAACGACAGAAGAAAATGTAAAAATGGACTAACACGTATAAAAACGAATGAAAACGTAAAAAACGGACGAAAATGTTTAAAAACAGACGAAAAGGTATAAAAACGGACAAAAGCGGAAAAAAATGGATGAAAACGTAAAAAACGGACGAAAACGTATAAAAACAAACGACAACGGATAAAAATAAGTTTGAGCCAAAAAAAGGTTAAATAGAATTTATTTTGTTATAATTACACCATTGGACGCTTAGTCTAGTGGTTGGGTTTAAAAACAGACGAAAAGGTATAAAAACGGACAAAAGCGGAAAAAAAATGGATGAAAACGTAAAAAACGGACGAAAACGTATAAAAACAAATGACAACGGATAAAAATAAGTTTGAGCCAAAAAAAGGTTAAATAGAATTTATTTTATTATAATTACACCATTGGACGCTTAGTCTAGTGGTTGGGGCGTTGGTTTTTGGGCAACATGACCCGAGTTCGAGCCTTTGCTGCCATTTTTAATTTATTTTATAAAATGAGGTCTAACGGTGCAAAAAAATTATTAACGGAGTGACTAACGGGCAAATATTATTTTAACACGTAACGGAGAAACTAACGTCCCACCAAAATAGGGACTAAATGGGTGAAAGATTTCAAAAATAGGTATGTGTAGTGTAATTCTTGTTATTTGGGGTATACCACAGGGACCAAACGTGTAATTTTTTCTTATGTATATGTCATGTATGCATATTCTCTATATATACTATAGGAGTTGACACTTGCCGACCATTTCGATTATAATATTCACAAAATTCGCCCATATTGATTATAATATTCAAGAAATTATTGGCCTGTTAATGGGCTCATTTTGGCCCAGCAAATTGTTATTATACTATATATAGTTATATACATTTATAAAGAATCGTTAGGTGACAACACCCCTCTAGTGTAAAAAAAAAAAAAAAAAAAAAAAAAAAAAAAAAACTACAGTAAAATGTGAGGGAGTGAACAGTGTTCGGAACAGTACACACAAGTTACAAAAATAGTCCCTAAGGTTACCCGTCTATTGCAAAGTTAGTTCTTAACGTCCGTTACTTAACGGTCGTTACTTAACTTTGTAACGGATTGTAGGATCGAGTGCTTCTAGCTTGATAGAGCTTGGTTAAACGAGAATCTCTAGGTGTAAGACTTGTGTTTATGCGGAAACTAAACAACAAGAATGTAAAGAAGAAAATAATAGAAGACAATGATCCTCTATGGATCAGGCTATGAACTAAGAGATTGTGTTATTGAATATTGTAATGTCGTACATAACTCATAGATGGGTGTTTCTTTTATACTAACAATAAACCCTAACCCTAACCCGTCATACAAGAAAACGTGTAAAGAGATAAACATGATATCTTCTAAAAATAAATCTAACAAACATTCTAAACTTACGGGATAACAATTACTTTAACCCGTAGTAACAACTACTATCAGCAGAAACGAAAATAAACTATCGGCAGGAACCAACTGCAGCAGCAACAGATAACTATCAGCAGGAACCAGCTTCACTATCAGCAGCAATGAGAAAACTTTATTTCTTAGAGATCCTAACAATCCTCCCCTAATCTTGAAGTTGACTAGGTTAACTTGCAAGATTCTACTTGATAGAGCTTGAACTTCTCAGGCTTGAGGATTGCGATAGAGCAGCAACAATAGTAAGTAACCAGCAGCAACAAACTGTAACTTCCAGCAGCAACTTCTATAGTTCAGCAGCAATAGGAAATCATCTTCAAAATATTTAAGCTGGTCACCATGGCATTCACTTGAGCTTGACTGCTACTATGACAATATGTACATCAAATCACTTTAAGTTTCATACTATTCTCATCACTTCCAGGTGTGTTAACTTCTGTAAGAGGTGAATCATTGAAAATTAATGGATTTGATGTCTCTTTACCAATAGCCATCACTACTGGAGTAGCCAATGTTGAGGTGTGTTAGACCATGGTACATTAATAACCATCTGATTTTTAGTAAATCATCAACTTTAAACGGATTTGACTTGTCTTTACCTGTAGCCGTTTGCTCAGGACTAGCCAATTCTTGGGTTACAGCAAACCTTGGTGAATTGAATACCAAATATGGATACCAAGTGTCTTTACCACAAACCATACTTTTGTGGACTAGCTAATTCTTTGGATCCCATAAAGGGTTACATCCATGGTGAATTGAATACCATTTCAACTCTCAGGAATGAACCATGGGTGAGTTGAAGTACCCTATAGCTTTGAGCAAGCTATTACAGCTATCAACAGATTTGACAATCACACCAGAGCTGTACCCTTATGGTGAGTCAACTCTTTCTTGTCTATGAGACATGGTGAGTTGATTACCATTTGTTGTGTAGGTGTAAACACCAACACTGTACCTGCAAGGGTGTTGCTCAAAACCAACTTATTAGCACACAAAATATAAATAAGATTTTTTTTTGAACTAACAATGAAAAGAAAAGCAAATAAAATAACGAATGATACAACAGAAAACCTCAAACAAAAATACCATAATCAAGCAGATGATCCTTTGGCTGCAGAAAGCTGATTTCTAATGAAGCTGACCAATTGTTCAGCAGTTGTCAAGTCATTTCCAATTACATACTTCCCAACTTGCAGCTTACACTTAAGCATCCTCTCCATAAGTTCTATGGATAAAGGATAGGGAACATCCACAAACATGTAGAGCACCTTCCCAGTAACAGTCTCCAAAACATGAACCTGGGAAGTAGAATACAATCGCCAACTGTGTACTCTCCAAGATTGTTGATCAGCCCACACAGAATGAGCATTGCCCCCTCCAGAGAATCCATTAATACTTCTCCAGAGAATCCATTAATACTTTCAAATCCCCCCAAAGAATAAGACCAATCCCTGTAGCTTGATGAGTTTCATAGTGCTTAGTCACCATACCATAGAGATGTATCAAATCTTGTTTGTCCACCTTATTCAAAATCTCTCTAAGGAATGTAAAATGTTTGGTTTTCCCATCAAGGGTGTACAAGGCATGGACTTCTCCTTGAGGTATAGGAAGAACCTCCCAACCAGCAATATGTGACCAAGGGTGAGGAGAATCACCTTCAGAATCAAATTGAATCAAGTCCTGATCACTCATGTCGGCAAGAGTCTTGGAAGAAGACTTCATAGCATGACTCTTCTTTCTGGTCCTTGGAGTTGTAGAGGAGAGGTGAACTGTTGAAGGTGTCACATCAGGAATATGAACCTCTTGTGGTGCACCAGATGCATCAACAGAAGGATTTGGAGAAATAGATGTGGTATCCTGAGAACCTTCAGTAGGAATAAAGGAAGATGCACCAGTCAATGTCTCTCCAAGCTTCAGTTTCTTTGTAACATCAGACTCTCAAGATGTAGACTCTCTTTTCTTGCTTTGTTGAATGTCTGTTTGGACTGGAGTATTCATCCTTACATAAGTATCAAAGAACAGCTTTTGAATTGCAGCATCAGTCCAACCTTTGAAGTCACTGAGCTTGTAATTAGCTTGATTCTTCAGATAGTGCTTCATAAAATTGACATTATCTTTGGTTGTAGGCATCTTATAACCTGACTTTTGCCTTTCACTGATCCTATGCATCAAGTCATTCCAAGTGGATGCTCTATGAGTCTTTAAGATAAATGCCTTGAGCTGATCTGACTTTTCTTCCACACCCAACTCTGAATCTTGAAGAATCATAAACCCATGAGCTCTAATAATCATGTTAGAGGCCAACAAATATTGAACTTGCTCATTGAACTCTTCTGAAGTAAGATCTTCTGATCTTGTGCTATTCATAATGCCAGCTATGTTCCTCTCATCAGCAGACATTTGCCTTGCAAACTCCTCATCTTGAGCAACCTGGGCTTGTCTAGCTTGTTCAGCAGCAATTTCCTGTTCATGCATCTTTCTAGCTATCTCAGCATCATGTTGTGTTGCAGCAGGGGGAATGGTGTCACTACCAGCAGCAATGGATGAGCTACCAGCAGAATCACCAGGAACCTTAGGATCAGTGGAAACACTACCAACCCCAGCAAGAACATCAGAGGCAACACCAGAGACATCAGCAGCAATGGTGGATTGAAACTTCTCAAAAGCTGACACTCTTGAGGGCTGCTTGGTCCTTATTCTTGTGAAAGCCTGAGGTTTAGTAGTTGTAGTGGGCTCAGAAGAGGTAGGTACTTCAGTGTTTGCACTATCAAGAGAAACAGAAGCCAACACATTTAGCCCATCAAATGACATATCACCCTGATCATCCTCAGACTCAGAAAGCACAACCCTTCTTTTCTTCTGTGGATGTTGAGCTTCTAAAGTGTTAATTCTATCATTGAGCTTTTGGATAGTCCCACTGAAAGTTTCTTTGGTAACCTTGAGCTCCTTTTTCCAAAGACTCCACCTTCTCACTAAAACTCCTTTTGGTCTCTTTAAGCTCTGACTCCAATGCTTCAATTTTCTGCATATACATGTCAAGTAACTGGGACATAGAAGTGAGATCAGCAGCATCCTCAGCTCCACCAGCAGGAATGCCTGAGGTGTTAGGAGCTTCATTGGATCTAGGTGGAGATACATGAAAATCTCCACCTGTATGGGTGTCATCAGTAAAAGGCTGCCTAGTAGGACTAGGAGTTGAAAGCCTTGAAGAAGAAGGTATATCCATAGAATGTGTTGGGTGGTCATCAGTTGAGGTTTGAACAATGGGCTTATCAGGGACAACAGTTTGAGGTGTGGAAGGTCGAGGAGATGGTGGCAATGGGGCATCAGCAGCAACTGAAGTCCCTTCACCAGCAGCATTAGATGCACTGACATCAGCTCCATTGGGAGCTGGTGGAATATTTTCATGATCAGCAGGATCTGGATTTCCAGCAGAATTGGCATTGGGCAACATTGCAGGTAATAATGGCAAATGTGGGCCTGCAAAGTTCATCTTCATTGTGGCAAACATTTTAGCAGTCAATCTAGCCACAATCTTATGGGTTGGGTCAATGGTCTGTACACCTAAAATGATTTGAAGAAACCTAGGGTACATAAAAAATTTGGTTTTCTCAGCAGTGACATTGTCAACCATCCCATCAAAAATGTATTTTGCCCAATTGTATACCCTTCCCTGTGACAAAAAAATAAGGCCAGATGCCATAAAACTAGGACATTGGTCCCAACCACCTGTCTTAATGCTAATGCACTGAAGCAAAGTGTGAACAAGAAATCTCCATTGAGGAGAGAGCTTACTTTTATAAAAAGTAAAGTTACCGGAGACAGGGTATCCAATGGCTGCCATCCCATCCAGGATTTCTTGCTTAGGAAGATCATACACTCCATTTTCAGCAGGAAGCTGAAGTTGCGTACGGACCAATCCCTCAGTGACAATGTGTTCACTACCATCAATGGTAGCTACAATTTCCCGCTCTCTTCCCACAATATTTCGCACTTCAGCAGTTCCCCAAAACTGCTTAATAAGAGAGTCGTACACTGTAGCTGGACAATGAGAAAGGGCAAATTGAATAGATGACCCACGCAGAAAGGCCATCACTTCATCATAACCTTCACTTCTATCAGAGGACTCCAAATGAGCAACCTTGTTGTGATCATCTTTGTATCGAAGGGTTGCCATTGTATAAGATGAGTGAACTAGGGTTTGAAAAGAGGAAAAATGAGCTAGGGTTTGAGAGGATATTGATAATTTGAGATGTGAGAAGTACAAGTTTAGGTCAGTTATGATGTTGCTATATGGTTGCCAAACTTAGCGATTTAAATTGTAGAAATTTAGCGCACGTATCTTTGACCGATTTGACTTAACTAACTTTCCCAAATTAAATGAAGTCAGCAGGAACCATTAGTCAATCAGCAGAAACACTCGGTCAATGCAACGACCCTTGGCTCTGGAGAAAATGGCGAAACCTGCTGCTATTCTTTTTTCATACGAATTCCTTCCTTCTTATTGATTCTTATACCTTTTAACACTCATACTCTTGTGGTTTCTGCGGATTCTTGCCCTTGAGTAGGTTTATTAATTGGTTGCTGTTTCATTAAGAGTTAGGGTTTCGTTTTTTTGTATTTAGGGTTTCGTTTATTTTCATTACCTGTTCTTTGCTTGGGCTGCGATCATTCCTTTTATCTGGCTAATCATGAGTGTCGGTTAGGGTGTTGTGTTGGGTATTTAATCCTTGGTTAGGGTTTCGTTGCTATTATTTTTTGGTGTGTCGATTGTGGTGGTGATTTTTTTAGGGTTTTTTCTGTTTCGTTACTGTTGGTTATTTAGGGTTTCGTTTCTGCTTTTTGTTATTGTTTTGCTTTGTGTTTGGTATGGATTCATCAAACAAGTCTACTCAATCCTCATTACGACATGATTCAAATCTGATTGCTAATGCCCCTATCTTAAAGTCGATTTTGAAGAATAAGGGCGCTGCTAGGGTTAAAACGTCGCATGGTTCTTCTGTGGAATTACCATCTGTTGAGCAGCATGATGGTGGTGAGGATGTCTCATTGGTTAGTGGTATTGCTGCCAAGATTAAGAATGTTGATGGGCAGATTTTGGGTAAAGAGGATAAGCGTTTGAATACCAAACGTGTGGTTACTTTCGTTGATCAGTTGGATGGTTTGTCTAAGAACATGGATGAGGGGAATGATTCTGGACATGGGGAGTCGGTTGGGAATGGTATGGTTTCTCATGGAACTAACACTTCTAATTCTGATTATGTGGTAAGTGATATGATTAATAATGAACGTAAGGCTAGTGAGATTGGCTCACAATCAGCCCCTAAACTTTCATATGCTTCAATGTTCAAGTCTAAGAATGCGTTTAAATCGGTCAACATATTTGAATTACGTAATGATGATCGTGTTGAAGGGGCTCATGTTACAATACCGTTAAAGGAGATTAAGGATGTTTCAGCTCGGTTTGCTAACACGCTCTACGGTTATTTTATTGGCAAACGCCTTGCTTTTCCTATTGTAGAGAATTATGTGAAGAATACTTGGGCTAAGTTTGGGTTAGAACGTGTTATGTTGAATAACGGGTTCTTTTTATTTCAATTTTCCACAAAGGACGGTATGGAGCAAGTGTTAGAAGCTGGTCCGTGGTTAATACGATCGGTTCCTGTATTTTTGAACATATGGACTCCAAATACTACGCTTACTAAGGAAGAGGTTACTTCTGCTCCTATATGGTTAAAGTTACATAATGTACCTATTGTTGCCTATACGGAGGTTGGTTTAAGTTTGATTACGACTCAAATTGGTAAGCCTATTATGTTGGATTCATATACTAGTTCTATGTGTGTTAAGTCGTGGGGTAGGAATTCATATGCGCGTGCTCTTGTTGAAGTGTCCTCTCTGAACGAGCTAATGGATCATGTGGTTGTTGCTATTCTGTATCCTAATGAATCTGGTCACTCTTTGGTTCGCATTGATATTGAGTACGAATGGAAGCCTCCTAGGTGTGCTTTGTGCAAAATTTTTGACCATAATGATGATGCATGTCCCAAGAAGGTAATACAATCTAGTGTGAAGTCTAATGTTGACGAGGAGGGCTTTGTTGAAGCTAATAAGCATAAGGGTAAGGGTAAGGCGCCAACTCATGAGAAGGTTATTGATGGAGTTCGTTTTGCAAAACCAAAAGTCACATTTAACTATCGTTGGCAGCCGGTTTCGAAAACTAAAGGGGGGTCTGATGGAGCATCTTCTTCCAAAGGAAATGGTACTAATAAGGGTAATGATACTAATAAGGAACCTAATATTCCTAAGGAGGGTGTGGAGCATGGTGTTTCATCATCAAAGGCTCATGGTACAACTAAGGGATCGAGTGATATGAATGTGGAAGCTGGTCTTAATTCCTTGGATAATCAGGTTAATTGTAATGTTTCAGCCCCGTCTAAATATATTCATGATGATTTAAGTGATATAATCACTAAGAATTCTTTTGGAGCGCTTAGTGATGATGTGACCAATTCTGTATTTGGGTTTGAGGAGGACTCGTCTCATGTGGACAGAGGGGTTCATGATGTGGATAGTGATAGCGATAATGAGGTCGATGAGTATGTTGAGTTTGGCAAACCAAAAACGGACATTAGTAATCGTAAGGAAGCAAGCACTTTCTCTGGTGATGTTCCTCATGTATAGTATCGCTTCATGGAATATAAGGGGAATGAACCAATCCCCTAAACAAAATGAGGTTCGTCAGGTTATTGGTGAAAATCAACTTTCTATTTGTGCAATTTTGGAATCGCATGTCTCTAATTCTCGTCTTCAGGAGTTATGCATGAGGGTGTTTAAAGGTTGGGATTGGACTTCTAATGGTAATTTTTGTTGTAGTGGTTCTCGTATCATTTTGGGATGGAATGTGGATGCGGTTGATTTGAATGTGGTTGCTATGACTGATCAGGTGGTCCATACTTTCATTCGATTTAAGGCTGATAAGAAGGAGTTATTTTGTTCTTTTGTTTATGTTCACAATAAGTATTCGCATAGGAGACCACTGTGGGATAATCTTGGTTTACATAATCAGTTGGTTCGTAATCGCCCTTGGTGTGTTCTTGGGGATTTCAATTCAGCTCTTAATTTAGAAGATAAGGTCGAGGGTTCTTCGGTTATTGATATTGCAATGCGGGAATTTAAGGAGTGTGTGGATGCAAATGAGTTGGTTGATATAAACCGCTCGGGGCTGCAATTTACTTGGACTCAAAAGCCGAGAGGTTTGGATGGTACTTTGAGGAAGATTGATCGCATAATGGCTAACCTTGGGTTTCTGGATTCGTTTGCTAGTGCTCATGCTATATTTCAACCGTACCGTGTTTCTGATCACTCCCCGGCTATTCTTCATATTCCTACGATGTGTAAGTTTAAACCTAGGCCTTTTAAATTCTCTAATATTCTTGTTCAGAATTCAAGGTTTAAACAGCAAGTTCAAGAGTGTTGGGGTACTTCGGTCAGTGGTTTTCATATGTTTAAAGTGGTTAGTAAATTAAAGGCGCTTAAAAAGCCTTTTCGGAGTATGCTTTACCGAGAAGGGAATATTCATGAGAAAGTCACTAAACTTCGTCATGAATTGGATGAGGTTCAACGTGCCCTTGATTTGGATCCTTTTAATGTTGATTTGCGGGAGGAGGAAGCGTGCTATCTTAATGCTTTCAATGAAGCAGTTTTGAAGGAAGAATATTTTCTCAAGCAAAAGGCTAAGGTTGAATGGCTTCGGGTTGGTGACTCGAATTCTGCATATTTTCATAAGGTCGTAAAGAGTAGGAAAGCTAGGAGTCGGATTGATTCTATTTGTGATGGTAATGGTGTGCAATTAGTGGAGGATCAGGTTCCTAATGCTTTTGTTTCTTATTTTTCCTCTTTCCTTGGTCAAGAGGGGCCTATTTTGCCATTGGATGATTCTGATCTTTTCACATCGTCTCTTGATCCTAATGTGGCTTTAGATATGGTTCGCGATGTTACGTCTCGTGAGGTCAAAGATTCTATGTTTTCGATGGGAGATGATAAGGCGCCGGGTCCGGATGGTTATTCGGCTGCGTTTTTTAAGGGTGCTTGGGATATTATTTCGGATGATGTTACTAAGGCGGTTCAGGAATTTTTTGTTAATGGTAAGTTGTTGAAAGAGATTAATCATACTACCATTGCCCTTTTGCCTAAGATCAATTCTCCCACTCGGATAACTGATTTTAGGCCTATTTCGTGTTGCAATGTGATTTTCAAGTGTATTAGTAAGATTATTGCCAACCGGATTAAGGAGAGCCTTAGCACTTTGGTTAGTCCGAATCAGTCTGCGTTTATTCCTGGTAGACGGATTGCCGATAACATTCTGCTTACTCAGGAACTTATGCATAATTATCACCTCAATCGTGGTCCGTCTAGGTGTGCTTTTAAGGTGGATATTCAGAAGGCGTATGACACGGTTAATTGGCAATTTTTGAGGTGTATTCTGGTTCGTTTTGGTTTTCATTCGCGAATGGTTCACTGGATTATGGAGTGTGTTTCTACTACTTCGTTTTCTATTAGTGTGAATGGCATCTTGCATGGTTATTTTAAGGGTAAGCGTGGTCTAAGGCAAGGGGATCCGTTATCGCCTTATCTTTTCACGCTTGTTATGGAGGTGCTTACCCTTATTTTGAGGCGTCGCGTTCGGGATTCTGAGATGTTCACTTTCCATCACAAATGCTCGCAACTTAATATTATTAATCTTTGTTTTGCTGATGATTTGTTCTTGTTTGCTCATGGTGATGCTCATTCGGCTGGTGTTATTATGGATTCCTTAGAGGAGTTTAAGGATGTTTCGGGCATGTCTCCTAGTTTACCCAAGAGTACAGCTTATTTCTGTAATGTTCTTAATCATGTTAAGCTTGCTATTTTACAGATTCTTCCATTTGCTGAAGGGACCTTGCCTGTGAAGTATCTTGGGGTGCCGTTGGTTACTACTAGATTGATCTTTAGAGATTGTAAGGAATTGGTGGAGAAGCTGTCTAATCGCATCAATGATTGGAGGAATAAATCCCTCTCTTTTGCTGGTCGGCTTCAGCTTATTCAGTCAGTTCTGGCTTCTATGCACGTTTATTGGGCCTCGGTTTTTATTCTCCCTGCTCGTATTGTGTATGATCTTGAGCAGCTTATGCGGGGTTTCCTTTGGAGTTCTGGTAATGGTCGGAAAGGTAATTCTAAAGTTGCTTGGGAGGTTGTGTGCTTGCCTAAGCAGGAGGGTGGGCTTGGGATTCGTAGACTTGAATCTTTTAATACGGCTCTAATTGCTGCTCATATTTGGCGTTTGTTCAATTCTATGGATTCTTTATGGGTAAAATGGATTCATACATATAGGTTGCGTGGTAGTAATTTTTGGGATGTTCCAAGTCGTGGTAATCTGTCTTGGAGTTGGCGGAAGATCCTTCAGATTAGGCCTCTTGTTAGGCAATTTTTTTGGTATAATATTGGGAATGGCTGGAAGGCTTCAGCTTGGTTTGATAAGTGGTGTTCGGTTGGCCCTCTTTCTCTTATTGTGTCCTCGAGGGATATTTACCGGGCTGGTTTTTCTTCTAATTCTTTGGTTCGGGACATTATTCTGGAGGATTCTTGGGCTTGGCCGAATATGTGGGGATCTCGGTATCCAATGCTTACATCAATTTCGGTTCCTAATTTAAATGATAATGTGGATGATCGGTTAGTTTGGAAGACGGGTGATGGTCATGTCAAGCCTTTCTCTGTCTCTTCAGTTTGGGAGTGTATTCGGCCACGTGGACAGGTTGTTGATTGGTTTAATCTTGTTTGGTTCACGCATCGTATTCCGAGGCATGCTTTTCATTTGTGGCTGGTTATGCGAAGGAGGCTTCGTACTTAGGATATGATTCGCTCAAATGATCCCACGAGAGACGCCCTTGTGTGCCCTTTGTGTAACACTCAACCTGATTCTCATGATCACCTTTTCTTTGAGTGTTTGTTTTCTTTTCAGGTTTGGGACTCTTTGAAGGTGTTTGCTGGTCTTACGGATATTCCTTCTTCTTTAGAGAATGTCGTGCATCACTTGATTCCTATCTCTACATCTCGGTCTGTGAGAAGCATTGTTTCGAAGCTCTTGTTTGCGGCGACTTCTTATTTTATTTGGCAAGAAAGAAACTACAGGATCTTCAATCAGCAACGTCGGTCTGAAAGTCAATTGATTGATGTGATTAAATCAACGGTGCGTTTGAAGCTTCTTACATGTCGTTTCAAAAGGAGGGCGAATGTGCGTGACCTATTGCGTGTTTGGCGGTTGCCTATGTCTCTTATGCGTTCTTAATGGCGAGTTCAATTCTTGATGCTGATTTCTTGATTTGGGAGCGTGAGGCTGGTCTTGGATCCCTGGTTGTTGCTTTTGGCGATTGTTGGAGTTCGTTGGAGATTCAGGTGAGTGCTGTACTCTTTTTCCCTACTCCAAGGTTTTCCCACTGGGTTTTTACTTGGAAAGGGTTTTTAAGGAGGCAGGCTTATCTGGTTCATCAATCTCCTTCGAAGAGATGGGCGGATATGTGTGGTCATTCTTGTGTCATTAGATGGTTATTTCCGGTTGGGGTTTTGGTTATTGTATTTATTTATAGTTTTAACGCTTAGTGGCCTGTCACAAGCGTGTTAGTTGGATGTTCAAGTTTTGCTTGAGGTTAATGTGGTATTTCTGCCACATTCCATTGTACTTAAACGATTTTTTTGGTGTAATATAATTTACCGGGCGGATTGCCCTTTACCCAAGAAACACTCGGTCAATCAGCAGCAATGGAGTGGTTTGACCAAAGTCAACATTGCAAATCCAGTCATTAAAAATAAATCACCCAAATTAACTCCTAACACCAACCAACAATTAATTCCCGCTAATTATCTTCTCACTATAAAAGGTCTTTATCCTCAAATCGAATTACTTCATCATCAAACCCTAACCAAAATCGTCATAACAAACAAAACCATGAGTTCTTCAAAAACACCCATCATTGAAATATCATCAGACTCCTCCTCCTCCTCCGAATCATCATCAGGGTTGGGAAAATACTTTCCCCCAACTACATCATCTTCACAAACCAAGGGCAAAGCTAAGGTCGAAGAAGATTTATCCGACCCTCTTCCATCTACTCCTTCTTCTTTTGAATACTCCAGCTCTGATGATGAAGGATCATCATGGCCAAAGTCCTTGACTTATTATCAAGGTGAATGGGAAACATATCCTCCCAATTTTCCCATTTCTGATAAGCTAAGGGAAGAGATGAAGAAGACTGTGGCTATGCTGAGTGAAGAGATGGAGAAGACTGTTGCTGCCTTCTACGAAAAACCAGTACCTAAAAGAAATCAGCCAACCCCAATGCCAAGCCAGCCAACTCCTGGGCCAAGCCAGCCAACTCCTCAGCCAAGCCAGCCAACTCCACAGCCAAGTCAACCAACAACTAGGTTACGCCCTAGATCACGTCAGACACACTCTACCCCTAGCCATTCAACTCCAATGAGAGATCAGCCACTCCCTGAACCAAGACATCCAATCCCAGTGATCTTAGCACTTCCAGCCCCAAGTGTATATGAAGGAATTAGTCATCATAGGTGTAGAAGGTTCATGCCCAACAGCAAGGGCAAAGGGAAGGGGAAGATGGAGTAGATGGTTAGGTTTGGGTGGAGTGGTGGTGAGGGATGTGTGTCTGAGTAGGTTGGTAGGTTGTTTATAAGTACTTGATGATGCGAAGCTTTTGAGTTTAGAATCTGAATGTAATCACCTTTATGATTATGAATGGAAGTGACTCTCTTTTGTTTTAATTCCAAGCATTGTGAATATGAGAACTGCAAAACAAAGTTAGCTAACAAAACACACTAAAACCTGCAAAACAGAGTTAATTCACACAAAACATAAAACATAAAAGAATGAGAAGCAAGACAAAATAACAAGCATTAGCCTCCCCTTAGGCTAATACCTCCCCTCAAAACTAGCAAGGAACTGTACAACAACATGAATAGGCAATCAAGACCATTACCAAGGAAACCATGGATAGTAATACAATCCCTCTTCAGGAATTGGCTCATAATACTCAGACCTATAATTATTTTGAAAATAATGACTTGAGGGTCTGTAAAATGGTTGAGCAATATTCCTCTTCCAACCAGCAGAATTGGATTGAACAGCTGGAACTGGATTGTCAGCAGGAATGGTAGCAGGATTGCAATGCCAACCAGCAGCAACCGGATTAGCATTTTCAGCAGGAAATCCTGCTGCCTTAGGCACAAAAGGTGGAATTTTATTCACATTATTCCACAGAGGTCTTGTCACTTGTTGCCTAGCATGCACACCCATTCTCTTCTCATGATAATCACAATCTTTGATGAGATGAACTTTACTACCACATACAAAACATGACTTCCTCTTAACAGACTTGTTCTTAACATACTTTCTCTTATTACAAACACTGATGTCACTACTGGAACTAGAGACACATTTGTTTTTAATAGAATTACTTGAGCTGTTGTCTAAGAAAGCTGTTTTAGAAGCAGATTTATCATTAGTTACTCTTGAGGACTCATGGGACTTAGGTGTTGATGACTCTTCACTTGAATCACATGAAACAAAGTCTTTGGACTCTGCTTCTGAGGACTTGACACTTGTGGAACAAGAGACAAAGTCATCTGGTTCAGGTAAGTCTTTGGACTTTTTACCATACACCATTTGTGACTCATCTGAGTCAATGTCAGAGAAAGAGTGGACAGGGGTAGGCATAAATACTCCTCTGATAGGTGGAGGGACAGCATTAATTCCTCCTTCTTTTACAAACTTTACAGGAATTTTATAGTCAACAGGTTCAGGGTCAAACACACTATACTCATTAGGGTCATAGACTTGATCTTTCCCTATGTAGTCACCAAACCCTAAACCACGTTTAGTTTTTACAGACATAGAACTATCAACTAACTTGTGTAGGTTTTTAGATGAATCTTTCCATTTATCAAACCTAGCCAAGGAATTGTCTAGCTTAGTCTGCAAATCTTGTTTTTCTAACATGACCTTAGCATTTTGAGATTCAGAATATTTAAGTTCATTAGCAGTGTTTCTTAAATCTCTCTGTAAAACCTTAATCTTTTCCTCATAAGCTAATTGATTCTTTTGGAACCAAACCTTTTGTTTTTCTAAGGTTTTAAAAGCATTATCATAAGCTTGCACCTTAATAAAGTATTCATTATACTTAGATTTCATGTCATCATATTCTTTATTAAGAGTTGAGTATAATTCTTGACAGGCAGGATTACATTTTTGTACCTGAGATGGGAATCCCATTAGAGCATATTCTTCCAAGTTTTCCTTTGCCTCATAGGATTCATCATTTTCAGTCAGCTCCGCCATAGAATCATTATGAAACAAGGTTCTAATCTTCCTTGCCCACATTTCAAATTTATCTCCTGATAGTGACATTGTGAAAAAGGTTCAAGAGAGAAGATTTAGAAATGATTTCTTCTTTATCAGAGATCCTCACCAGGCTCTGATACCACTTGTAGGATCGAGTGCTTCTAGCTTGATAGAGCTTGGTTAAACGAGAATCTCTAGGTGTAAGACTTGTGTTTATGCGGAAACTAAACAACAAGAATGTAAAGAAGAAAATAATAGAAGACAATGATCCTCTATGGATCAGGCTATGAACTAAGAGATTGTGTTATTGAATATTGTAATGTCGTACATAACTCATAGACGGGTGTTTCTTTTATACTAACAATAAACCCTAACCCTAACCCGTCATACAAGAAAACATGTAAAGAGATAAACATGATCTCTTCTAAAAATAAATCTAACAAACATTCTAAACTTACGGGATAACAATTACTTAAACCCGCAGTAACAACTACTATCAGCAGAAACAAAAATAAACTATCGGCAGGAACCAACTGCAGCAGCAACAGATAACTATCAGCAGGAACCAGCTTCACTATCAGCAGTAATGAGAAAACTTTATTTCTCAGAGATCCTAACAGGGATCGATAACGTCAGTGACTGTTTTTGTAAAAATTTTTAGCAACAATTTACAAAATTTGTCTTTAGGGTTATCAAGTTACAGAAATAGTCTATGAGGTTACCGGTCTATTGCAAAGTTACTCTTTAACGATCGTTACTTAATGGTCGTTACTTAACTTTGTAACAAGTACATAAATGGGGCAGCGTTTTAACTAAAGTACAGGGGCAATGTTTGCAAAAATGCCAACACTAAATAGATATTATCATAATCTTGCTACATTAATAAACGAACGTTTTAAATATTTACTGTTACAATGCATTTAAATTCTGCAAATACTTTCTATAGTTTTAATTAAAACGCTTTAGATAAAATGCACCACAGCGAAGCGCGGGCATGAAATCCTTGTTAATTACTAAAAAGAAACAAGAATCCTAATTTATTTTTAATTTTTAAATTATTAATATTTTTAAGAATGCTACTATTCACCAAACAGACATTTCTGAGGTTTTTGGCAAATATGGTCATCGTGTTTTATTTTTTTGCAAAAACTGTCTATGAAAAAACAGCAGAAAAAAAATTAAAATAAATAAAAAGAATCTATAAACATCCTTGAAAAATAGCAAAAAAAGCCCAAGTGGTTCTCTGTTTTATTTGCTTTGAAAGAATAGTCTCTTGAAAACTACAAAAAAGTCCCAAACATTAACATGCGATTACTAAAACAGTCTACTAAATCGAAGGACTTTTTTGTGACAAAAAAATGAAAAATTATACAAATGCCCCTCCAGTTTACTTTTGTTGCAAAGATAGTCCTTGAAAAAAATGTAAAAAACACAATGTTACTTGTGATTATTCTAATCGTCATTTAATTAAATCTAAACTCCGCGCCCCGTAACTGACCGGAGGTAAGATAAACCTCGTATGTAAACATTATATGCAAGGCAGAGCTATATGTTAGGAACTGGGGAACCAAGCTCTCGCGGATACCAGAAATACATAGGGAAAAAAATTAATATTGGTAATGAATAGGATTAGTGCACTCGACACTCTCAAGACCAACTAAAACAGAGCTCTTTAGTGTGGAAAGTATTTTGGCTGTAATGTTTGTCGAAGACAATGGAGTATAAATATATTAAAGTGGGAAGAAAGAAGGTGAATTGTGATTGGTCATTGGGTTGTGAGGCCGGTTATATCAAGTAGGTAATATATATATATATTTTTTTTTGAAGGCGACTTTCAATTTTTTTGATTAGAGAGTCATACCTGCCACAAAGGCAAGCCCTCATCCACCACATACCAGACTATGTTGTCTGAACCGGGCCCACGCTGGTGTAGTGGGGATTGAACGGCTTCCGCCTGGAAACCGTACTGCCTCCACACGAGATTACTCGCTGGAGTAACAGCCGGATGAAAACCGGGTCCGGCTCGGATTCGATTCTGCGACATTAATTGCTCATCCTCTTCATTGCCTAATATCAACAGTCCCTGTGATCAAACACTCTAAATAATTTGTATTATGTTTTGTTTTCATTTATTTTTGAGTTTTAATTTCAAAAATGGTCCCTGTAGTCTGTTGGGTTTAATGGATATAGTCCCTTTACTTTTTTTTAACGGATCCAGTCCCTGTGGTTGCGACCCATAACGGGTTTGGTCCCTTTACCAAAATTTCCGTTAGTTTGACCGTTAAATTGGTCATGTGACATGCACATGGGAGGGTAATTGTGTCATTTTGCATATCCATAATACAAAAACTCTCCACACCAACCACCTAACCTCACCCACTCATCTATATCTCTGTCAGTTTTTCTCTCTTTTTTGAACACCACAAAAACCATCCACCACCAACACTATCACATCAACTATCTCACCCATCAGTTCCTACAAACTGAACATCAGTATTGCCTCTCAACAATAAATAGCAACTTAGCTATCTCACCCATCATTTTAATACTCATGATTAAAACCACAAATCCGAATAAAAAACCATCTCAGATCTCCGTTGTCCATCATTTAGGACCCCTCAAAACTGACTCAGCCTGGTTCTTTTTCCACTTCGCCGTCTACTTTCATCCATGAGATGATTGACCATGGCAGTTGGATTTTGATTATGTGTGATGGTTTTCCTTTTGAGTGTCGTATTTTATTGTGAGAGTGATGGTGATGATTTTGTTTTGATGAGTTTTGGTGATGATGGTTGATTCTTGAGGTGTTCGTATGTTTTGTGTGGGAATCGATTGGTGATGGTGATGAAATCTGATGAGATCTGGATGTCGAGAGTGATGGTGATGGGATACCGATTTTAAATTTGGGTTGGTGGTGGATGGTTGTTGTGATAGTCTTGATTTTAAATGTTCAAAATGAAGGATGATGTTTCTTGATGTTAGTGTGGGTCAAACAAAAGGTTGGTTTATTTCAGTTGGACTCGGGTTTATGATACCATGACTTGAAGAGCTTATGAGCACTGTGACGTCGCCATTGAATGCTGAACAGAAAATGTGAAGATGACGATTAGGATTTTTCAGATGAAAAGTGGGCACAAAGTGCTGATGATTTTTTTTGAGGACATATGCAGGTTCATATTCATGAATCACAAATTGATCTCAATAGAATAAAGATTAAAGTCCATTCATTTGGATCAATTGATCGTGGGTCGGTATTCTTTGATTCGTTTTTTTTTTTGCGATTGTTGTGATTCCTCATTAACTACCTTCCGCTTACTATTGGTTCATTCATCTTAGTGGGTCGGTGGTTATTAATTCTTGCATGTTCTTATTCACGTGGTTGTCATATGTTTCCCATGCAAGACTTGAGGTTACTGATGGGTTTTGCTGCACTTATTTGGTTTTATCGAATCTTTTGGATTTGATACATTCTTTCTGCAAGTTAACCCTATTAGGGTTTTGATGTTCGACGCCTGATGTCTGTTTACTGTTCGTGGGATTTGCGAGAGATGTAAGTCGAGTTTTGTTTGGGTTCTCGTTCAAAAACCCCAACTTATTGGTTATTATTGAATGCTTTATCAGATCTGGTGATGGCTTTATTATTGTTCATATATATTGATCTGGTATTCGATGATCTTGGAAGTTAAGGTTTTTTAAAAACCTTATTATCGTTTTCTTTAATTGATCTTGGATGTTCACGCACAAGTTAGGGTTTTAAATTATAACCCTATTGGATGTTTCATGATTGCTATTACCCTACTGCTGGTGTTCTTCATACATGGTTTTAGTAGTAGCAGACATGGATCTTTTCTCATTGGAAGTTAGGGTTTTACCACGTTTTGCCTCTGATTGTTACATCAGACCTGGTTCTGGTTTACGAATGGATGATGAGCGTTGTTTACACCCTATTATTGTTTCTGCTAATTCCTAGACCTGCTACATGGACCTCTATTGCTGATGGTTGCCGTTGGTGTAACCTGTTTATCATCGAGTAGCAGGTTTTGAGGATGTTTGCTGGAAGTCAAGGTGTTTATACACCTGCTGGTCCTTCATGTTTGCTCCATCTTGGACGGCAATAATGGAGGTTATTTCTGTAAGTTAGGGTTTGCAACCCTATTATTTTTCTTGATCCATCTAGCTCATATTTCACTCCCATTTAGGTTATTATTGTTTTGAGAACAAATAATAACAGTTGCTATGGATTAAGATTTGCTTGGTAAGTTAGGGATCAATACCCTATTGGGAGTTCGTTGTAGTTTTTTGATGTGGATTGGTGCTTTTCGTGTACTACCATGGATAAGGCTGCATCGCTGTAAGTTATGGACATCTAGGACGACGCTTGAAGAATCATGTGGTTTAACGAGTTTTTAAATTTGTATTCTTATAGTCGTTGTAGTTTTTGTTCATTTTTAGTTATAAGAGTGGTGTGTCACTCTTATATAGTGGTTATTGGTTAGTGTCCTGTGGGACTGTTATGTTTATTCATATAAGTGCCTATGTAACGGGCTGAGGGCATGGGATTCACCCATGTCAATTGTACTTCATTGTTTTTGGCGTAATATATTTACCAGGGTTTAAACCCTTTTACCCAAAAAATCATTCATTTCAAATTGGATTTGGATACTACCATTTTTGTTGTTGACGGTAGAACTTTGATTTTTTGTTGTTGTTTGAATGGGGTTTGGTGTTGATAGTGTTTTTTGAATCTGGGTTTGGTTTTTTTTGGAGATGATTGGATCTGGGTTTGAATCGGGGTTTGAATCCCTTTTTTTTTTTTTTTTTTTTTTTGAATCCTTTTTTTTTTTTTGATAGTTTTGTTTGAATCTGTGTTTGGTTTGTGTTGGGAATTAAATATTCAAGAAGATTAATATTGGGGGTTCTGCTCAAAGAAATACTCTAAGTATCATTCTACTGCTAGAGCATTTGATTCTGCTGCTAGCGTTAAACATTCTACTGCTGAATGATTCTGCTGTTGGTGAAGAACTTTCTACTGCTAAGTGGATAACTATCGAATGATTCTGCTGCTGAGTAGATAAGTATTCAAAGATATTATGTGTATTAAAGTCAACAATACACGGTAGATAATATCTTACCCCATGTGATCAGTCATTATGTTATATTCTCAGCACAAGTTGTAAACATAGATACATGTTGTATCTTAATGACTGACACTCTCAAAGCATGTGTTCGATTAGACTTGACAATATTGTAAAGATCTTTTCTTGAATTATAAAAGAAAGATCTCAGACTTGATATATGTGTGTGAATAATTAAGTGCTTAGAATAAAAACTGTTAAGAACATAGAACAAACACATCAATATCATAAGTCATAGAAACATAAGATTCAAGGTTTTGTAACCCTAGTGATAGTGAAGATCACTCGTATTATCTTGAATAATATTGAATCGTTTGGTGTTAACATTGCATGTTCTTTGTTCAATTACTAAAGCATCACTGTTCCATTTCCACAAACCAAAATAACCTTCTAAGTGTGATTAAGTAAATTCCGCGTACTTGATCATATTAACTCAACTTATCACATACACAAAGCAACAAAGGTTTAACCACCTTACAGTGTATCAAAGTATCCTCTCAATTGGTATCAGAGAAAGGCTGATATAGTTGATTTTGAAGAAGAAGAAGAAGAAATGGACGTTGAATCTATTCAGACCAATGTTGCTGCAAAACTACCCATGCTCAAACAGAATGAGTTTGAGATGTGGAGGCTGAGAATAGAGCAATATTTCCAAGTGCAAGACTATGCACTTTGGGAGATTATTTAAGATGGAAACTCTTACCAGCCTACTACCACTGCATCAACAGTGGAAGGCAAAGTGGTGACAACTCTGCAGGCACACCCAACATCTGTAGAAGACAGAATAAAGAAGAAAAATGACTTAAAGGCAAGAAGCATGCTGATGATGACCATTCCCAATGATCAACCTTTAAACTTCAGCAAGTTCAAAGATGCCAAGTCATTATTTGAAGCTATTGTTGCCAGATATGGTGGAAATGAAGCCACCAAGAAAACCCACAAGACACTGCTCAAGCAGTAGTTTAAAAACTTCTCTTCTACCAACAATGAATCTCTTGACCATATGTTTAATAGGCTTCAGAATATTGTGAGTCAACTTGCTATTCTTGGTGTTGAAATACCTCAAGAAGATTTGAACTCAAAATTTCTGAGAAGCTTACCAGAAGAGTGGGCTATACATGTTGTTGTCTAGAAGAATAAGCCAGACCTTGATACAATGGAGCTGATAGATCTGTATAGCAACTTTAAGATTGTTGAGCAAGATTTGAAGAAGAATGGAGGTACTAGTTCTAATACTGGGAACATGGCATTTATGTCAACTCCTAGTACCTCAAAATCAAGTGAAGAGGTGAAAGTTGTTGATGGTGTTGGTGCTGCTAGTTCATCAAGCAGTACCATGGGTATTTTGGATGAGAAGACTTGTTGTGCATTTCTCACAAGTCGAAATGATGGGTCCATGCTCACTTATGAAGACCTCCAAGAGATCAATGATGATGATCTGGAGGAAATGGACCTAAAATGGCAAATTTCTCTTCTTAGCATGAGAGCCAAGAAGTTCTATCAAAGGACGGGGAAGAAGCTCTTAATCAGCAACACTGATACTGCTGGTTTTGACAAGTCAAAGATAGAGTGCTATAACTGCCACATGATGGGGCACTTCTCAAGAGAATGTAGAAGGCCAAGGCAGCAGGATAGCAAGAACAAAGGTTTTGGAAGCACATCCAAAACAAGGGAGGTTTCTAAGCCAAACTCAAAAGCTATGGTAGCTATTGATGGGCTAGGTTTTGATTGGAGTTTCATGGCTGATGAAGAAGAAGATTCTTCACAGATGGCACTCATGGCTTTTTCTACTACTGAGGTACAATCTCATAAAGCTTGTTCAAATGCTTGTACTGCTCTTAAAGAATTACAAACTTTAATCAAACATTATGATGAACAAAAGAAAGAGGGAAGTAAAACTCATCAAAACTACATTAATTATAAGTGTGGTTTAGAATCAGTAGAAAAGCAGATCTTATACTACAAAGAAAATGAACTTGCTTTTTCTGATGACAAAGCTCTACTTACACAAGACATATTCTTTAGAGATGCTGAAATTAAGCTTTTAAGAGAGGCTTTTGATAGGGTCAAAAAGGAAAATGGAAACATTCACTTGACTACACAAACACTAGAACATGCTTCTAGAGGTGTGACCAACATGATAGAATGTCAAGTGATTAATAGAGCCAAGTCAGGAGTAGGATATAAGAGTGTCCCACCTCCATACAGAGGTATCCCTAAACCCCCAGGGATTGACCTAGAAAATTCAGGTGTCCCTGAATTTCAAAAACCTGAGCTACAATATGGTGTACAGCCAAAAACAAAGCTAGTTGTTGATGAACCTAAGAAAGTAAGTGAAAGTTTAAGTAAAACTTCACTTCCTGAGGACAAGGTGTCCTCTGATAGAAGATCAGATAGAGTAGTCATTGAAGACTGGGTATCTGATGATGATGAAGATGAACAGGTTATGTCTAAACCTAAAGTAGTTAAGAAAGCAGGAACAAGGGTTCCTAAAGTGATCAAAAAGGATATTGTTAAGCCTAAATCAAACATTAAACATGTTAGGCAACCAGTTAAATATTGTGAACAATATAGATCCACTAGCAAGCGCAGAGGTAACCAAAGAAATTGGAATGGCCTCAAGTCTAACCAATTAGGTAATGACTTTTTCTTTTATAATAAAGCTTGTTACACATGTGGTAGTTTTGATCATCTTGCAGCTTTCTGTAACAAATGGGTATCTGGGTACGAAAACCATAGGGTGAATTTCAAAAGGCAAACTCCTCAAACTCACTTTCACTCTAAGTCTAAAAGAACAAAACCCAGAGCAGTTACAAAAGCAGTTTCTGCTGCTAGACCATTCATGACTGCTAACCCAAGACCAACAGTTAAAAATGCAAAAACAACTTACAAAAATGCATCAAAAACTGTTCAAAGGCCCATTAAAACAAGAGCAGTGGTCCAAAAACAAGTTTGGAAACCAAAGGGTACAACTACAAAGCTAGCAGTTTCTGCTGCTAAGCATGTAGTTCATACTACTGCTAGGAAAACAGGGCAAATGCTGTTAAGGCCTCAACATGTTGGATTCTTAATTCCAATGTTGCATCAACTATTCTCAAGAGATTACATTTCATTGATGCAAGAGGCAGATCCAAGTCAGTAATGGCTTGGGTCCCCAAAGGAAACTAATACTCTTTATTACTGTGCAGGAACATTCAACTGATAAACAAGAGGATCAAGGATACTCAGATAGTGGATGTTCAAGGCACATGACAGGCAACAAGTCTTATCTCTTAGATTTTCAATCAATAGATGGAGGCTATGTTACCTTTGGAGGAGGTGTTGGTGGTAAAATTTCTGGTAAAGGTATAATTAAAACTGGAAATTTAGATTTTGAAGATGTGTACTATGTACAAGAGCTAAATTATAATCTTTTTAGTGTCTCACAAATGTGTGATAAAAAGAACAAAGTTCTTTTTTGTGACACTGAATGTCTTGTGCTTTCTCCTGATTTTAAGATGCCTAATGAAAGTCAAGTACTTCTTAAAATTCCTAGAAAGGGCAATATGTACAGTGTAGACATGAAGAACATTGTTCCTAAAAAGGCTTTAACTTGTCTTGTTGCAAAGGCCACATTGGATGAATCAATGTTATGACATAGGTGGCTTGGTCATATTAACTTCAAAACAATAAATCAGATTGTAAAGAATGGTTTGGTAAGAGGTTTACCTCAAAAATGATTTGAAAATGATCAAACATGCATTGCTTGTCTTAAAGGCAAACAACACAAAGCTACTTGTAAGCCCAAGATTTTTAACTCTATCAATCAATCATTGTTTATGCTTCATATGGACTTATTTGGTCCTACAAATGTTAGAAGTATGCAGCATAAGAGATATTGTCTAGTTATTACTGATGACTATAGTAGATTTACATGGGTTTTCTTTTTAGCTACTAAGGATGGGACACCTAGCATCCTTAAGCCTTTCATTACAGAGATAGAAAACCTAGTAGACAAGAAAGTAAAAGTCATTAGACGTGATAATGGGACAGAGTTCAAGAATAGAGTTATGGATGACTTCTGCAAAGAGAAAGGTATTAGGAGAGAATTTAGTGTTGCTAGAACTCCACAACAGAATGGAGTTGCTGAAAGGAAAAATAGAACACTAATAGAAGCTGCTAGAACTATGTTAGCTGACTCTAAGCTACCTATAACTTTTTGGGCTGAAGCAGTTAACTCTGCTTGCTATGTCCAGAATAGAGTTTTAGTTGTCAAGCCTCACAATAAGACATCATATGAACTTTTTAGAGGTAGAACTCCTGTAATAGGATTTCTTAGACCTTTTGGATGTCATGTGACAATTCTCAATACCTTAGACCATCTTGGAAAGTTTGATGGTAAAGTAGATGAAGGATTCTTAGTTGGATATTCTCTCAATAGCAAAGCTTTTAGAGTATACAACTTAAGAACTAAGAGAGTAGATGAGAACCTTCATGTGGAATTTTTAGAGAATAAATCCAATGTAGCAGGTCAAGGTCCTAATTGGCTATTTGATCTAGAGTCACTAACCCATTCTATGAATTATGTGCCTATTGTTGCAAAAACTAATGATTTTTCAGGTTCACAAACAACAAATGAGGCAGGGTTAGACAAGGAGACAAATCAAGATCATGTATGGATGCCAATAAGTACCAGTGTGGCTTCAACTTCAACAAATGATGAATCTTCTTCTGGTAAAGCTAAAGAAGATGTTGAAGATAAACACAAGAAAGATGGAACAAATGAACAACAAAATGTTTCTGCTGATGATAGTACTGCTGAGATAGAGCATTCTACTGCTAGGCTTAATTTTTCTGCTGCTAGGCCAAATGATTCTACTGCTGGCCCTTCAGACTCAAATAAAGCAGATTTCTCAGATATAGAGGTGGATTTGAGCAATATCACACCTAACTATCAAGTTCCTTCAACCCCACACACCAGGATTCACAAAGTCCACTCCCTAAAAAATGTGATTGGAGATGTACAATCAGGTGTAAAGACAAGACAACAACTGATGTCTTCAGACCAACAAGGGTTTCTTGATGCCCTTTATGCTTCAAAGCAACATGAGTTTTCAAACTCTTGCTTGTTTGTATGTTTTCTCTCACAAGATGAACCAAAGAACATTTTGAAAGCCTTAGATGATTCAAGCTGGGTAGAGGCTATGCAAGAGGAGCTTCTTCAGTTCAAGATTCAGAAGGTATGGGTGCTAGTTGATTTACCTAAGGATCAAAAGGTAATTGGCACTAGATGGGTTTTCAAGAATAAAAGGGATGAAAGGGGAATAGTGATTAGGAATAAGGCTAGATTAGTATCCCAAGGGTACACACAACAAGAAGGTATAGACTATGATGAGGTTTTTGCTCCAGTAGCAAGACTCGAGGCAATTAGGCTTTTCTTAGCTTATGCTTCATTTATAGGCTTCACACTTTATCAAATGGATGTCAAGAGTGCATTTTTATATGGTACTATTGAAGAAGAGGTTTATGTCTCACAGCCTCCAGGTTTCATTGATCCTGACAATCCAGATAAAGTGTACAAAGTTGTAAAAGCTCTATATGGCCTACATCAGGAACCAAGAGCTTGGTATGAAACACTGGCTTCATATTTAAAAGAGAATGGATTTCAAAAAGGAAAGATTGATCAGACACTTTTCATCAAACAACACAAGAAGGATCTTCTGTTAGTGCAAGTGTTTGTGGATTAAGGCTGACAATTTTGACACGAAACCTGTTAACACAACACGACACGACCTGTTCTTAACAGCTTTCGTGTTTGACCTTAACAGGTTTCGTGTCTTAACGGGTCAGACCTGTTAAGACCTATTAATATTCATGTCTTAACAGATCAGACATGTTAAGACCTGTTATTGACCAGTTAATATTATAATATATATATAAATAATATAATCCTTAAAATCAAGAAACCCTATCTTTCTTTTATCCTATCCTTACCGCCTCCCCTACCCTTCCCTCTCAT
The DNA here is from genome assembly GCA_021014915.2 of Artemisia tridentata subsp. tridentata. NCBI lineage: Eukaryota > Viridiplantae > Streptophyta > Magnoliopsida > Asterales > Asteraceae > Artemisia > Artemisia tridentata. The sequence continues at coordinate 306,114,597 of CP139509.1, forward strand.
CTCTCATCGTCACAGACCCAATCACCCAAACCCAAACACCCCGATTGATTCAGTGATTCATCCCGATTCCCGAGTTCATCCATCGACTGATTCATCCACTTCGTGACTTGACTGACTTCATCCACTTCGTGGCTCTGGTAAAAAGATTTATATATTAAATTCAAATTGAATTGAATTAGTTTAATGTTTATATATAATATATATGCCTGAATTACAAATCGATGTTCTACCCCTATTTAATTGCTAACCTTGTCTGAAAATGATTCAAATTTTCTTTTATATATAATATATCAGTAGATATACCAGTAGATATCTACTGATAATCATGACCAGCTTAAGGTATTTAATTGCTAACCTTGTCTGAATTGTTTGAATTGCTCCAAAAACCATTTTCTAATATTTGCTCTTTTGACTTTTCAGGTTTAAAATTGAAGATACGAGTAAAGGCGTCGGGACTTTTCAGGTTTAAAATGGAAGATACAAGTAAAGGCGTCGGTTGCAAGTATGTTAAGGATTACAAATTACAATGGATTAGTTAAGATTTGTAAGAGCTTTTGTAATAATTAAGAGTTTTAAGAACTTTTGTAATGTTAAGGATTATTATCATTATGGATTTGTTAAGATTTGTAAGAGCTTTTGTATTGTTAATGATTTTTTTTTTAAGTTTTAGTCAAGACTTTTATAATATGCATGTTAACAGGTTCTTAACAGGTCTTAACATGTGCACCTGTTAATATTCGTGTCGTGTTCGTGTTTGAGAAAAATGACACGATTAGTTAACAGGTCGTGTTCGTGATTGACCTTAACAGGTTCGTGTCTTAACAGGTTCCTGTCTTAACAGGTTCCTGTCTTAACAGGTTCTTGCAACCTGTTATGCCAGCCCTAATCCTATCCTTACCGCCTCCCCTACCCTTCCCTTTCATCTCTCATCGTCACAGACTCACAGTCACAGACCCAATCACCCAAACCCAAACACCCCGATTGATTCAGTGATTCATCCCGATTCCCGACTTCATCCATCGACTGATTCATCCACTTCGTGACTTGACTGACTTCATCCACTTCGTGACCCTGGTAAAAAGATTAATATATTAAAGTCAAATTGAATTGAATTAGTTTAATGTTTATATATAATATATATGCCTGAATTACAAATCGATGTTCTACCCCTTTTTAATTGCTAACCTTGTCTGAAAATGATTCAAATTTTCTTTTATATATAATATATCAGTAGATATACCAGTAGATATCTACTGATAATCATGACCAGCTTAAGGTATTTAGCTATTGGTGGTGGTGAATTATCAGTAGTTGGTATGAACTAGGAAAAATATTTGGTTGTGATTGCTTTCTCGTGGTCGAACACCCCAAACAGTGGGCATTTTATTTTCTTTTGTTGTTCTTGTCCACCAAGTGTCCTACTTCAGTTTCATACTTAGGAAGAACTAGTAAATGTGGTGTACTTTGGTTTGTTTTGTGAAGATGGGTTGACCCACTGGTGGATGTAACAGTGGGTAATCTTGCTTTATGTCACTTGGTTGTCTTGACTCTTGAACACTCAAGTGTCCTATAAGTGACCTAACAGTGGGTAATCTTGCTTTGTTTATTTTCTTTTGTTGTTCTTGTCCACCAAGTGTCCTACTTCAATTTCTATCCTTGAGGCTTTAACTTTAACAGGTTTAATATATGTGTATACTGATGTAATGCTACTGATATAATATATATATTATATATATATATATATATATATATATATATATATATATATATATATATATATATATATATATATATATATAATTTGCTGAGATTTAATGGGAATTGTTTGAATTGCTCCAAAAACCATTTTTCTAATATTTACTCTTTTGACTTTTCAGGTTTAAAATTGAAGATACGAGTAAAGGCGTCGGGACTTTTCAGGTTTAAAATGGAAGATACGAGTAAAGGCGTCGGTTGCAAGTATGTTAAGGATTACAAATTACAATGGATTAGTTAAGATTTGTAAGAGCTTTTGTAATAATTAAGAGTTTTATGAACTTTTGTAATGTTAAGGATTATTATCATTATGGATTAGTTAAGATTTGTAAGATCTTTTGTATTGTTAAGGATTTTTTTTTTTAAGTTTTAGTCAAGACTTTTATAATATGCATGTTAACAGGTTCTTAACAGGTCTTAACATGTGCACCTGTTAATATTCGTGTCGTGTTCGTGTTTGAGAAAAATGACACGATTAGTTAACAGGTCGTGTTCGTGATTGACCTTAACAGGTTCCTGTCTTAACAGGTTCGTGCGACCTGTTATGCCAGCCCTAATCCTATTCTTACCGCCTCCCCTACCCTTCCCTCTCATCTCTCATCGTCACAGACTCACAGTCACAGACCCAATCACCCAAACCCAAACACCCCAATTGATTCAGTGATTCATCCCGATTCCCGACTTCATCCATCGACTGATTCATCCACTTCGTGACTTGACTGACTTCATCCACTTCGTGACTCTGGTAAAAAGATTAATATATTAAAGTCAAATTGAATTGAATTAGTTTAATGTTTATATATAATATATATGCCTGAATTACAAATCGATGTTCTACCCCTTTTTAATTGCTAACCTTGTCTGAAAATGATTCAAATTTTCTTTTATATATAATATATCAGTAGATATACCAGTAGATATCTACTGATAATCATGACCAGCTTAAGGTATTTAGCTATTGGTGGTGGTGAATTATCAGTAGTTGGTATGAACTAGGAAAAATATTTGGTTGTGATTGCTTTCTCGGGTCGAACACCCCAAACAGTGGGCATTTTATTTTCTTTTGTTGTTCTTGTCCACCAAGTGTCCTACTTCAGTTTCATACTTAGGAAGAACTAGTAAATGTGGTGTACTTTGGTTTGTTTTGTGAAGATGGGTTGACCCACTGGTGGATGTAACAGTGGGTAATCTTGCTTTATGTCACTTGTTGGTCTTGACTCTTGAACACTCAAGTGTCCTATAAGTGTCCTAACAGTGGGTAATCTTGCTTTGGTTTATTTTCTTTTGTTGTTCTTGTCCACCAAGTGTCCTACTTCGATTTCTATCCTTGAGGCTTTAACTTTAACAGGTTTAATATATGTGTATACTGATGTAATGCTACTGACATATATATATATATATATATATATATATATATATATATATATATATATATATATATATATATATATATATATATATATATATATTTGCTGAGATTTAATGGGAATTGTTTGAATTGCTCCAAAAACCATTTTCTAATATTTACTCTTTTGACTTTTCAAGTTTAAAATTGAAGATACGAGTAAAGGCGTCGGGACTTTTCAGGTTTAAAATGGAAGATACGAGTAAAGGCGTCGGTTGCAAGTATGTTAAGGATTACAAATTACAATGGATTAGTTAAGATTTGTAAGAGCTTTTGTAATAATTAAGCGTTTTATGAACTTTTGTAATGTTAAGGATTATTATCATTATGGATTAGTTAAGATTTGTAAGAGCTTTTGTATTGTTAAGGATTTTTTTTTTTAAGTTTTAGTCAAGACTTTTATAATATGCATGTTAACAGGTTCTTAACAGGTCTTAACGTGTGCACCTGTTAATATTCGTGTCGTGTTTGTGTTTGAGAAAAATGACACGATTAGTTAACAGGTCGTGTTCGTGATGATTACAGTCGTCTTAACAGGTTCGTGTCTTAACAGGTTCGTGCGACCTGTTATGCCAGCCCTAATCCTATCCTTACCGCCTCCCCTACCCTTCCCTCTCATCTCTCATCGTCACAGACTCACAGTCACAGACCCAATCACCCAAACCCAAACACCCCGATTGATTCAGTGATTCATCCCGATTCCCGACTTCATCCATCGACTGATTCATCCACTTCGTGACTTGACTGACTTCATCCACTTCGTGACTCTGGTAAAAAGATTAATATATTAAAGTCAAATTGAATTGAATTAGTTTAATGTTTATATATAATATATATGCCTGAATTACAAATCGATGTTCTACCCCTTTTTAATTGCTAACCTTGTCTGAAAATGATTCAAATTTTCTTTTATATATAATATATCAGTAGATATACAGTAGATATCTACTGATAATCATGACAGCTTAAGGTATTTAGCTATTGGTGGTGGTGCATTATCAGTAGTTGGTATGAACTAGGAAAAATATTTGGTTGTGATTGCTTTCTCGTGGTCGAACACCCCAAACAGTGGGCATTTTATTTTCTTTTGTTGTTCTTGTCCACCAAGTGTCCTACTTCAGTTTCATACTTAGGAAGAACTAGTAAATGTGGTGTACTTTGGTTTGTTTTGTGAAGATGGGTTGACCCACTGGTGGATGTAACAGTGGGTAATCTTGCTTTATGTCACTTGTTGGTCTTGACTCTTGAACACTCAAGTGTCCTATAAGTGACCTAACAGTGGGTAATCTTGCTTTGGTTTATTTTCTTTTGTTGTTCTTGTCCACCAAGTGTCCTACTTCAATTTCTATCCTTGAGGCTTTAACTTTAACAGGTTTAATATATGTGTATACTGATGTAATGCTACTGATATATATATATATATATATATATATATATATATATATATATATATATATATATATATATATATATATATATATATATATATATATATATATATATTTGCTGAGATTTAATGGGAATTCTTTGAATTGCTCCAAAAACCATTTTCTAATATTTACTCTTTTGACTTTTCAGGTTTAAAATTGAAGATACGAGTAAAGGCGTCGGGACTTTTCAGGTTTAAAATGGAAGATACGAGTAAAGGCGTCGGTTGCAAGTATGTTAAGGATTACAAATTACAATGGATTAGTTAAGATTTGTAAGAGCTTTTGTAATAATTAAGAGTTTTATGAACTTTTGTAATGTTAAGGATTATTATCATTATGTATTAGTTAAGATTTGTAAGAGCTTTTGTATTGTTAAGGATTTTTTTTTTAAGTTTTAGTCAAGACTTTTATAATATGCATGTTAACAGGTTCTTAACAGGTCTTAAAATGTGCACCTGTTAATATTCGTGTCGTGTTCGTCTTTGAGAAAAATGACACGATTAGTTAACAGGTCGTGTTCGTGTTTGACCTTAACAGGTTCGTGCGACCTGTTATGCCAGCCCTAATCCTATCCTTACCGCCTCCCCTACCCTTCCCTCTCATCTCTCATCGTCACAGACTCACAGTCACAGACCCAATCACCCAAACCCAAACACCCCGATTGATTCAGTGATTCATCCCGATTCCCGAGTTCATCCATCGACTGATTCATCCACTTCGTGACTTGACTGACTTCATCCACTTCGTGGCTCTGGTAAAAAGATTTATATATTAAAGTCAAATTGAATTGAATTAGTTTAATGTTTATATATAATATATATGCCTGAATTACAAATCGATGTTCTACCCCTTTTTAATTGCTAACCTTGTCTGAAAATGATTCAAATTTTCTTTTATATATAATATATCAGTAGATATACCAATAGATATCTACTGATAATCATGACCAGCTTAAGGTATTTAGGTATTGGTGGTGGTGAATTATCAGTAGTTGGTATGAACTAGGAAAAATATTTAGTTGTGATTGCTTTGTCGTGGTCGAACACCCCAAAGAGTGGGCATTTTATTTTCTTTTGTTGTTCTTGTCCACCAAGTGTCCTACTTCAATTTCATACTTAGGAAGAACTAGTAAATGTGGTGTACTTTGGTTTGTTTTGTGAAGATGGGTTGACCCACTAGTGGATGTAACAATGGGTAATCTTGCTTTATGTCACTTGTTGGTCTTGACTCTTTTTTTTTTTTTTGGGTAAAAGGGTTAATTCACCCCGGCAAAATTCATTATCCAAAAAAACGTTGAGGTACAATAGGATGAGGGTGATATCCCTCACCTCAGTCCCTTAGGACACTTACAGACTCTCCTATAGGAATGAAACAACATTCCTATAACTTACAATATAAGCGTGACAGACCACACTTATAACTAAACATCAGACTACAACGATTTCAAAAAGAATAAAAAATAAATGCACTTCAAGTAGAAATAGTTGAATCTTCAAGTGATCATAGTAGTCCAAACTTCCAGCGTCGTCCAAATATACAATATCATGGTCCTCAAATTGAAGTACAGTTCACAAGTTTCACACAACGGTTGGTGAGGGACTCTAAAACCACGGATAGAGCAGCAAGCACAAACTCGCTCCAAAGGTGTATGTTGAGATGCAAAACTGAACACCAATAAGAATAACCAACGAATACGTATAAAGCAACGCACATCCACAATAGCAGCTCCTAACCATCAGTTACCACTCGTAGAAGTGGCTCAACATGAGTTCCAAGCTAGAATCTGCCAAAGAACGAAGCAACCCAAAACTCACAATCCAACAGCAACACCATGCTTAAGGACTAGTTTTAGGACGATAATAGGGTTTAACAAACCCCAACTTCCAGCAACACCATGCTTAAGGACTATGACATGATTCTGTATACCTTTGAGCAGCCAAATGCAAATAAGATCAAAGTGCAAACCGAAGGTATAACAACCAGCCATAGAGTTTTTGAATAAGAACCCTACAAACTTAACCTCCATTAACGAGCAGCTACTACATGAAGAAGTGACCAGTAACAATCCACATCATACTCAAATCAGTAGCAGCAGGAACGAATAAATATAACAAATAAGGTTTAATAAAAACCCTAACATCCAACCCACATCAAACACGGATCAGCATAATAAACAATAGCAGCAGGATCCAACAGTGATGCAACAACCTCCAGCAATACTTTCATCTCTCCCATAAACCCACTTACAAACAAAAACAGAAACTAACCCTAAACGGGTTAACGTGCAGCTAATCAAAATCCTAACGAGGTTTACTTCCAATCGACACAAATAAAAACCTAAGAAAGGTTTTATAGGCGTTAAGCACACTACAATCCACCAATCGACCCTTAAATATCTGATCAGTAAAATAAAGGGACGATGACTGCAAATCAATATTACCAAAACCCTAAAAGGGTTTCGATAATACATCAAAGGTTAAAGCAGCAGCACCAAACAAACCACTGGTCGAATAAGAAGAAAGAGTAATTGATTTGAGAATCCTACAATCGACCAGATATATAGGATGAAAGCAAACCGACCTAATAATCAAAGGAATGATTAAACGACCAGAATCCAAACCGAACATAAAAAACCCTAGAATTAGGGTTTAAAAGTCCGGAAAAACACACCAGCCGCCACCACTTTACAATACAAAACAACCACAAGAACGTATTGCATACCCAAGAACAAGAATCCAAGGGTAGAGAGGACGTTTTTGGAATTATTTTTTGCCGGATGTGAATAAGTGGCGGCTGGAAACCTAGAGGGGGTTATTTGGTCTGACTCTGAACACTCAAGTGTCCTATAAGTGTCCTAACAGTGGGTATCTTGCTTTGGTTTATTTTCTTTTGTTGTTCTATGTCCACCAAGTGTCCTACTTCAATTTCTATCTTGAGGCTTTAACTTTAACAGGTTTAATATATGTTTATCTGAGCTTTACTTTATAATGTTTAATATATGATTTACTATGTATTATATATATTATATATATATATATATATATATATATATATATATATTTTGCTGAGATTGAATGGGAATTGTTTGAATTGCTCCAAAAACCATTTTCTAATATTTACTCTTTTGACTTTTCAGGTTTAAAATTGAAGATACGAGTAAAGGCGTCAGGACTTTTCAGGTTTAAAATGGAAGATACGAGTAAAGGCGTCGGTTGCAAGTATGTTAAGGATTACAAATTACAATGGATTAGTTAAGATTTGTAAGAGCTTTTGTAATAATTAAGAGTTTTATGAACTTTTGTAATGTTAAGGATTATTATCATTATGGATTAGTTAAGATTTGTAAGAGCTTTTGTATTGTTAAGGATTTTTTTTTTAAGTTTTAGTCAAGACTTTTATAATATGCATGTTAACAGGTTCTTAACAGGTCTTAACAGGTGCACCTGATAATATTCGTGTCGTGTTCGTGTTTGAGAAAAATGACACCATTAGTTAACAGGTCGTGTTCGTGTTTGACCTTAACAGGTTCATGTCTTAACAGGTTCGTGTGACCTGTTATGCCAGCCCTAATGTGGATGACATTATCTTTGGATCTACAAGGAAGGAGATGTGTTTGGAGTTTGAGAAGCTTATGCATCATAAGTTTCAGATCAGGTCCATGGGGGAACTTACATTCTTTTTGGGTTGCAAGTTAAACAGTCATATGAAGGCATATTTATTAGTCAAGATAAATATGTTGCTGAGATACTTAGGAAGTTCAACTTTGCTAATTCAAAAATGGCAAGCACACCAATGGACTCTGAGAAGCCACTTCTTAAAGATTTAGATGGAGATAATGTAGATGTACACACTTACAGATCTATGATAGATTCTTTGATGTATCTTACATCATCAAGACCTGATATCATGTTCTCTGTTTGTGCTTGTGCAAGATTTCATGTAACTCCAAAGGTTTCTCATTTAACAGCAATCAAGAGGATTTTTTGATATCTCAAGGGTCAATCTAGGTTGGGATTATGGTATTCTAGAGAGTCACCTTTTGACTTGGTAGCATTTTGGGATAGTGATAATGCTGGTGCTAGCTTGGACAGAAAGTCAACAACTGGAGGATGTCAATTCCTTGGGTGTAAACTTATCTCATGGCAGTGTGAGAAGCAAACAATTGTGGCTACTTCAACAATTGAAGCTGAATATGTAGCTGCTGCAAGTTGCTGTGCTCAAGTCCTATGCTTCAAAACCAACTTCTTGACTATGGGTACAATTTTATGAACACTGTTATTCATATTGATAATAGTAGTACAATTTGCATTATTAAAAATCCAGTACAACATTCTAAAACAAAACACATTGAAATTAGACATCACTTTGTAAGAGACTGCAATGAGAAAAGATTAATTCAAGTTCTTAAAATTGCTTCAGAATACAACTTTGCAGATCTGCTAACAAAAGCTTTTGATGTTGGAAGGTTTCAGTACTTGGTAGCAAGTATTGGAATGCTTAATATTTGAATTTTTCAATCTAATGTGTTTTTGTATATAAATTTTTGGTTGTGCTGCTAGCTTTGTAAATTAATGCTGCTATTACAAAATTTTGTGCTGCTAGTACAAATTTAAATTGTGTTATTCATATAGTTAGTCATATGATTATTCTAATTCAAGACAAGTACTTTGTACATTGTTCTCTTGGTTTTAGACTAACAATTTCAGGTATGAACATGTGAACACAAATGATGTTTCAAGTGAAATGTGTAAGCAGCAGAATGATAATACAGTTGCTGACATAATAGGTTCATGATATTGAGTTTGGGAATTTACTCCTCCTTAAAACTTATTTCTTGAAATCTGATTATGATATTTCACATTGAATTGATGGTTCAGTTGGTCAGATAGTAACTGACTCAACTCACTTTCTATCATTTTATACTTCTAAAGTATAATGAGCAAGTCTAAGGACATCTGATAGAAAGAACAGCTAGTAAAAGTGAATCTAACACTTGTGTTAGAGACAACAATTGCTATGAGCTAGAAACCCTGTCAAGAAAGCCTTTTGAATAGGTTTATCTTTACACAGGCATTTATTTTTAACTGAAAAACATTGGTTCTCACACAACCAGAGGTTTCTTTAAACCTAAATTTTGATTAAGTGTCTGTTATACACTTAATCCCTTCAAAATTGTTGGAAGCAGTATGATTTTTCATAATAAAATCATGTACATACTACTAATGGCAAAAGTTTCTTAAAAATGATTTTCAAAGAGACTCACAAAAACCATCAAATGATGGACCATGAGTCAAATGCCCCATGAATCACCTCTCATAGGAGTTAACACACATAGAAGTGATGAGGGCAGCAAATTAAACTCTTAAGGAATTGATGGCTTAATGTACAATATTGTTTGATAACAAGTTCTAATTGATAGATCAGATGATGGGGAGAGAAATATTTTGGTACATTGTGAGAGATCTTCCAAAAAGGGGAGGAAATGTTATTTGCAATCCAGGGGAGGAAATATCTCAGGGGAGGAAATAAACCCAAATAAAGAAGATTAACCAATGAAAGGAAGGAAAAGACAAGAGCATACAAGATAATGACATAGAGGTTGAAAATGACAAGAACAGAGGTTATTCTGGAGTATTATATATATTCAGAAGGGATGAAGCATTCCAAAGGAGAAAGTTCTATCTAGGTCAAACGGAGAAAAGTTTCAATTTTAGTTAACTACGTTTGTTCATCACTTGCAAAGGCATGCTGATAGATAATTTCACTTGTTGAAACAAGCATCCAAGATATACAACATCATTGCCTCTTATAATTCCTCCATCCAAGGAAATTGCACCATCTTTTAGGTATTGAATGAAGCCTGAAGATTGGTTTTTGATATTGTTAAAGTCAAAAGAATATGGCAGATGAGTTACTGAGAAAGATATTTAATCTTGAAGAACAGAAGATAGCTCAGATCAAGAATCTGACTACAGAAGTGTTTGAAAGATCTTCACAATCCATAATTTAATTCAGAAACATGTTGAAAAGGATTCACATGTTTAGGGGAGGATTGTTGGGAATTAAATATTCAAGAAGATAAATATCGGGTTCTGCTCAAAGAAATACTCTAAGTATCATTCTACTGCTAGAGCATTTGATTCTGCTGCTAGCGTTAAACATTCTACTGCTGAATGATTCTGCTGGTGAAGAACTTTCTACTGCTAAGTGGATAACTATCGAATGATTCTACTGCTGAGTAGATAAGTATTCAAAGATATTATGTGTATTAAAGTCAACAATACACGGTAGATAATATCCCCATGTAATCAGTCATTATGTTATATTCTCAGAACAAGTTGTAAACATAGATACATGTTGTATCTTAATGACTGACACTCTCAAAGCATGTGTTCGATTAGACTTGACAATATTGTAAAGATCTTTTCTTGAATTATAAAAGAAAGATCTCAGACTAGATATATGTGTGTGAATAATTAAGTGCTTAGAATAAAAACTGTTAAGAACATAGAACAAACACATCAATATCATAAGTCATAGAAACATAAGATTCAAGGTTTTGTAACCCTAGTGATAGTGAAGATCACTCGTATTATCTTGAATAATATTGAATCGTTTGGTGTTAACATTGCATGTTCTTTGTTCAATTACTAAAGCATCACTGTTCCATTTCCACAAACCAAAATAACCTTCTAAGTGTGATTAAGTAAATTCCGTGTACTTGATCATATTAACTCAACTTATCACATACACAAAGCAACAAAGGTTTAACCACCTTACAGTGTATTGAAGTATCCTCTCAGTTTGGGCTTGGTGGTGAAAGGGACAAATCTTTACGTCCTGCTGATGTGCTGCTCTACTCTTGGGATGGAGGACTTGATGTATGTGTTGATTTGACTGGGTCATCGCCCCTGACGCAAACTGGTATGGTTGATTTCGTGCCGGGTCGTGTGGTGATTGAGGCTGCACAACGTAAACGCGTCAAGTATGAGGCTAAGTGCGCAGGTATGGGATATGGGTTCATCCCCTTCTCTTTCTCTTCTTTGGGGGAACTTGAAAAGGACGCTGTGACTTTATTGAAGCGTATTCGTAAGTTTTCGATGACATAAGACATTGGAGCACGTGCTGCTGCTCATATTTTTAGTAGGATTAGCTTTTCTATAGCTAGAGGAGTGGGAGCCCAATTAGTATCTCGGCTCCCTACTAACTTCTTGTAAATCCTATTTGTTTATAATAAAAGTGATGTTTTATTAAAAAAAATAAAAAAATAAAAATAATAATAATAATAATAATAATAATAATAATAATAATAATAATAATAATAATAATAATAATAATAATAATAATAATAATAATAATAATAAATATGGTCATCTCCCTTGACGCTAACTAATATGGTCGAAGCCGCACAACGTAAACGTGTCAAGTACGAGGCTAAATGCGCGGACATTGGATATGGGTTTCTCCCCTTCTCATTCTCTTCCTTGGGAGAACTTGAGAAGGATGCGATGACCTTACTAAAGCGCATCCGAAGTTTCTCGGTGACTCAGGATATTGGAGCACGTGCTGCTGATCATATTTTCAGTAGGATTAGCTTTGCTATAGCCAGAGGGGTGGGAGCCCAGTTAATATCTTGGCTCCCCACTAATTTCTTGTAAATCCTATGATTTTCTAATGAAGTGTGTTTTCTCTCCCCACTGTGGGCGATTGTTTTTGCTTCTTCCTCATGAACACCTTGTTCCTGCATCATCTGTGATTCAAGGGTCTCGCTTGGATCTCCCTTGTACAGTTTTGAGTTTGGTTATGATCTTCTTAGTTCCGTTTTCTTCCTCGGTTATGATCTTCTAGGTTCCGGCTTCTTCTAGGTTCTGGTTTTTGATTCGAATTCCGGTTCGGTTTGATTATTGCTGCGAAGATCATAACAGTTGCGCTTTGTTTGTGGGATTACAAATTTGTGGTGTCTTGGCTGCGTTTTTGACCGGAAGTGGTGACGTGCCTGGGTTTAAAAAATCTGGTTGACATTTGCTTCGTGGGTCCCACAGACCTGATTGCTTTTCCAGGAAGCAAAGGCCTAGTGATTTGTCAAACTCTAGCGTTTTGTTAGTTTGTGACGTGGCTTGCCTTGGTTTATCTGTTTTACGTTCTGTTCTGTGGGTCCCACTTCTGGTAGGGCTGGCGTTTTGTCCAAACTTATAATAATAATTATTATATTAGTTTAAAGGTGGGGTTTAAAGGTGGCGTTTTGTCCAAACTTATAATAATAATAATTATATACTAGTTGGATTTAGTTTGCCGGTTTTTATTTTATTGGGTTTGTTAAAAGTTGAGTGGACAAAACTATATTTTCGCACTTTTTATTATGGCTACCTTTGCTGCGACTCGAATATCTTGTCCTTTACAAGGTTTTGAAGGGTGCAAAAGTGGTAATGGTAAAGGGTTTACTAAGAAATATTTTATTGATCACCTAGGGCACTCGACATTTTAAAACTGATGCTTCGAAGGCTTCGCATAAAGCACGTGTGGAAAGCGATTTTTCATTATTTTCTGCATTCGACCAGGCACTTCATCAGGCGGGCATATGGCTTTGTGGTGAGTGTTTTTGCACCCACACTTTTAGTAAGAATTGTAAACATGCCGATGGTGATATGGTTCTTGCACCTAATTTTGATGAAGTTGCGATCTATGGTATCCCTGTACCTCTTAGACCAGTTTAAATGTGGTTGATAGTGTCGTTGTTGAGCTGGCTAGTACACTTGCTATTGATGAGGTTGGTGACGAGGGGGCCGCTTTAGTGTTGCCCTCACTCGGTGTTGAGCCCACTGGTTTAAATATTGACCTCCTTAGTCGTGTTTTCTCAAAGAAGTTGCGTACAGTTAAAAGTATTCCTCCTAGGTTGCGGCTCGGGTTTGCTAAGATTTTTCGTAGTGCACTAGACAAGGTCCTTGCTTACCCGGGGGATTTATCGGTGTGGGTGCAACTCCTTATCTTGCCATGCTGTGTTCTGACTACTTTCGTGCCAACTAACCGAGCTCAGCGAAGATCTGGTGAAAGAGAACGGTGTCAGTCTGAAAGTATTTCTCGGGCTATTCTTAGATGGAGGGATTCCACAGATAGGTTTACTTTGGTGATGGATCGTTTGGCTGGAGTAACTCCATCCTTCAGTGGGGTGAAGAAAACCAAAGACCATGATGGAGCTAACCTCGCTCAATGTAAACGTAAACTGGGAGATGGGCACTTCACATCAGCAATTAAGGTTCTCACGTCTTCTGGTGTCGCCCCATCTACCCCTGACACCCTGCTTGAGCTTGAGGCCAAACACCCGCACGCCCCACTTCCGACTTTATCTCCTTCCCTACCTGGTGGGGACGCCCTTTTTGTCTATAAAGACCTGGTGTTGAACAGGATTCGCAGTTTTCCCAAGGGGACATCGTGTGGTCGCGATGGGCTTAGAGCACAACATTTAATGGATATTTTGGGAGGAGCTGCTTCTGCTATTGCTGATGATTTGCTAGGTTCTATCACCGGTATTGTCAACTTGTTTCTTAGTGGAAAGTGCCCAACTCTATTAGGAGAGTATATAGCTAGTGCCCCATTGACTCCCTTAGTCAAGCCGGGTGGCGGCATACGCCCTATTGCTGTTGGTACTGTATGGAGAAGGCTTGTTTCCAAGGTGGCTTCTTCTTCGATTGGTAACTCTTTGAACACTTATTTACAGGATTTTCAATTTGGTGTTGGTGTTCCTGGTGGCTGTGAGGCTGTTCTCCATTCTGTGAATAGGCTCATTGAGTCTAAGGGTAATGAGGTTGGGCTTTCTATGCTTTTGGTGGATTTTAAGAATGCTTTCAATCTTGTCGATAGGAGCGTATTACTTCAGGAAGCCAGGGCACGTTGTCCATCCATTGCTCCTTGGGTTGAGTTTTGCTATGCCCGACCTGCTAGGCTTTATTATGAAGACTCTATCCTTTGGTCTTGTCAAGGGGTTCAACAAGGGGATCCGTTAGGTCCTTTGTTGTTTGCCCTAGCTTTGCACCCTTTGGTTCAGTCTATTAATCAGTCTTGTGAGCTTACCCTTCAGGCTTGGTATCTTGACGACGGTACTATTGTTGGAGATACCCTTATGGTTGCTAAGGCACTTGACATCATCAGGACGGATGGTCCGGCTCGTGGTTTGGTCTTGAATGTTGATAAAACTGAACTCTTTTGGCCTGTGGAGGATCCTCGAAGTAGGGTAGAGGGTGTTTTTCCTACAAACATCTCTCGCCCGATTAATGGTGTCAAACTTCTTGGTGGTTCAGTCAGTTTGGATGATAGTTTTTGTCGGGAATTGGCTTTGAAAAGGGTTTCTAAAACCATCACCCTAATGGAGGCAATCCACAAACTTCATGATCCCCAATGTGAGCTCCTTCTTCTTCGTAGTTGTGCCGGGGTTGCAAAATTATCTTATGCTTTGAGGACATGCTCCCCTTTGTATTTACAGGAGGCCCAGGTTCAGTTTGATCAGTCGCTACGTACTTCCTTGGAGAAGATTGTTACCGCCTCAGGGCCGGGGTTTGGTGATTGGCAGTGGCGGCTTGCCACTCTTCCAATCAAGTTGGGTGGTCTTGGTATCCTTTCAGCGGGTGACATTAGCCAGTATGCTTTTCTCGCCTCTCGTTTGCAAACGAGTGATCTACAAGACAAGATACTGGCTAAATCTGGTAATGTCTCCCATGGTCCTTCTTTTCAGCATGCTCTTGATACTTTCAACATTGCTTGTAACATTGACGCTCTCGCTGTCACCAATGACGCTTCTGCCCCCCAAATGATGAAAACCTTGGCAAAGTGTTACTTTGGTGTCATCGAGAAAGACCTTTTTCCTAAGTACTCGTTAAGTCCAAGACAGGTTGCTGTTCTCAGTTGTATACGCGCCCCACATGCACAGGATTTTCTTTTCACCATCCCTATTGACGGCTTGGGTCAGAGGATGAACCATCGTCAATTCCGATCTGTGTTGTGTTATAGGCTTACCGTACCCATGTTCTCTGAGGGTAGCCTTTGCCCGAGTTGTAATGTGCATCGTATGGACAAATGGGGGGACCATGCGGTCCACTGCTCCAGTGAAGTAGGTGTGAAGTTCAGGCACAATCTGGTGCGTGATATTCTTGTGGATATTTGCTCTAAGGTTGGGATCATGGTGCGCAAGGAGGCTCCTATGGGGTTCCTTTCGGAGGATGGGAAGGAGCTACGACCCGCAGACTTGTTATTATTCAATTGGCTCCAAGGTAAAGATGCATGCTTGGATGTGACTGGCATCTCTCCATTTGCTGGTAGTGGGGCGACTTCATGGGCTCCTGGGGTAGCCTTGCACAATGCTGTGGAGAAGAAAAATAGAAAGTATGCATCCAAATGTGAGGACAATGGTTACAAGTTCATACCTTTTGCCTTTTCTACTTTCGGGGAATTCGATACAGAGGCTTTGAACACGCTTTCACGTATTAAGTCTATTGCCAATAGTCACGCAAACAATGCTAAAAGTGGCGTTTTTATCTTTCATAGAGTTAGCTTTTGTATTCAGAAAGGAGTGGGAGCGCAACTCGTGTCTAGACTCCCATCCAACTTTATGTAAAAGTTTTCTAGTTTAATGAAATTTACTTATTAATTAAAAAAAAAATAAAAAAAAAAATAATAAATAATAATAATAATAATAATAATAATAATAATAATAATAATAATAATAATAAAATAATAATAATAATAATAATATAATAATAATAATAATAATAATAATAATAATAATAATAAATAATAATATAATAATAATAATAATAATAGTTTTGTTTTTTATTAGGATTAGCTTTTCTATAGCTAGAGGAGTGGGGGCCCAGTTAGTATCTCGGCTCCCTACTAACTTCTTGTAAATCCTATGATTTTCTAATAAAGTGATGTTTAATAAATTAAAAAATAATAATAATAATAATAATAATAATAATAATAATAATAATAATAATAATAATAATAATAATATGAGGGTAGTTTGGTCATTTCATCATTTTAAACAGTCAAACTAACAGAAAAATTGGTCAAGGGACCAAACCCGTTATGGGTCGCAACCACAGGGACCAAACCCGTTAAAAAAAAGTAAATGGAATAAATCTGTTAAACCCGACAGACCACAAGGACCATTTATGAAATTAACTCTTTATTTTTTGTCTATAATTAGTGCTAATTGCATCGAAATAAAACACTTTTGTTGCTTTTATTCATACACTAGTTTCACGATACAATAAAAGCCTCGTTATTGCTCGACGGCCCTTTAAACACATTTTCTGGCACCGCCAATGATTATATGCATACACCGCCAATGATTATATGCATACATACTGGACTATATATACTTTAAAAATACTTAAATAATAAGAGCGCGATGCATGGAGTTCACTCACACATGTTTATCGCCCACGTTGCATAACCATACATGTTTATCTTAAGATGAATTCAATCCCAAAAATGTATCTCTTGCAACAATTTTATTAATTAACCTAGTTATTATAAAACTTATTAGTACAAATATTTCGATATTTAAAATAAACGGTTTTTTTATGTTTTAATGATGATAAATATGTAACTTGTAATATATAACGCAAAATGTGCAAGTTACTCGTTTACTCAACACTAAAAAATAAAGCTAAAAAAAAAGGTTCATCGTAAGTATATCGAAGTGCTCGTCTACTGAAAGATGAAAAAGTTCTCGTCGATATGGTATATTTTGTGTCGTTTGACGTTTTACCGTTTGTAAGATATTTCATTTTTAAAAATAAAAGGTGAAAGTTAGTTTTTTTGTTTTGATGAAAAAATTAATGGTGATGATTTGGTCATTTTTCTTTTAGAAATTTATGATCGATCTCACCTCCAACATAATAATAATATGGGGCATTTGAACTTTTGTCTTTACTAGACGTGTACCTGTGCATAGCGACGAAATTTTATAGCGGCATATAGTTATAATTGAGATATTGTGATTAAGTGTTTTGTGTAACATTATTGAAATATGGATCGGGATTGAGATGAACTTGTAAAAAAAGAAAAAAATAAAAAATGAAGAGATAAAAGTTCAAGTTTAATTTAGAAACTAACAAGCATAATTGCCCGCACGTTGCTGCGGGAATTGTGTCATGTAAATGTAGAATTTGGTGGCTCGTCATTTGGCTAACTAAAGTTTGGCAGACGAAGCGACCCAACATAATCAACATAACTCATTTTGACCCATTTTTACATGTGAACTGATACACGGTATTTGGAACATCTAGTCTGTTTATAAAGGGACGCGAACTTTTAAAACGTGGCATTGATATGTTGTAGCACGAATATAAATCCCTGAATAATATATAAAGTTCACTATGGAGTAGTTTGCTAACATTTGATTGTATATAAGCATTCCTGAAAATATTATTTACAAAAACAAATAGAAGCCCCCATATGAAATTGTATTATGGTAACTTTCCGCATCATAAAAAAACATTGTGGGCCAACCAATTTCTCCAACTAACTTCCAATTAATCTTGTAACCTTGTAATGTCTTTGCAGCTTTGAT
Source organism: Artemisia tridentata subsp. tridentata (assembly GCA_021014915.2). NCBI lineage: Eukaryota > Viridiplantae > Streptophyta > Magnoliopsida > Asterales > Asteraceae > Artemisia > Artemisia tridentata. The sequence goes on from CP139509.1 coordinate 306,132,757, forward strand.
CATACCAACAATTGGTGGCTGACTTTTCAAGGTAGCTAAGAACTTTTGTCACTGCTGGGAACATGTAATTTGCCTCTAGGCTGAAATATGCCATCACGATACTACCTGTGACATCCGCTAAGGTTGCCTTGAAGCAATAACTGTGTGATATATGTGGATGTTTGTATATTAGTTTCAGAATGATGGGGTTGGCTACATAGTAATCGAGAAATGAAACTAAAATGTGTAGACACTACAAAAAGATTGAAAATTAGAATATTCGATGCATTTGTCTGCCATTGTAAACTAAAATTTTGTCGAAATAACAAAATTGTATTTTACATGGTTTGAGATATATGCTTTTTACACTTACAGGAACAGGGATGATAGCAGTCAATCTCTTGCCTACTTCACCATCAAGCTCAAACTCATCTGTAATCTCTAGATTGTACGAATACTCATCCCCATCGTAAGATCTAGTTTCAAGGCCTGAGCATGAACTTGATTGTCCCATTTCATCTATTTCCTGTAAGCTCGAATCATCACCTACTAACCACAACAACTTTACTAACTAATACCATAAGTACAAATGACATGTACTATTTACCATATTCATGATTCTAAATTAGAAAAAAACTTACCATAATAGTAATTATCTGATGGTTGTCCATACCAATCTTGAGTATCATTTGATGTTTCTAGATGCTCTACAGGATTGGATACTTCATGTTCATCTTCAATCGAAAGATCCAATAATTCTTGTTGAAGAGAATGAGCCAACATCTCGTCATTTTTAACATCATTATATTCATTTTCTTCATAACTACCTCCATTATACTATTCATGACATATGTTCACATCATGTTGATTACTGTCACCGTAATAGGTAGAACTGAAAATTTAGTCAACATCAAGAAAATTAAGACCCCATCTAACAACATCTGATCTGGTTCACACATATCTTATATCTCCTTCACCGGAGCAGAAGGCTCCCAAAAAGTTCTAAACTTGACTGCACTAATCTTGTCAAGATTAACAATTGAGTGTATTCCCAAATAACACAGAAATGAGATTCAACCCTGAACCGTCAATAAAATACAATCCCTGAAAATCAAAAACGGCTCCAGAATCAGCAATGGGACAAACGTAACAAATGCTCATCACCGGAAAAGACTATAATAATACATACGAAGCAGTCTTCTGAGGACATAAAAATGTTATCTTATTGCAAATGTGTTAAAACATCATGTTAAAGTTTATGGTCAATCACATATTCAACTTTCAGAAAGTGTCACATATACAAACCATAAAAGCAAGACATCATGTTATATGGAATCCTCCAATAGTATAACGGAACCATAAAAGCAAGAAATCATGTTATATGGAATCCTCCAAATAGTATAACGGAATCAAAAAATTTATGAGAAACTACAACCAATAAACCATGTTCAATAGAATATGATGCATACCTATGCCATTGTACCAGAAAGGAATTTTACTAAGTAGACAAAGATGCCATGTTGAAAATTATGCATACCTTTAGGACCCCGGTTTCATTCATATGGTACTAACGTGAAAAAAAAAAAAAAAAAAAAAAAAGAAAAAAAAAAAAAAAAAAAAAAAAAAAACAAAAAAAAAACACAAAGAAAAAAAGACACACATAAATTAAGATCAAGGGCAGTAGGTCAATTCTAAACTAACTAATATTGTATGTAACTAAATATCGTACACATATTATGTATAGATGCAAATGTTCTAAACTATAAGTCAACGTACCAATAATTTCATGTCTTTGAAGTTCGAACACCACTTGCATGTCTTTCAAGCGACTGAGGTCGTCAACCTATAACCTGATACGCAGAAATAATCAGATAAGCAACTTATATGTATAAAAAAAATCCAAAAAAACATAAAAATTGTTTATCTACTGTATTAAAATGCAGTAAGTAGTTGGCTTCGATTGCTTATTTTAACTGCCTATTTCGTATATTGTATATATATTTTTTAATGACTAAATATAAACTGATTATTATATTCTACAATAATGAATGGTGAAAACATATATGTGTATACTAAACATGTGTTTTTTCATCCCGCTCCGTACATCAGATAGCTTGAAATTGCTCTTTTTTTATGCCATGGAAACTGCAAATAACCAAATTTGAACTGATAAACAATTATGGTTACAATTTCCGCCCGGCTAAAATTTGCAGTGAATGCTACAAACACCTACTGAGGTAAACTACTGAAATACCTAAAATGGCCCTATAATGAAGACATAAGGTTACCTAGAACACCTTTTGTCGGTTGGTTTGTCGCTGTTGTCATCAAACGTTGCCCTGTTAACTGCACATAAAGAAATGGAGGTCAGATTGGTATCCTGTGCGGTGGAAAATGCCCATGGTATTAGACTATATAATACATACGTATTACTTCATTTGGAGACGAATTCGCATCATTTGTCATATCATTATTGTGTGAAATGAACGCATGATGATTAAGGCAGGATAGACATGAAATAGAATATTGAAATATAAATTTACCTTATAATCTGAAGATTTCTGCGCAGGCCGGATGGAATACGTATGTATTTGCTAGAAAGCAGTCCGCTAGCAAGGTCTGTTCTGCCAAACAATGTAAAAGTTCATGAATTAGATAGTAAGTGGCAAATTACAGAATTCAAAAGCAATAATCTGATAATCACTTTTCAAAATGCATGCCAAACACCCCCTAAAATTTTGAAAATTTTCAGCATATGGGAAGCAGATAAATCTAGTTAATTTACCTGTCCAAAATGCCATAGCATGTAGGTCAAAGCATTATAGAAGGAAGATGCGGTTGAAGAGTCCATCAGTTTGACCTCATCAAAAAGAGACAGAGCATGAACCCATACATTTTCTGTATGCCCCATTAAAAGCCCATGAGCCATTCCATACACTTGGTTATCGAATAACCTCAGTTCCTCTAACAACATGAAGCTTCTTCAAACGAACTGCAACGGCTGCAAACATACATCAAATAGAAATGAATGAGATAAGAATGAAACAATGTATACTATGTTGTAAGAATCAGTGATTTTGAAAATAAAGGAAAAATGATGCTTTTTCGAGTAGGCAAATAGATATATATTTGATTGGCGGATTGGAAAATGTTATAGCAAAATACAGAGAAGCCATCAAGAAGCAACAAAAACCCAACCAACCAAAAATGCCTTGAATCCAAATCCCAACAATAGTGATATAGCAAACAGCGAGGAGAAATCCAACGTCAGTACAACCTATGTAGTTGGGGGAACAGGTCCTGAGCGTGAATATGTGAGACTCATCATCAGCAGCATGAGAATACAGTTCTGTCACCTCTAAATTAACCACAGGAAAACGTAACAAACACCATGGAAAGCCTTACCCTCACTATTCCAATCAGACCTTATTTAGGAATTTAGTATTACAGTAAAAACGTGAACATTTTAGATATTTTTACAGAACCTTTCTTTGAAGCTTTGAGACTTTTTAGATAAAATATTATGTTAATGATGATACTTATTCAAAAACGTGAGTTACATTCTATTCAAGTGGGAAACGAAAAAAACTTTATTTCTTTACAGAGGAATAGACAGTTAGTCCCTTAGTTTACTTCAGCATACTAAACGTTACCCTAGTGAAATGTTGAACAGTTATAAGAGTAAGTTCAAACCTGCAAGCGTTGAGAATAGCTGAAAATGTCACCACGTTTGGCTTAATTTCCATCTCATGCATCTTCCGAAAAACACCTAAAACAAATATAATCTCCTTTCTTCCCTTACTACTTTTTTCAACGATACTCAAATTACTTGAAGCCAACTGTTCAAAAATCTTAATAATCCGATCATCGTCTTTATTATCAGTCTTGTTATCGCCGTTTTCCAAACACCCAATCTCATGATTAGTCGACTGACCGAATCCATTTATGATGGAATTATACGTTACAACGTTTGGTTGCACCCCTTTTTTTAGTCATCTCATCGAGCAATAAATCAGAGGATTCAACAAACCCTTTTTTACAAAGCGAATCAATTATTTCACTATACAAAACAACATCTACTTTCAGACCTCCACATTTAAACTCCTTATACACCTCTTTAGCTTCTTGATACATCCCGCCTTTGAAATAAACACTTATCAACGTCAAGTAAGTCAAACCTTTTTTCTGTCGGTTTGTCGCTGTCATCATAGCGTTGCTTGTTTTGAGCCACATAAGGTAGACCCGACTGTTTCACTCCCCAACGCGTCATTCGTCCTGCTCCGTACATTAGGTAGCTTGAAAGAGCTCTTCCTTTATACCATGGAAACTGCAAATTACAAATCTGAACTTATAAACAATTATGGTTATAATTTCCGTCCGGCTAAAAATTTCCAGTGAACGCTACAAACACTTACTGAGGTCAACTACTAAAATACCTAAAATGGCCCTATAATGAAGACATAAGGTTACCTGGAACACCTTTTATCGGTTGGTTTCTCGCTGTTGTCATCAAAGCTTGGCCTGTTAACTGCACATAACAAAATGGAGGTCAGAGCATGAACCCATATAAAACATCAAATACTTCCTGCCTCCAATGATCTACTTACGAAAAAAATCGGAACAACGTTTACCTCGAATTGCGGCTGTTATTAACATACTGTGAAACATTAACCTTTCTTAATATGTCGATAGCTGGATTTAAGGCAACAACAAATTCAGTTACATTTTGCAGTCAAAGATCTCAATGGTAAACTAAAAGAAGCTATTCTCACCTGCAGTTGTTTACATACTGAAGCTCTTCGTAGTAGTCAATAAAAGGCTTCCTTAACTTTCCTTGTGCTTCTGTGACTTTATCATGCTGGCCTACCTGGAATCAAATGGTTACCATGAATCTGAAGACATAGGTTTTTTTGATAAAATAAGTCAAACAGCCCTAAAAAAGCTTATCTGTCTATCTACTTATTGTGCTCTAATATAACAAATATACAATTTCGAGCGAGATTAGAGACCTTATCCAAAGTGCTAATCTTATTATTTAAACTCCAAACAGAAAATATCATTCTTCACTTATGGGATCCATATCTTACTGTTTGGAAAGTTCATCACAAAGTATCAAAAAAGACAAATTATATGACTGATCCAACAAAAATAAAAAAAAAAAAAAAAAAAAAAAAAAAAAACTGGAAAAAAAAATTGGAAATTACCTGGAATAACATACATATAAATTAACAGCACCAAAAAAAAATTATTAAAAAAATATAATTAAAGAAGTCGAAAGTGCAGAACCTGGGCTTCCTTTGCGTCTATATTTCAGCGACCATATCCATTTGTTAAAAAAAAAATCATCCCTTAACATTTTTTTCCCCTAAACAAACACAAATATAACATTAAAACATATAAAGATTAAAACCCATCTCACTCAATTAAAACATGTAAACATTAGGGTTGATAAAACCCAAAATTTGTAATGACATAAGAAAACCCCTAAAAAAATAAACATGTTAAAAGGGGTTGATAAAATTACGAAATTGGGTTTCCTCCATCTTCAATGCGGCTGTTGAATATTGTTTAAGAATGAAGAATGAAATCGTTGAATCCGGCTGTGTAGCTTCAAGATTTTATTTGATTGAACCGTGCTTCGATTTGTGCTACCGCACTTGCGTTTTTGGGTTTTGAACATCAAATTAATGTGTCTTTTCTGGTGAAGAAGAAGAACGATTGAGCATCGGAATTTTCTAGGAGGTATTATTAGTTTCGGATAAGAAGAATAAGAAGAATCAGGGTCTGGATTTCTTTAACAATGTGTATAATGTTGAGTGTGGGAAACTAGAAGGGGGGTTGAATAGTTTACCGGTTTAAAATTCTTTTAAAAATCTTGTTTTAAAAGTTGGCTATTGGAAACTTTAATTCGAACTCTATGTGTAATCAATCAACACCAATATGAACTACACACTAAACTAACTAATACAAAATAATGAAAGTAAAGAGTAGAGTTGGAAATCGATTCTGTTTATTAGGATCAAACCGAGACAAAGGATTCATAGTGGTTCGGCTACGAAGCTCTTCTTCGCCCTACTCCACTCCCCGAGTACCACACTCGAGAGTTTCAAGCACTATGTCAACAACCTCCCTTCAGGCGGAGAAAACCGTACACGTCGCTTATCCTATTACCGACACTAAGCTAAATGTCGAGTGCTAATCTTAGCTAGCACCAATCTACCAAGGTCCACGTGACCAATCACACAATCCCTAATGGCTACAAGAGATCACCACGATCTCAACACGATCACAAAGATCAACTCTCACTTCACTCTACTTAATCTAACTACTCTAGATCCTTTGATCACTCACACACAAGCCCAATGGCTTTAAGAGATCTTCACTATCTTTTAAGATCACAATGATCTTCACTCACACTCTCACAAAAGAAAGATAATCTTGATGTATGCTAAGATACAACAAGGATGTAACAAGTGTTACAAAACCTAACAACTACAACTCTTGTATCTTCTTGAATATCTTGAGTTCTTCTCTTGCTAATGAAGAGGAATGATAACACCTTGTATCAACTTGGATACTTGTGTTCTTCTCTTGCTAATGAAGAGGGATGATAACACCTTGTATCAACTTGGATAATTGTGTTCTTCTCTTGCTAATTAAGAGGGATGAAGAGGATCACTTGGAGGATAATTGGATCACTCTTGAACAAAAGAAAAACTAACCTAAATGATCTAAGAAAGAAAGTGTGAAGAGAGTATTCAACTCAGAAAGTTTTGTGTGTGTGAGGATGCCTAAAATCTGTGAAAGGGGTTGGTATTTATAGGCAAAGAAAATCTGAATGTTACAGAAAAAATAGTACGGACGGCTCCACTAAACATGCCATGGCTCCACTAAATTTAGTGGAACCGTGGAGCCGTCCTAGACTAGGACACTTCAAATTTTGTCTTTTCTGGTGAAAACTTATTTGCGGAAGGTTGGAGCTGATTTTGGGGGGAAAAATAGCTGTTGTGATTTTCAAACATATTTTTCCATTAAAACATTTCTTAATATTTCAAAAATAATTTGTCATGTGTTATTTTTGAAAAAAATGTTTTGTCCCATTAAAATATGAAGTCTAAAAACACAAATTCACTTCTTTGATCATTTGTCAAGTTGTAAATTTGTTCTAGAGTGATTTGCGTAGAAACGGGATCTTCCGATTAAAAACTTGTTTACGTTAATTTTAACGTAACGTGATTTCACATTTTGTCATCCTCAAAACGTGAAGTAATCGAAAGATATAAATAACGTTTTTAGAACATTATTTGCATCTACAATCTGCCCCTTTTTGATGATGACAAAATATAAACTCATTTTAAGTTAAAATTAGTTTTAACAAGTTTTTAATGAGTTTACTCCCATTTCTCCCCCTTTTTGTCTAATCAAAAAGGTGACAAAAGCTCCCCCTTGACGTATACTCCCCCTCATTTGGAGAATACCAAGGAATCGAGCAAGGATTCGTGCTACAAAACAAGGTTAGATGACATATATACGATATCTAACATGTAGCACCTAGGACAAATATCCAACCACAAAATGAATGACTAAGTAGCTAAGCATCCACATAAAATGAAAGCATTCATTCATAAAAGTAAATATCATACAAAGGTATGACTACATAAGAAGCATGAAAGAGACAATAGGAAACCTAAATCCCTAATGACTAAAGGCAAGCTTCATTTCCAAGAAGGGTCCTAAAGGTTTATTGGTGAGAAACTAAACAAGAAAATGTTTAGTTGTTTTGGTTAGGAGGTGGTGGAGATGGTGACATCATTTGGGGTGGTGGTGGTTGTGTCAAGAGGTGCTCCACAAAGGAGAACATGAAGTGAATCTCTTCTCTTAAGCAAAAGATAAGATTACGGTTGTGGAGGCAACATAGGCAATTAGCACTATGTAGATCAAAGGGATGGGGTTGGATGGGTTGTGCCATGATAGGAGAAGGTGGTGGTGGTGAGTTTGTTGGGGAAGGAGTTGGCATGGCATAGTCCAATGGAGTTATGGGTGATAGTGTGTACTCCATTGATGATGTTGTGTTAAAGGATGATGAAGATGTTGTATAGGAAGAGGATGTTTTAGAGGGTGCATTAGGTGGTGATGGTGAGTAAGGAGTGGCTTGGGAAGGTGGTGTCATAGCTTCATCATCTTTTGTGAGATCCACAAAGAGTGGTTTTGAGGGTGGTTTCACGGTTATCCTAGGTTTCTTGGAGATGTGAGAGGTGGATTCTTGTGTGGAAGACATGGTGTTTGTGTGATGAGAGGTTGAAGGTGAAGTGCAAGATAAGCTTGCAAGGGTGAGGCCTTAAATAGGCAAGTTGGGTGAAATTTGAATTAAAGTTGATGGGAGTGTCCTATGGTGTAGTAAGGGAATCTTAGGGTGTGTGTGAGGTTGCAAGATTTGCAGGTTTGAGGTTAGGGTTGCAGGGATTCTAGGAGGAACAGTAAAAATCCTTCAAACAGGGACACAGTTCCTCTAAATGACCCACGGTACCGTTAAATTTAACGGTACCGTCCCTATTTAGTGGTACCGTGACACTATTGCCACGAAAATTTCTGTTGAGGCTAGTTCTGGGCAGGTAGGGGGATGTTTTCTAGGGGAACTAGTTCCTGGAAATGATAATGCCTCAACTCACTAAGTATTTGTTTTCCTAATGTGTCCCCTACAATGCTACATCTAGCACATAAAGATTATCAAGCAATTTTCCAAGATAATCATAAGCATGCAATCATAAAGGACAAGATAAACTAACATCCAAATATCACATAGATCATTCATGCATGGTAATAGATTTAGTACTAAGCATGCAAGAAAATTAGAGTATTAATTCCTAATATAGTCTATTAAGAATAATCCCTAGTATGAGATATAAATCTCTTCATAACTACTTATGACTTGAGCCTTCTCCCATTCTTGTTGTACTCCCGTCTTGAACATTTATCTCATTCTCATGATTTGGATCATCAAAGGGTGCATAGTGGGTGGAGGATTCGAAAATGAGAATGGTTGACACGTATGACTCGGTTATAGGTTTCATGACTGGTGTGAAAAGTGAGTATTGAGGACCATGAAGGTAAGGGTGTAGGTTCATGAAGTGGTGATAGAGGCGGGTTAGGAACATCCCATAGGGTATCAATTTATTCTTGTTACCCTTGAGATGTACAATTCGCTTAGCGAAGAAGTAAGTGAGATTGTATGGTTGTTGTGTAAGGAGACAGTAGATCATATGGGCACAACACGTCGGGAGTTGCTCACGATTTCCTGTTAGACTTAGAACATTTTCTCGCAGGATGACTGCCCAAGAAAGTAGTTCATGACGCACCTCTTCCAAACGAATTTTCGTTGGATTAGGATAAGAGGAGTACTTATGAGTACGAATGATTTTGGTTAGTTCGGTGGGAGAGGGTATGTAGGAACAATATGGACTATCCTCTTCACGATAGTTGAAGAGGGACTCAAGACACCAATCCTCAGTATAGGCACATTGCCCATGATTGGGGATTTGAAGGATTTGAGCAAATTGCTCAAGGGTTAAGACAAATTTGAAATTTCTGACCCAAAACCAAAGAGACAAGGATTGATCCTCGTTACGTACGAGTTCAACTTGTCAGAAGAATTCCAACATAAAGCGAGGACAAATGTGCTCGTTTATGAGGAGTAAGCAATCGAATCCTATAGCTCTAAAAGAAGTGTTGATGTCCCGATGGTAAACAAGGGATGGATCAACGACACGGCCTTCATGAAACCGACGGGTTTCAAGATTGACATAGGCACGAATGTGGTTACCGGGAGTTGTGGGTTCTTGTGATATTTGGGGTGTGTAGGTGTCGGTTAGGAGATGATCAAAATCATATTCATGAGACATTTTGTTTCCTATAAAAGTGTTTTTAGGAAAAATTTGTATGAAGAATAGTTGCATTATATACACATGCCTAGTGTGTGCCTATATGCAAACTATGTGGAGGTGCGACAATCTCGACTCAAAAGAAAATAATGAGATTACCCAAACACTCCTAATTTTACTTTTGCTCAAGCAAATAAGTCGAAGAATACATATTGATTATGTAGTTCGATCATGATTTGTGAGATCTTGTATGCATGGAAAGTGTTTTTAGTTTGCATCAACAATGCATGAAAAGAACAATTTCATGGTCCTAGTTTCGTGAGATTTTGAAAATGATGGAATTAGGGTGTTTTGGTAACCTCAATGTTTTGGTACCAAGGATTTTGAAATGTTTTGGTGTTGATGACTTCTAATTGAAAATTTCCTAGAAAAAATTGAAAAACCCCAATTCAATTTTCATCAATGCATAAACCCTAGACCCAAAATTAAAAAATTTGAGTAAGATGACTTACAATTTTTGTTGAAAAAGGGTGAGAATGATTGAGGATCTTGAAACTTAATGTCTTGAATATGATCTTGAAGGGGTGTAATTAAGTGTTGGGTGTGAGGTTAAGTTATGACAGCAGTTGCTGAGGTTATGAGGGTTTGGAATGAGTGGTGTGGAAAAAGGGAACTGAAATACGGAATGTTCCAGATGCACGGTTCCACGGTACCGTTAAATTTAACGGTGCCGTGCCACATTTAGTGGAGCCATGTATCTGCAGGGATGGTTTTCTGTCCCATTTTGATGTTTGACGAATAAATCTCGCTGTTTAAGTGAGACTCTATGACATGAGGAAGGAATTTATACCTAATAAATTCCTTTGACTAGGGAACCTAAACTAGACTTAACGAGACACACGAGATGACTCCAAGAGTCATGAGGTTTATGGAACATGTTTCATCATTCCTAGACCTAGACGAAGGTAGTTAAAGGATTCTCGTTTGAGAGGTTTAGTAAGGATGTCTGCGATATTGTCCTGAGAAGGAACTTTCTCAATAGAAATATTTCCTTTCTAAACATTATCACGAAGGAAGTGGTGGCGAATTTCGATATGTTTAGTACGGGAGTGTTGAACGGGGTTCTTGCTCAAGTCAATAGCACCTTTATTATCACACATAATGGGGACGTCATCTAAATGGATGTCATAGTCTGTAAGGGCTTGTTTCATTCATAGTGCTTGTTGACATGCCTTTCCAGCGCTTACGTACTCGGCTTCGGTGGTGGAGATAGCAAGAGCCGTTTGTTTCTTGGAGAACCAAGAAGTTAATCAACAACCCATGAAGGTACAAACGCCACTCGTACTCTTTCGATCCACATAATCTCCCGCGTGATCAGAGTCGGCATAGACAACAGTTTCTACACCGGTCCCCTTGGGATAGAATAATCCCAAGTGTATAGTGCCTTTAATGTATCGGATGATACGCTTAACCGCTTCAAGGTGAGAGGTTTTGGGATCCTCTTGGAAGCGAGCACAAAGGCAGACACTAAACATGATGTCGGGCCTACTTGCCGTGAGGTATAGTAAACTTCCTATCATACCTCTATACTTAGTGTTATCCACGGACTCTCCTTCTTCATCTTTCGTGAGTTTTATTTCCGTGGACATGGGGGTTTTCATGGGCTTAGACTCTTCTAAACTAAACTTCTTAAGCATTTCTTTACTATACTTAGCTTGATTAAAGAAGATGCCATCTTCCATTTGTTTAATTTGTAAACCAAGGAAGAAGTTCAATTCACCCATCATGCTCATCTCAAACTCGTCATGCATGATCTTAGAGAAATCATCGCACATCTCTGAACAAGTTGATCCGAATATAATGTCGTCAACATATATTTGAACAATGATGAGATGCGAATCTCTTTTCTTTGTGAAGATTGTGTTATCAACCTTTCCTATGGTATATTCATATTCAATCGAGAAAGCTTTCAGTCTATCATACCAAGCTTTAGGATCTTGTTTAAGACCATAGAGTGCTTTCTTGAGCTTGTAAACATGATTCGGATATTCGAAATCAACGAATCCCGAAGGTTGTGCAACATACACCTCCTCGTTGATATAACCATTAAGGAACGCACTCTTCACGTCCATTTGGTATAGTTTAAAGTCTAAGGCACAAGCATAGGCAAGGAGTATTCTAATTGATTCTAATCTAGCTACGGGTGCATAGGTTTCATCATAATCTATTCCCTCTTGTTGGTTATAGCCTTGTGCTACCAACCTTGCCTTATTCCTAACTACGACGCCATTTTCGTCGAGTTTATTCCTAAACACCCACTTAGTTCCTATGATTGTTTGATTCTTAGGAAGAGGTACTAAATCCCAAACATGGTTTGTGGTGAATTGATTAAGTTCTTCTTGCATGGCAAGTATCCAACTTTCATCCTTAATCGCTTCACCTACATTCTTAGGTTCTACGGTTGATATGAAACAAAAGAAATTACTTTTGTTTTGTGTTTGTGACCTAAGGGTTCTTTGGTTTAAATTACCTATGACATTTTCAATAGGATGGTTTTTGGATTCCTTAATGTTGACAATTTCGTCAACTTCAACTATTTCATCCTCAATGTCATCTTCTAAGGTTTTCTTGCCATTGACCCTAATGGCTTCATCCTCATCTAATTCATCATCCACCAAGGGTGATGTCTTAGTTTGTGGAGGACTTTCATCGAATGTCACGTTGAGTGATTCTTCGACTTTCATGGTTTCTCTATTTAGGACAACATAGGCTTTACTATTTTTGGAGTAACCTAGAAAGATACCTTCGTAAGACTTTGGGTCAAACTTGGTGAGGTAATCTTTAGTGTTTAGTATGAATTACTTGCTTCCAAACACTCTAAAGTAATCAAGAGTAGGTTTTCTACCTTTCATGATTTCATATGGGGTTTTTCCTAGGATAGATCTAACTAGAATCCTATTAAGAATATAAGTTGAGGTGTCCACCGCATTACACCAAAACTTTTACGGAATTGATTGTTCATTCAACATCGTTCTACTCATCTCTTGTAGAGTACGATTTTTCCGCTCTACTACCCCATTTGATTGTGGAGTGCGTGGAGCCGAGAAATTGTGAGTAATACCATTAGCATCACAATATACTCCAAATTGCACTTCATTATCAAATTCCCGACCATGATCCGTCCTAATAGCGACTATTGTACATCCTAGTTGGTTTTGGACTTTCCTACTAAAGATTTCAAATTCCTCAAAAGCTCGAGTCTTATTCTTAAGGAATCTAGTCCAAGTATACCGAGAATAGTCATCAACTATTACTAAGGTGTAGTAATTTCCTCCGTAGCTCCGTACGGCGGATGAACCGAATAAGTCCATGTGAAGGAGTTCTAGGCATCTAGAGGTCGAGACCATATTCTTAGCTTTGTGACTTGAATGAGCTTGTTTTCCAACTTTAGAAGCGTCATAAAAGTGTTTGTCGAACTTAATCTTAGGTAGGTTTCTAACTAATTCGTTAGATGCCAATGATTGTATCAAACACATATTGGCGTGACCTAACCTCCTATGCCATAGAGTTGAATTATCATCTATGGTTGCTAAGCATATCCTATCCTGAGGCTTATTTCCTATTTTCATAACAAATAAGCCATTTCTCCTAACTCCTTTGCCTATGGTTTTACCATCCTTAATTATCTCACTACCCTCTTCAGAGAATATAACTCTACACTTATTATCTACCATTTGACTAATGCTAAGCAAATTAAATCCTAAGTTATCTACATGCTCAACATTTCTAATAGTGAGGGAGTTTTGAGTGATCGTACCTTTGCCTATAATGTTGCCCTTAAGTTTGCTACCGAAAGTGACATTACCTCCGTTGTATGCCTTGTATGATGAGAATAAACTTCGGTTACCCGTCATATGGTTAGTGCATCCACTATCCTTGACCCATTCGTCAGGCTCCAAGTCAATTCTCAAGCATATCTCATTTGAAGTATGAGCCATTAGACATGTTTCGTCCTTGGGCTTCTTTTCTTCATCATCACCGCTATCACTCCAGGAGCCTCTTATGAGAGCTCGTTGGTTGTTTAATTTCGGTGGTTTGGGACACTCTCCTATGAGGTTATTAGGATCTTCGCACCTAAAGCATTTCCTATCACTTGTCCCTTTCTTTTCAACATGGTTCTTTTGTGATGTCTTCTTCTCATCACGAGGTTGCCTAACGAACCTACCTCTTCTCCTAAAGAACTTTTTAAAGTCCCTAACCGCTAATGCATATTCCTCATCTTCACTATCGGAACTTGAGCATTCCTCATCACTAGACTCCTTCTTGGCTTTCAATGCTAGAGATCTAACTCTCTCGCTTTTGCCTTTGACTATGTCGGAGTCCTTCTTGATTATCATCTCATGAACTTTCAAGTTTCCTATAAGTTCATCGAGTGACAACATCGCCAAGTCCTTTGACTCTTCTATGGCGGTAACCTTTGCTCTCCATTTAGGATGTAGAGCCCTAAGAAACTTCCTAACATAATTCTTGCTAGAGTAACCTTCATCAAGAGCTTTAAGACTAGTAATAATAGTATTGAATCTAGCAAAAGCATTATCTATTGACTCATCTTCCGTAATGAAAAATTGCTCATATTGTTGAACAAGAAGATCTATCTTGTTCTCTTTGACTTGGTTATTACCTTGGTGAGTGACTAACGAAGTTTTCCAAATATCTTTTGCCGTATTACACATGAAAATTCTTTCAAATTCCTTTTTAGGCAAAGCATTATAAATCATCATTTTAGCCTCATTATTTTTGGCTAATTTCCTTTTAAGCTCATCACTTTGTTTATCATAAGAAACTATTTCATCCTTTTTAGTTTCCGAATTTATTTGAATAGGTTGAAAGTCACCCTCGGTAATAACATGCCAAAGATTAATGTCTTTTGATTTCACATACGTTTCGAATCTTGTTTTCCAATAAATAAAACAATCGGTTTCGAAAAGTGGTGGTCTTTGCATAGATTGCCCTTCTAGATATTTGACGGAATCCATTGATCGATTCAAGTTTTAAAATACAATATACTTTAAAATCTTGACTGACGTGGCTCCTGATACCAATTGTGGGAAACTAGAAGGGGGGTTGAATAGTTTACCGGTTTAAAATTCTTTTAAAAATCTTGTTTTAAAAGTTGGCTATTGGAAACTTTGATTCGAACTCTATGTGTAATCAATCAACACCAATATGAACTACACACTCAACTAACTAATACAAAATAATGAAAGTAAAGAGTAGAGTTGGAAAGATCAAACCGAGACAAAGGATTTATAGTGGTTCGGCTACGAAGCTCTTCTTCGCCCTACTCCACTCCCCGAGTACCACACTCGAGAGTTTCAAGCACTATGTCAACAACCTCCCTTCAGGCGGAGAAAACCGTACACGTCGCTTATCCTATTACCAACACTAAGCTAAATGTCGAGTGCTAATCTTAGCTAGCACCAATCTACCAAGGTCCACGTGACCAATCACACAAGCCCTAATGGCTACAAGATATCACCACGATCTCGACACGATCACAAAGATCAACTCTCACTTCACTCTACTTAATCTAACTACTCTAGATCCTTTGATCACTCACACACAAGCCCAATGGCTTTAAGAGATCTTCACTATCTCTTAAGATCACAATGATCTTCACTCACACTCTCACAAAAGAAAGATAATCTTGATGTATGCTAAGATACAACAAGGATGTAACAAGTGTTACAAAACCTAACAACTACAACTCTTGTATCTTCTTGAATACCTTGAGTTTTTCTCTTGCTAATGAAGAGGAATGATAACACCTTGTATCAACTTGGATACTTGTGTTCTTCTCTTGCTAATGAAGAGGGATGATAACACCTTGTATCAACTTGGATACTTGTGTTTTTCTCTTGCTAATGAAGAGGGATGAAGATGATCACTTGGAGGATGATTGGATCACTCTTGAACAAAAGAAAAACTAACCTAAATGATCTAAGAAAGAAAGTGTGAAGAGAGTATTCAACTCAGAAAGTTTTGTGTGTGTGAGGATGCCTAAAATCTGTGAAAGGGGTTGGTATTTATAGGCAAAGAAAATCTGAACGTTACAGAAAAAATAGTACGGACGGCTCCACTAAATTTAGTGGAACCGTGGACCCGTCCTAGACTAGGACGCTCCAAATTTTGTCTTTTCTGGTGAAAACTTATTTGGGGAAGGTTGGAGCTGATTTTTGGGGGGAAAAATAGCTGTTGTGATTTTCAAACATATTTTTCCATTAAAACATTTCTTAATATTTCAAAAATAAATTGTCATGTGTCATTTTTGAAAAAAATGTTTTGTCTCATTAAAATGTGAAGTCTAAAAACACAAATTCATTTCTTTGATCATTTGTCAAGTTGTAAATTTGTTCTAGAGTGATTTGCGTAGAAACGGGATCTTCCGATTAAAAACATGTTTACGTTAATTTTAACGTAACGTGATTTCACATTTTGTCATCCTCAAAACGTGAAGTAATCGAAAGATATAAATAACGTTTTTAGAACATTATTTGCATCAACATTGAGTTTGTTTATTTATTTATTTTTTGTTTTCCTACTGTATTCAAGAAGCTTCATTGTCAGAAAGACAGTATGATTAGTGTACACATGTATGGTTTAAATTGTGTATCGGTATAAGTAAAGATGACAACATTGTATTAGGTAGGTAATTAACAGGTTATACCGTGAACAGTAAATCGAAGGCATGCAACAGCCCAATAATAGCTCGACAACATAGCTTCCTAAATATTAAAATAAATTTTTTTGGGTTAACCATAATAGATGGGCCAATGGTAGTTAAGATTAGCAAATTAAAACACACATAATGATTCAACACTTTGCATAATCACAAATGGGTTTTAGTATATATTATAATAAATATATGTTTTCAAAATTGTCATGTTTAAGTAGCAAGGGTAATTTAGGTAAATAATTAATTTAAGTTTTTCACTTTCAAGTTTGTTGGTTTTTCAATTGTAGATAGTATAGATAATGGGATGGAAGTAGTTATCTGATTTAAAAAACAAGAAAACTGTTAAACCATGTTATCCGCTTATAACCTCATGCACTTCTATATATACCATCATATATCCAAACCTTACATCCATAAAACATTTCAACAAAAAATATTAACAAACATTGCATACATGTCAAACATATCATCAATCATGAAGATAACGTTCCATATCCTTTCTTTAACCTTCATCGTTTTTGCCCTCACACACACACTACTTCACACCAATGCTGCCGACATTATATACGATTCAGCTGGCAACAAGCTTCTTCGTGGTGTCCCATACTACGTCCTCCCCTTATTTAGCGGCTCGGGTGGAGGCCTAACCCTTTCTCGTACCACCATTAACTCATGTCCATTAGATGTCACACAAGAACCATTTGACCTGAGCAAAGGTGTCCCATTTACCATAACTCCTAATGTTTTTGACGAAGATTATGTACGTGAAGCGTATCCTGTGACCATTGAAGCAGATGTCACAGACCCTTGTAGAGGATCAAATATAATGAAGGTGACAAGTGACGAAACTAAAGGTCTTAAAAAAGCAACGATTGGGGGTGAGTCGAATAAGCCCGAGAGTTGTTTTCAGCTTGTTGAAGCTGATATGATGCCTGGATTAAGAAGCTATCAAATTCAGTTGTGCCCGTTTAAATGTGGGAAAAATACTTCTACGAGTTTAAATTGTTACAATGTTGGACTTGTGGCAAATGATGTCGGACAGAAGTTTCTTGCTACGACTGAGGTTATTTATCCAGTTGTGTTTACGAACTCCTTTGAGAAATCAGTTCAATCGGCGCCGAGCCAATCTTTTACAGCGAGTTTGTGATTATTTTAGGCATGTTTGCTCATTTAGCAAAATGATGTTGAATATTTGTGTATCTTGTTGGTTAATCTTGATGTAATAAAATTGTTAGGGGGTGTTTCTTTTTTCTATATGAGGAGGGAAGGGTATATAATAATATTTCTTTTGTGCATGTGCCCACATATTTCCCTTACTTCATCTATATCCCAAGGCAAGAAAATGAACATCCTCCCCAATAAGAGGCTAAATCAGACATAGGACACACATATATCCTCCCCATATAGAAAAAAGAAACACCCCCTGAGGAAAAGAAACACTCCCTAAGACTTATTTAGTAGAGAATAATTTTAAAGTCTTAGGGAAAAGGTAAAATAAATACTACAGATATAGAAGAAACTAATAATCGTTAAAACACAACAATTTTCATGGTCCAAACAACGCAATTAACGTTCAGTGATAAACTAACGAGCAAGAATGATATATATATTTTTGCTTACCTAAAAAACGGTGCATACCAAGGGATTATTGTGGACCGTCCGATCAAAAAGACAATATCAAATATTAAAAAAAAGGCGGAGGTACCAAAAGTGTAACTTTCTCATAACCTCCTACCAACCACTCTATCTATTATCAGACAATCCCACCCACACAAAAAACACACACTTCACACACACTTTCTCTCTCTAATAATATTCAAACCCTAACAAAAAAAATCAAAAATCAACCACGATTTAACAGTGCAAATCACATAAAACACACAGAAATTGGAACAACTGACATCTAAAACAACGAATATGGGAAAAAACGGTTCAAAATGAAGCAATTGAAACTCCGAAATCCGAATGTATTATACGAATATGCACAAGGCATCTTTGTGTGTGTTTTTGTGGTTGACTGAATATATTGGTGGAAGGTGAAAATTTTTAATTAGTAGTATGACACGTCAATGTTTATGAAAATAATGCTCCATGACTGAAATTTTGGAAGGGTGTGATGGTGATAAAGGTACTATTTTTTTTTATTCGGCTCACGTGCCTTGTATTTGACTTTTGTTCCAGTGTTTACATTTTGTTGAGTTTCTTTGTGTTTTTTACTGAAAATTTGAAGGTAAAATACACAAAAATGAATTTGTTTTTTTGTGTGAATATTTGTTTGATAAAGTTTTGAGTGGTATTTAGTTTAATTTGGTAATGTGAACTAGGTTGCTTTGAGTAGAAAGCTTTGTATACATGGATGCACACCAAGTGTTTGATGAAATGTGTGAGTGAAAAGTATCATACGTGTAGTATCATGAGTGGTATTTGAAGTTGAACTATATATGTGTATTATCACTAGTGATATTTGTAACATCACTTGTGAAATTTTGTATATTTGATAGGTTTTTTTGTTTACTTGTTACTTTTTATTATATATCATGTATAGTATCACTTTTGATATTTCATTGTTATTGTTTTATAATCATAGTTAAAGCTTTTTTTTTGTTAAAATTTTTGATGATATACTATTCACTGTGTGTTTTAATACCTTTGTTTTATATCATAATTTTGATGTTTTATGTGCTTTTAGTGGATGATAATTGTGTTTTAGTTATTGATAAGCTGTTTATTATAGTGCAATATTGCTTATTATTTAAGTTGTTAGATTAAACAGCTTAAACAGGTTGATTTTGCTTTAAAAACATAGTTATTTAGTGTGCTTTTGCTTATTATTTAAGATGTGATTGGATTTGTCTATTTAATGGATACATTGTGCGTATTTAAATAGGTTTTACAACGGGATTTGAAAATATCTATGGCTGAATCAGCAAACTGAAGAAGCTATGGTTAAACAAAACACAACATTTTCATAAACAAACTGAAGAAGCTCAAACATATGTTATGTCACATGTGATATCACACGTGATATCACTTGTGATATCACACGTGATTCAACAAATAGAAGAAGCCGACACATTCGTGATGTCACCTGTGATATCAAATTCTCCTCCAAAAAGTTGAACAACATGAGAATGAGATACATGACAAATTAGCAATAAAAGTGTGGTAGTTAGTAGTTATTGAGGGATTGTTGTGATAATGTGATGAATGTTGTGATAATATGAGAAATCACAAGAGATATTGAGCTTGTAACATGATTCTGTTAGATTTGTAATGCATTTATTTTCTTAATTGATAAAGTGTGCCTGTTTCAATAGGTTTAACACCGTATTCGACACCAAATATACATTTATTAGGTCTCGAGCCACATTGCATGGTGCCCGAGTTTGTACTATTTTGGGAATGGCTAAGTGAATTGTATGATCATTTGTATGTAAACTAACAGTATCACACGTGATATTACTTTTAGCTAACTAATGCATTTTGTTTTACATTAAAATTTTTCATATCACAAGAGATATAACACTGTCAATTACATATACCAAATATGTATAAAAATAAGAAACAAAACTAATAAAATAAAAATGTTGACATATTTTAAAAATCAAAGAAAGTATTGCATCAAATTTAACATAATATCACAAGTGATATAAATATCAGAATCAAACCCAAGTATTGCATCATTTATAACAGAATATCACAAGCGATACCATGATACAAGTACTGTATGAATCACATAAATCCTCATAAAAAGATTATTCCAAACTATTGAGCATAATTTTTTACGAAACAATATTGAAAGGCTATGAATCACAAGTGATACATTAACAAAAGAAATTCAAAACAAAATGTAAAATCAGACTTTGAATACAGCAGATCCACCTTCAATAGAGTTGCCTCCAAGAACACCGTCGTCACGCCCACCGTCTTCAGGGTCACCGCCTCTGGGGCAAAACCTATAGAATACTCGTAACGCACTAGCAGAAACTATGAGAACCCATGATAATTAAACTCATGATGATTAAACGATTTAGGTGTTTTCTCACTAGTAGAAGCTGTAAACAAAAGTGATAAAAAACGCAGTAAATAGTATATCATCAAAACTTTTAACAAAAAAAAAAAAGCTTTAACTATGATTATAAAACAATAACAATGAAAAATCAAAAGTGATGCTATACGTGACATATAATAAAGTTTAATAAGTAAACAAAAAACCTATCAAATAAACAAAATTCACATGATAACAAATATCATAGTGATAATACACATATAAGTTCAACTTCAATATCACTTGTGATATCAGATGATATATAGCAGATTCAAAACAACAATCAGACATAAAACAACATTTCAAATGTAGTTAAAAAAAATCACTAACAACTTAATTAATAAGTAGAATTACAGGAGCAGATAACAAGATTATCAAACATTTTTCACTTGTGATATTCAGAAATGATGAAAACGGACGAAAACGTAAGAAAATGGACAAAAACGTAAGAAACGGCGAATACGTATAAAAACGGACAAAATATGAAGCGTAGAAGTACGTATGGAAAATGGACGAAAACGAAAAAAACGGATGAAAACGGACGAAAACGTTTGAAAATGAACGAAAACGTAAGAAAACAGACGAAAACGTATGAAAATGGACGAAAACGGGCGAAAATGTAAGAAAACGGACAAAAACGTATGAAAACGGACGAAAACATATGAAAACGTCTGAAAACAGACGAAAACGCATGAAAACAGACGAAAACATATGAAAGCGGAAAAAAAACGTGAATTAAAAAAAACGTGAATAAAAAAAAGACATATACTTAGGTTGACATATTAAATCTTAGGTTAATCACCACTATTAGATCAAACTAGATGAATGGTGAAGATTTGTCCCTTTATAAGCACCAAAATAAGGGTAACCAATTAAACTTTTCTCATTTTCTCATATATTTTTATTCTTTTACACAGCCATTTTAAACGTGTTTAATTCCGTGGAGATAATTCCAACAAAGAAGACTGGCAGACTGGCAGTCAAGACAAACAATAAAATACCTATCTTTTTGGAATATTATTTTTAAGAAATAAATATTCCAAAACACAGCATTAAACTTCAAGAGAATTACTTGAGGAATTACTAGTGTTAACATTCAAAGCTTAAAAAATGTGTGGAAAGACAATTCATATTCGTCAACACGGTTAGACGGGTAGGTACGGTAATTGAATTTACTAGTTTTATTTAAGGGATTAAATAGCGGGTTGGTTCCTCTTAAATAGTTTAGATTCTTAAATAGTTTAGATTGACAAACGTCTTTGTCTTCCCTCTCTTTTTTTCTCAAACTCACGAGCAACTACGTATAATGCACATTCAAATTATGATTGATTAACAATTATACAACGGTTGATAAATATTCAAACCATGATTAACAAACATTTATACCAATAATTGATGAACATCCAGACCATTATTGATGAACATTCAGACATGATTGATGAACATTTGGTATTTGATGAACTTATTGTCGATTTTGTGTGCTAAGTATTAACATAAACTTATAGTGGCGATAAATTATGTGATCGTAGGGTCACACACATATGACGTGAGATTTCTTATTAATATATATAATATATATATATATATATATATATATATATAGGCGGGCATGACTTATATATATGTATATATATATATATATATATATATATGTATATATATATATATATATATATATATATTATATATTATATATATAATATATATATATATATATATATATAATATATATATATAAGGCGGGCATGCTATTGTTATTTATGTACAATTTAGTATGAGTTGTCATGTCTTTTATCATAAGTGG
The DNA here is from genome assembly GCA_021014915.2 of Artemisia tridentata subsp. tridentata. Lineage (NCBI taxonomy): Eukaryota > Viridiplantae > Streptophyta > Magnoliopsida > Asterales > Asteraceae > Artemisia > Artemisia tridentata. The sequence goes on from CP139509.1 coordinate 306,155,202, forward strand.
AAGTGCTTTATGTTTTATTCCAAAAGTTTTTGAGAAAGACGTATTTGATATTTGTGCATGAGAAACTAAACCTTTTTTTTGAATTAAGATGGAGTTAAGTTTTGTAATGATGAAACCTGTTCAGTTCTAATCCAGTTTAGTTATATACATTGCATTAGTATTTATTTCATATTTAATAATCTCTAGTAATTTCTATAAACAAAAAAAATTCCTCTCTGACCTAACAATCAAATAATGGCTGCCGATACTCCTCTAATCGATGAATTGAAAGCATTTTGTGGGTCACAAAAGCTTCACGAATGCTTCAAGTTTCTATTCGTTCAAGAACACACAGAAGATGAAGCTTTTATTCGGTGGGTTGGGGAGCGCTGCAATGAGTTGGAAAGGAAGATTCAAATACGCACTGAGAGAATGGCGGAGGTGTGGTCTCTTAACCAAGATGATGATGAAGCTGGTTGGGATACCTATGAGTGCTTGAGGAAGGCTCAAATCAAGCAGGGGTAGATGGGCGAGAAGGAGGTCATATTAGCCTTATGGATTGTTGATTGAATGTTGTGGTGGTTTTTTGGTGTTGTAGGGTGTTTGATATTGTATGGGATCTGTTTATAGCTAATGTTGATTTAATGTTCTTTTGTTGTACTGTTAATGTTTTGATTATATGTAGGGTTATGGGTTTAACTGATAAATGATCAGTTTGTAGTTTTGTAATGACCGTTGACATTTTATTAATTATTATAGTTATTTAATGATATGATCAGTTTAGTATTTATTTGATCTTTATTATTATTTATATTATTATATATATTATATATATATATATATATATTTGACAGTTATTTTTAATATTTATTATTGAAAATGGTAACATATTTAGAGTTTATTGTGTGTTTTACTTTTTCTCTCACACACTCATCCAGAAAGCACATACATAAACGTATCTTGGTGAAATAGATCGCTATAGCTATTTTAGGGGTTTGAGTTCGAAGCCACAAAAATGTAAGCAAACAACAACCAATCAAATCAATGAATATCTTTAAGGATTTGAATGTTTGATCATTAATCTCAATATGGATTTGGGAGTTGCTTAAGTGATTAAGGTAATATTTAGTTTATTCGTACGTGCGTTTGATTTTGTAACTGAGGCCTGGATTATAGTCTCATTAGTTTAATGGGTGTGTTTGAGAATATGTTAATTCGTTTAAAGTTGGTTACTTTTTATGATGTTTTGTGGTTTGTAGGGATTATCTGATTATCGGTGTTGTATGTGATTATCAGATTACTCTGTAGGTGTAGTGATTTGGATTTTAGTTTATGATGTTTTGTGGTTTTTATGGATTATCGGATTATCGGTGTTGGATGTGATTAGAAGTATTATGGTAGTTGTAGTTCTGCACTGACTTATTGCAACTTTGTTACTTTGCAATTCTGTCGAGATCGTGGGTTTATCATATCTATGTATAAGTTCATTTAGGTACGGTTAAGTATGATGTTTGGAATATCTTGCCCTGTCATTTTGTTATGATATGATGCAGGATTGTTCAGTAGATGCGGTCTACACAGGTTATACACTCCTTCCTATAGGATCTATATAAATACATTATGTCCCACATAGATAGCTTGTAGAGTGGTTACTCAGTTGCTTACAAATTTTTGCAGTACTAAGTATAAAGGAGCAGTATTAATTTGAAAGTTAGTACTGTTTTAGTGTTTTAGTATATATCAAGTATTGTATTTAATTTAAAAGTAGCAGTTCTGGTAGGTTTAGGACATCCTCCATAGATTGGCTAAAATGTGAAGAAATTCTTGTGTAATGTATTCAGAAAATGGGCAAGTTTGGTAAATTATATAGTAAACTGATTATTTATGTGTACATTTGGTAGCAGGTGCAGTCTGCAACCTGTGTATAATGCAATAAAACATTTGAAGGTCGGTTAAGATGGGATGGATTGTTATGATATGATGGAGGATTGTTCAGTAGATGCGGTCTACACAGGTCATACACTCCTTTCTATAGGATCTATATAAATACATTATGTCCCACATAGATAGGTTGTAGAGTGGTTACTCAGATGCTTAAAATTTTTTGCTGTACCAAGTGTAAAGGACCAGTACTAATTTGAAAGTTAGTACTATTTGAGTGTTTTAGTATATATCAAGTATTGTATTTAATTAAAAAGTAGCTGTTCTAGTAGATTTAGGATTAGTTTAATGTGTATCTAAGTATAGACAATGATGTTTAGTTTGTTTAGCACATATTTATAAGGATGTATTCTGGATTTGGTAGCTTGTTTTAGTATATATCAAGTATGGTATGCAATTACAATGTAGCTGTTCCGGTTGCTGTAGGATTGTCTACAATGGAATTATGTTTTACAGTGGTTATTCAGTTGCTACAAAGATTTAGCAATAGTAAGTGTAAAGGAAAAGTAGTAACTTGAAAGTTAGTACTATTCAAATTACTCAACATAGTTGCTTTGTTCAAATACATTATGTCCCACATAGATAGCTTGTAGAGTGGTTACTCATTTGCTTACAAATTTTTGCAGTACTAATTGTAAAGGAGCAGTACTAATTTGAATGTTAGTACTGTTTGATCACAAACCTTGCATTATGTTAGCTTGTAGAGTGGTTACGCATTTGCTTAAAATTTTTTGCAGTGCTAAGTGTAAAGGAGCAGTACTAATTTGAAAGTTAGTACTGTTTGAGTGTTTTAGTATATATCAAGTATTGAATTTAATTTAAAAGTAGCTGTTCTGGTAGGTTTAGGATATCCTCCATAGATTGGCTAAAATGTCAAGAAATTCTGGTGTAATGTATTCAGAAAATGGACAATTTTGGTAAATTGTATAGTAAACTGATTATAGCAATTAGCTTACACATTATAGGTTATGGTGTCCATGTATGGGTAGTAAAAAGTCTTATATTTATGTGTACATTTGCTAGCAGGTGCAGTCTGCAACCTGTGTATAATGCAATACAACATTTGAAGGTCGGTTAAGACGGGATGGATTGTTATGATATGATGGAGGATTGTTCAGTAGATGTGGTCTACACAGGTTATACACTCCTTCCTATAGGATCTATATAAATACATTATGTCCCACACAGATTTAGCAATAGTAAATGTAAAGGAACAATACTAACTTGAAAGTTAGTACTGTTTAAACCGGGTTGTTGTTGTATAGCTTTAGTAGTATTCAGTTAAGAGGAGCGGTACTAACCTTAAAGTTAGTACTGCTGGTTGTGTTTGCCTTATTTCCGGCGTAGTTAAAAAAGTTTAATAGTATGTTTAGTTTTATGATTTTTGATTGATTTTTCAGTGTGTCATTTGTTTTGTGATAATCACCGTTTAAAAACGTGTATTGGATTTTAAAATTCTTGTTGCATTATTGATTTAAGGTATGGAGATACGATGATATTAATATATTTTATGAAACCTGAAGTTGCGTACCTGGATAGTTTCTGTGTAGTTGTTCAACATAGAACATATGAGTAGCCAATACATCCCTTTTGTTTTTTGATAAAGAAACTATAGTTGAGACTTGATGTTTGTCTTAATTAGTATGACATGAAATGTTCACAGAAAGCTTTTTGTGTCCCCCTGACTGGTATTTAACAACCCATGATATCTCATGATTGACAACCTTAAATTCTAAATAGAGCTTCTTTATACACAACATTTTTTGTTGATTTCGTGTATTTGCCCTCCTCATTACAGCATAAAATCTTCAAGCCCTTCTTATTTTTGACCCTTGACACGGCTACATATAGTTTTCCGTGCGAGAACACCGGCCGTTGTAGAAATAAACCAATTTGTGTTAAAGTTTGCCTTTGACTTTTGTTAATTGTCATTGCAAAACACAACGTGACAGGGAATTGTCTGCGATTAAATTTAAATGGTATCTTTTTATCGGAAGGGCTTAAGACCATTCTTCGTATTGCGCATATAGTAACAACACTTCCACTGGATATGATCTTTGCTTCGATTATATTTACACCCAGCCTATGTACTTGAAGCATGGTTCCGTTGCATAACCCTAGTGTTTGGTCAATGTTTCTCATGCACATAACGGGTGACCCTACTTTTAATTTCAAAGAATGTTGTGGAAGGCCAGCAATGCGAATGCTATTAAGAAAGTCGGTTGTGTAAAGCGCCTCATTAAAATTCGAGTCTATATCAAGTATACCAACCGAGTCTGAACTGTCATATGTCTTGTGTTCCCCGTGGAGAAGTTGCAGCATATGATCGTTTATCAAATCCACGAGCTCATGTGTTGGTGCAAGAATGGCCCTTTCTTGGAAAAAAGAGGGATTATAAAGGTAATCGATCAATTGGGGGTATGTTTCCTGAATGATTGAACCAATATGATCGTCTGAATCAGGTATCAACATATCATCTGGGAATTCAACCATTGCTTCTCCATCGTTCTTACCCCCAATTGTTCCGTTAACGATGCTTAGGCAGATTAAGAGACCAAGATAGCAAGGACACCACCACAAAGGCTGCAACAATTTAAACAAGAGGCTGAAACCCTAACTTCAAACGATCCCAATCAAGAAGCAACTCCAACCTCCTAACCTTGGAGAGAAACAAATGATTTTGGAATTTTTTTTTAGGTTTCGGTGTGAAAGAGAGGGGGAGGAGGCCGATTGGTTTTAGGAGAAGGGAAAAAGAAAATGTGATATCTAGGGTAAGGAGGGGACAAGGTTGTATCTTCTTAAAACATATCAATATTTGGTCGTGTCTTTATCTTAGCAAAAACGTGTGAATGTGTAAGGCAAGTATAATTTTCGGTTCTATCTTTAACATATTAAACGTGTGAAGTGATGTAAAAATAAGAGTGTATTGTGTATATCATTTAGGATAAAATTAGGAATGTTTTTAGTTTAGTTACTTTAGGTTAGATATTAATAATGCGTTTTTATTTTATAACATAAAGTTTATATTTACTTATTAAACATAATAAACTTAGGTTAACTTCAAATGGTCAAATAAAAATGTAAGTCCAAATTTTAGGGTTTTACAGGTGGAGAGTCTGGTTGATCTTCTTGTTGTTGGAATTCATCGTCTTTAGTGAACTCAAAATGGTGATCCATTGCTGTTGGTCCGGAGCCAGAAGCCTTTGGTGGTTGGTTGGCTGTTGTGGTTGTTGTAGGTTTGACAGGTTCTTGGTGTTGAGAAGAAGAGCCGCCAACACTCTTTGATTTCTTGGCTTGTGAGTTCAGGTCTGGGTCTTCATCTTCTCTTTGACGTTTACCTTTGTCAGCCTCAGCTTTACATGACTCTTTCAAGATGTTAGACTTTATTGCCTCAGAGATGGCAATTTGCTCAGGAGTTGGTGACGCAAGACTTGTTAAGCTTTCAAACAGTTGAAGTTGAAGATCTTTCAGAGTTGGTTCTTTTGGCTTCGTTGGTTGGGTTTGAAGGACAAGTGGAACTATAGCCACAATATTCTTGAGAAGACCTTCGATGTTCGGCTCAAGATATTCTTTCACTTTCTTAGATGTGATCCTAGGCAAGTACTTCTTCAAGTATTCTTCAGTGTTGCCCTTGATCGTAGTGAGAATCCTTTCTTGAACGTCATCTGAAAGGAATTCATCAACACGAGCTTTGATGTTTGAAGCTCGTTTACTTGTCCAGCAAGGCCGGTGACCATATTTGTCAAAGTTTCAATTTGGTCATGAAGCTTGTCATCTATCTTAGCTCTTGCAAGCTTCACAGCCTCCTTCACCCTTTTTGAAGCTTGGGAGATAGGTTTCTTTATTGACTTGCTTGTTGTTGTTTGTGTTGGTGGTGGTGAAGAGTGTGTGGATGATTCAGGATGTTTTTCTTTTGGTGGTGATGCTTGCTGAGAGGCTGGAGGTGTATCATGGGTAATTGGAGGAGAGTGTGGAGGAGTGGTTGGAGGTGTTTGAATGTATTCGTCGGCTTCCTTTTCCTCAGCAGTTATCCTATCCAACCTTTCTTCCTCCTCCTTTGCCTTCTTCTCCAATTCCTACTCTTCAGCAGCTTTTCTAAGCACTTCATCATCAATCAACACATTCTCTGTATCATCATCCTCATCCATGTCAAAATCTTTATCCTGTTCATCTTCATCCTTTTCCTCGTCATTACCAGGTTGATTAACCGGATCTGAGCGAGATAGACTAACTCCTCCTGCACCTCCAGACCCACCGGGTTGATTAACCGGATTGACGAGGGTCTGGTCTTCATCAAAATATTTGGCAATTTCCTCATCGATTCTCATCTGTTCCTCAAGCATCTTCTTCTTCCACATCTCTTCATCAGCTTTAAATGACTCACGACTTTCATCCAGAGCAATCTTGGTAGCTATTTCTTCCTTGTAGATTGTTGGTTCTTCATCGGTTTCCGTATCAGAACTGGATCCCTCTTCTTCAACAATCTTTTCTTTTTCAGGCTCAGGCTTAGCAATCTTGACTGGAACTCTCCTCTTGGTGTATTTAGGAGTCCTTGGTTTAATTTTCTTTGAAGTGCTAGATGTGTTGCCTGACTTGCTACCTTCTTTGGCTCGAGTCTTAGCTGGAGCAGGCTCATCATCATACTTGCCGAAGCTGACATGTCCCTCATTGAACGCTTTATCATATTTAATGTATGCTCGCGTTTTCTTTATCTTGTTAGTCAGAAGAGATTCAGGAAGTCTCATCCCTTGTTTTCATGTGCTTCCTTTCGGGATGTAGACTTGACTAACGGTTTTGTCCATAGCAAATAAGTGCTTCTCTTGGTCTTCTAGACGTCGAGGGATGTCTTCGTTGTCATCAAGTAGATGGTAGATGATTAGCTTGGTATATCTTACAAAGGGGATTTTGGTGAATGGTTTAAGATAGTGACTCTGAATCTGAAAGACTATGTCATCCCAGATGAGTTGAGCATAGTCTAGTTGCTTCTAGTTCACTATTCCCCAGAAGATTTGCAGGTGAGAAAGATGATGGTTCTCATGACCACTGTCTCTTCCGGAGACTGATCGAGCCAAGATATAATAAATGGTTCTCCATAGTTGGGGAATGAGCTTGGCTTCGACCTTGGAGAATCTTTTCAATGCCTTGTCCGGTTTTACATTATAGCCAATCTCCATTAGGAAGTTGAGAACGTCTTCTTCTGTTGGTGTAGGATGGAATTTCTTGGCAGGTGCAAGAGCTTCTGGCAGAAGTAAAGCTTTACGGAGATAGTTAACATCAACAGTTACTTCCTTTCTGTCCAGTGTGCAGGTGAAAGATTCTTCTCCCAAGTCTAGGTTGATTGTGTGCCACATCTGGTGAATGTAGAACTCAGGAATGGAAGCAGACTTGTCCAGCATGCTCCTACACTTGTGTACTTTAAGGATTTCAATGGCTATTTGACAAGTTGGTTCTGTACATTTGATCTTGTGAAATTCTACACGTGCGTTGTTCTTGCCAATTTCCATATTATAGTCTTGTGGAAAGGTGTTTTCTTTGGTAAGCATTGGGAGTGGTTGTTGTTCAGACATTTGAGATATCTGAAACATCAATCAAAACAAATTTTGCGGGATACATGAAGGTTAGCAAATTGTTAATCTTGTTATCATTCATGTGACTATTTTGTTGTATAATTGATCTTACAAGTCTTAAGATTATGAATATTGCAATTTTCATCTTTGGACATTGTGTGGATTTCTAATTAAAATAGATTCTCATTTGTTGACCATTATTCAATTTCGACAACTTGTGATTCATTTGAATTTCGACAAGGTTAGACCTAATTGCGACAATTTTAATGAATTGCGACGTATTTATATAATTGTGACAATTTTGGTCAATTTCGATTATTTTTTGAATTCCGACAGGTTTTATCCAATTCCGATGGACTTTGGAATTACGATGAAAATTTGTCCAATTGCGATAAAAAATCTGAATTGCGATAAGCCATTTCTAATTGTGATGAAAAATATGAATTGCAATAAACTTTGCCCAATTGCGATAAAAAAATGTGAATTTCAATAAATTTTGTGCAATTGCGAAAAATTTATGCAATTTCGACAATTTCTTACACAAGAAATTCCGATAAACACTGTAGACGTACATTTTGTGAATTCTATATCGAAATTAGTTTCCTGTCCAAATTTAAATCAAATCATGAGTCAGAATATGATCATTAAGCTGATTAAAAGACATCTAAACACCGTTTATCTAAATTGAATGCGTATCTTTGCAATTTTGACAAACCTTAAACTCATAATCATCGGAATTCAATTTAACATGTCAGATGTTTGATTATTTGATTCTAATAGTTTCCTATGATGTTTCTAGGTTCATTGGTCTGTATTTTAACACTTTTTATCCATGAATCAATAAGATTGAACCTGGTCAAGTTCTTCTTAAACCCTACACATCGAAACTGATTCAAACATGTTTCTGGGTGTGATTCGACGATTAAATCATGTTTAGGACAATGTTCCGACAATATCCCACCACACGAATTACACTCAAACATATCCAATCATTTTTCCCCATATTATGTGTATGAACCCTAATTTGATAATTCATCAATTCGAGTTTCTGGGTATAATTAAGCACTCATATCATGTTCAGAACATGATTCTGACCATATCCCACCATACAAATTAGGCTTAAACACTTAAAATCATTTTAACCTAATTCGACTTAAACCCTAATTCAATTTCATTCAATTTAGACATATTAAGTCATTGGATCACAAAATCCTTGAAAACCGTGTCTTATAATTATCTAAACATTGTATAAACACTCACAATTTTGAGAAATCTTGAACGGATTTGCAGATTGATTTGAGGTCGTTGATTAAGGTTGGTGAGATGTAAATGAGAGAGTTAATGTAATTTCAGATGCAGTAAATGCATTGAAATTTTTTGTTTTTGTTAAGCATTTAAGTTTCAAATTTGTCACATTAAGTCCCTTAATGGCATAACTTTCCAATCAATGTCCCTTACTCACAAATTTTAACAAGACTTGATGTAATTTGGACAAGAACAATTTTAATACACCCCTTCACTTATGAGTATTAGAAAACATTTTAAGATCAAGGAGGGTATCACAAGGATAATATTACCAAGACATTTTATAACAAGGGGGTGTTTTTGATAAGATTTTTGCAAAAGAAGTTTTGGGTTTTGACTTTCTTAGTTATGTTTAAGAAAGTTTTGCAAATCATCTGGAGTCAAACACCTCATACCAATTTGGTGAACTAATTCCACAAATCTTGCATGGGGCAAGGCTTTGGTGAATAAGTCCGCTAATTGGTATTCAGTACCCACAAAGTATAATTCAATAGTACCCTTTTCAACATGCTCTTTGATGAAATGATATCGAAGTGCAATATGTTTTGACTTCGAATGTTGAACTGTTTTGCAGGAGATGGCAATGGCACTCTTGGAGTCGCAGTACATGGGAATCTTATTGAACATGTAACCGTAGTCCATCAGCTGTGATCGCATCCAAATTACTTGAGCACAACATGCTGACATGGCTACATATTCCGATTCTATAGATGACAATGAGGTGCAATCCTGCTTCTTTGACTACCAAGATACAAGTTTGTCTCCTAAAAACTGCACTCCCCTAGATGTACTTTTGCGTGTGTCTAAACATCATGCATGATCAGCATCTGAAAAAGCTATTAGTTCAAAACAAGAATCCTTCGGATGCCAAATCCCCAAATAGATGGTTCCCTTTATGTATCGAAGGATTCTTTTAACCTCAGAGAGGTGTCTTTCAGTTGGTCATGATTGATAAGGGAGCATAGGTATACAACAAAAACTATATCTGGTCTGCTGGCCCAAGTTTGTTTTGTGCCTTACGTGTTTGCATGTACTTCTGTCGAGTATCATATTCATAGTAGTGTGTGTTATCACCTTTTGTGCCTTATGTGTTTTCACAAAAATTGCATGTGTATTTGCTTTACATGTGTATATTTACATGTGATCTTTTCTTAATATCAAATTGGAGATTGCTCGTGTGAATTTCAAGTGCATATTTAAAAAAAAAAAAAAAAAAAAAAAAAAAAAAAAAAAAAACAAGTTTGTTTCTTGGTTTGTGAGTTGAATTTTCGGGATATAATTAAGTACCACGGTTTTGATCGAGCTTGGTTATCCGGGAGTGATTATCATTTGGGTTGAGTTTCTTCGGGCTTGTTGTATATCAAGTTTGTGATTTATCAAGTTTCTATACGACTCTTCAAAGGCAACGACAAAGGAATTAAACCAAACATAACTCGTGAACCGTAACCGACCAACTCCTAGATCTTTGCATCGATCCAACATCAACCTTATCACATACCGAAATTGAATGGAATCCAGTTCTCAAGCGGTAAAGATGCCTCAAATTGTGCCATACGCTATTCACTCAAAGGAAAATTGTCTAGCACACTTTAAATCAGTTAAGAGTCAATGTGAGGCAATCTCAGAAGCAAGTTTACCGCTAGGGAATCCATATCCATTTCGTCGAGTTTTTGCAAAACTCTTCGGATCTGAAATGGATTATTCAACCTTTAGAAGGACACTCCTACATAACTTGTTTCACATAGAGAACCAAATTGAACAAGGAAGTGAATGCAAAGAAGCATATCAAGTGCTCAAGACGCAGTTTCAATGGTTTCTCAACGTAGATTTCAGAATGATCAAAAAATTTCCAGATTATGAATCAACAAGCCGAATATGGAGTGAATGCGTCACTAGATACCTGGAAGTTGAAACGTTCAGAAATCAGTTGCTTATACTAATGAACACATTGGAATTGTTGCTTACTAAAAGATCACTTCATCTGAAAGGGATGCTGGAAGAAGAGAAATTGAAAGAACGGGAAAGAATTGAAATGGTAAAGCAAAAACGAGAAAGTGAGCAGATTGAAAAGGAAATGAAATTAAAGGAAACGGAGGGAAATGAGAAAGAGGCAGACAAAGAGGGAACAACAGCTGATGCTCGCTTGGTTTTCACGGGAAGTGATACATCTTCAGAACAACAAGTTGAATGCAGTACTCCAACGTATGATTCGGATGCTGATGGTACACACAAGAATGAAGCTGTTTCGGATAATGAGGATGATCATATCAGACCTGCACCTGACAAAGTGACAATAGCAACGGTACAACATTCACACGATCATGATAATGTTGATTTGTTCTATAATGTGTTTGCTCATGACAAGACACATCCTGCGCATCCTGAGTCCATAAGTGACACATATGTGGTTGAACGGTTTGATAGTAATATCACTCCCACAACTCCAGATATGGATCCTAATGGAGGAGAGCCTGCCCAGGATGGATCTTCTTATGAACAAGATCATGCTTTATTTGCTTCTTTAATCGATAATTTCAAAAATGAACTTGAAAAGTGCAAAGAGGACAATCGCAAAGCTAAGCAAACCAACGTCTTATTGACCAAAGAGCTTGAGGAATTTAAAGAAATAACAAAAAGCAAAAACATTGAAATCTCAAACCTGAAATCTCAAGCTCAAAAATTAAATGAAGATGTTCTCACACCAATCTTAAAACGAAATAAAGAACTTCAAGTTGAGTGTAGCGATGCCCTGTCACGTGAAAAACTTTCCATTCAAAAATTGGATAGAAATATGGGCCCCGCTAACACAAGGATCCAAGAGCTTTTAAAAGAGAACGTTGAATTAAAAATGAGATACTCAATGCTTCAGGAAACTACGTCAAATATTAAGATTGTTAATTCAAAACTTGAAAATGAAAATCAAGAGGTTTTAAAACGTGCAAACAATCTTGAAGAAAAACAGACCAAAGTGCTAAAACTCTTAAAATGATGATTCCCAAAGCTGAGAAAGTTCATAAAGGAAAATCAGGAATTGGTTTTGAAAATACAGATCCGGTGGAACATAAATTTTTGCCGACTGATGCTCTGTTCATGTCTGAAGAAGATGAAAAATTGGCAGAGGAAAAACGCTTAAAAGCCAAAAAAGGAAAAAGCCCACTCTCGTACCAAGGCTTTGTGTATGGTTGTATACAATTGTCAGAAATACCAAAACCACCTTTCAAAAGAAAAGACACAAATGTGAAAAGATTTTTCAAAGAAGTTCAACTTGCTACTTATGATGCTAATTTATGGCAAAATAAAGCAAGGAAACAGTTTTGTAATCTTAAAAATCACATTGAGCACACCTTAAAGGTCATTTGGTCAAAACAACAATACACAAATAGTGACTACAATCATCTCATGTCATCAGACGCTTGGCTAAAAAGGGAAGTCTGTAAGCTTTTAAAAGATGAGATTGAACCTCTTGTGAAAAATATCAACTTAAGTTTTGAATACTTTGAAAAATTCCTTGTCACTGAAATGAGAGAAGATTTAAAGTACGTCCATACTCTTGAAGACGAATTTGATGAAAAATGCTTAAATCTTGATATCCAAAAAGAATTTTTCACAAATCAAATTGAGTCACTTAAGTCGGTATCTGTCTACCATAAGCATGAGAATGTGGATTTTTTGAAATCTGAAAATCTTTGTTTCAAAAGGAAAATCACTGAACTTTCAAAAGAAGCGGCTGAAGTCAAAGAAGAATTGTCAAAAAGAACTGCTAAGTTTGAGAAAGATTTAACAAAACTTCAAGCACAAAGTATTTCTTTCCAACTCAAACTGCAGGAACAAAAAGCATCTTCTGAAAACTCTTTGACAAAAGTGCTTAAAGAAAAGGAAAAGATTTTTGAAGAAAATTGTGATGATGCCAAAATCAAGTTTGATTTGGATGAACTTGATACAAAAAACATTGAATTGGAACATGCTGTGGCATCATTACAAAAAGAAAATGAGCATTTGAAACAGACTTACAAAAACCTGTATGATTCAATCAAACGTTCACGGGTTCAGACTCAAAAATCAATCTTGAAACAAAATGAGACTGAAGCTTTGAAGGCTCAATTGTCTGAATTCGCTGATAAAAAGTTTGAAAAGGTTTTGCAAAAGATTGAATCAATGAAGATGAAAAAGGATGAGTCTCAAATCACAAAAGTTTCCTTTCCAAATCCCTTATTTGAGTCTAATACCACAGATTTAGAAAAGGAAAAGGAAAATGAAAATAATGTGCTTCAAAAGAAAGTAATTGAGCTTGAAACGCTTTTAGCTCAACAAACAAACGATCTTGAGGATGCCAAAACTGATCTTTTCAACAAAACGACCAAATTCGAAAAATATTTTGAAAGACTTGAAAAAGAAAATATTGAGTTCGAACGGAAATTGGCTCGTAAAACGGATGATTCAAAAGCTGAAAAAGATCAATTTTTGAAACAAATTGCCTCTTTGGAATCTAAATTGGCATCTCAAGATCAAGTTCAAAAGGAATACAGTGATTTGAGAACTTCATACAATGCTTTGAGAGTCAAGTTTGAGTCTCTTAACCAATCAAAAGGAAAAGCTCCTATTTCAAATCTTTCAACACCAGAAGTGAGTGTTTCAAAGAAGGTTTACACGGGTGAATCTTCAAAACCATTTTCTAAAAAGGTTTCCCAGTTTACAACCTACTCTTTGCAAAAAGGAAGGAAGTTTTCGAAGAAATCAAGTTTTTCTGAAACACTCACTCCTCAAAAGCTTTCAAGGTCAAATACTTCAAATGGAAAGAATCAAGCTTTTCAAACTCCACACTCTCATTTTACACCGGTAAAGCAGGTGTGGAGACCAAAGCAAAGTCATTCAAAACCTTTCAAATATTCAATATCAGAAATGCTTTCGCTGCAACACAAGAATGACTCTGCTTTGAAAATTCCAAATTCCGGAAGGTTTCCATTCATCTCAAAAACGAATTTTCGAAATGAAACACCGGGTTTCAACAATGGATGGAAAACTTCTTCTTCAAGTTTTAAAACTCCAAGAGAGACACCAGGTTTCTCAAACAATTTTCACAAGAAAAAGAGTTTTAAATCACCGTTGATTCCACGAGTGCTATTTCAAAATGAAACACCGGTTTTCAGTCCTCGTTGGAATTCAACTTCTTTGAATCGGATTGACACAGCTTACAAATGGATTTCAAATTATGGTAAACCCATTGGCGCCGTGCTTAAATGGGTTCCCAAGGTTGTTGTCTAATCCTAAAAATCTCAATGGCTTCAGAACACATCAGTTTAGGACCCGTGCTTTCAAGAAAGGAAAGTGCTTAATCAAAAACTTTTCGAGCACTTATCCTAAAAATCTCAATGGCTTGTAAGTATTTCAGCTTACAACCCGCGCTTAACCATAATGGCTTGTGCACACATAACAGTGCATAACCCGTTTTCCAAAGAAAGGACCCTGTTGTACATTTTAGTACAACAATCCGAACAAGAAAAGAAGTTTTCATGAAACTTTTATTCAAACTTCTTAATCTTAAGCAAAATTTTATTCAAAATTTATCAAAAGGTTTTTCAAAACTTTTCAAAAATTTTTGCTTAAGATTTTCAAATATTTACTCCCCAGTTCGCTCCAAAGTTTAAAAATATCAAAACCTATGCAAGGTTTGAGGGGGAGTAATTCAAAACATCTTTGTTCCAAAAAGTTCATGCAAAATCGTTTCTCCCTATTAGCTTTCCAAAAACAATGATTTTAATCAAACGGTATCAAAAATACCATCGAAATGCTATTTTTGAGGGGGAGAAATGGGATTAAAATGTGATCGTGAATCGAGCTCTTCAAAAAGACTCAGTTTAACCCTCGAATTGACGAAGCTTAAATGTCAGTAATCGAAAAGACTTGTCCTGGACGGGTAATAATTTCAAGCTGGTTTTCCAGTGATGTAAGCGTGTCTCGCAAAGGACTTGTCTGAGTAGAATGTACCAATTCGAGAGATGATCATTGAATATGACCGGGACGGGTAATAATTTCAAGCTAGTCTAACTAGTGATGTAAGCGTGTCTCGCGAAGGTCATGTTTATTGAAAGTCGATCAATTCAAAATGTGCGAACTCTACCCAACATGTGCATTTTTCAGTTAAAATGCATGAGCACATGTGAAGGGGGAGTATTTCAAAAATATAAAACTCTCAATGTGCTAACTAAATGTGTTTATTCATAAACACTTTGAGAGATTTTCAAATGGTTTTATGGCAAATCTAGGATAGTCATGGTGTTATAAGGTGACTAAGGTTAGGAAAAACCGTCCTATGATCCGCCAGAGCCGGAGGGATCTACCCAAGGACAATTCCAATAGATTAGAATTAGAAGTCCTTAGGTATGATTGAAAAAGGAGTAAATGAGAAAGGGAAAGAAGGGGTTGAAGAATTAAAAAGAAAAGTTGAATGAAAGGGTGAAAAGAAATAGCCCTCCATGAAAACTTAGGGCAGAAACCGGGTCAATACATCTGCTATCGGTACTCACTAAGGTGATGCTGATATTGAAGACAAGACATCATGGACCCAGTGACGCACTGCACAAACCCCTCCTGGCCACTCAGATATCTCTCAAAAGATATTTGTTTCATTTCTCACGGAGAACACTACATAATCTATCGGCCTCTCATTCCGAGATGTGTTGATATTGTAAAGGTGGCACTCTGCTCCATGCCTCCGACGACTAAAAACCAAAACGCACAATAGAGTCTAGAGCCATGAGATTCATCAATATATCTCATTAGGAACACTTCCAATATGATACACTTGTGTTCACCAAAAAGGAAACAAGTTGTAAGAGTCTTAATGAGATCCAAGGATCTTGCCATTTACATCATGATGGTTACATGCTTCAAACGGTCTACAGTCGTAGGGTGATCTCTAGCGACTCACTGAATCGTGGGTGCACTTCGGTGTGTCCGTGTAAGCCCTCTCGGGGGTATCCAGTTCAGAACGGCCTGGGGGAGATTAGAGAAAGTCTACACACTATGCTGTTGATGATCTCGAAGTCCTAACCCATAAGTGCTGGATGATTATTACTAACGGTTTTATGCAGCTACCCAAAAACATCCATTAACCATCATCACATTCATCAATCATCTTCACCTCAGCTTACTCATACTTATAAAGAACATCTCCAACAAAGCTCAAGTGTAAAAGTTCAAGACAAGAAGATCAAGTTAAAGACAAAGTGAAAAGACAAAGTCAAGAGGCTAATCAAGATGTCGAGAACAAGTTCATATGATGAAAGATTATAGGGAGATTGTTAGCATAAGTATAATGTCCAAGATGTATGAGTATGTTGAAGGTCACGACGCATCATCAAATGAAGATGTTGATTGTTGGCAAGAACATCCACAAAGACGATTCTTTGAAGATCACATAGCATGAAGGAACCAAAGACAAAGACTGCTATACAACGACACACAAAGCTCAAGATAATGAAGTCTAAAGATCTAATCATATGGAGCATCATTTGAATGACCATCCCTTAGGGGGAGATTGTTAGCTTTTATAAAAGTGATGGTCATTTACGTTTTATATTTTGTAATGTGTCGTTGTATTTAATTAAGTAAAAGTAGTCTATGGGCTTGGACCTAAACTAAGAGGTTAAATGTAATGTATTAAAGAGTCCATGTAAAAGCCCAACCCAAGTCCAAGCCCATCCACCCATCTCTCAAAAACTATAAATAGCACCTCCCTACACCATTTGGGTGGTTGGTGTTCTTAGAGTTCAGGGTGTTCTTTGAGAGTTAGTAGTGTGTGCTTAATGAAATATATTTTCTCTCTAGTCTCTCTCTAGATCTTATCTTATCTTGTGCTTTAATGTTTATTAGTGTGTGTGAAGTTCGACTATGAAGTTCAAAATATGAAGTTCGACTAGATATTAGATCAAAATATGAAGTTCGACTATGAAGTTCGACTAGATGAACTTGTAGGAACCCAGATCAATCCTTATCACACACACTAATAATCAATAAAGCACAAGATAAGATCTAGAGAGAGAGTAGAGAGACAAAATATATTTCATTAAGAACACACTAATAACTATCTACAAGCCTCAAGCACCTTAAGAAAACCAACATCCCAAATGGTGTAGGGAGGTGCTATTTATAGTTTTTGAGATATGGGTGGATGGGCTTGTGATGGGCTTTTACATGGACTCTTTGATACACAATATTTAGTCTATTATTTTAGGTCCAAGCCCATAGACTACTTTTACTTAATTAAATACAACGACACGTTACAAAATATAAAACGTAAATGACCATCACTTTTATAAAAGCTAACAATCTCCCCCTAAGGGATGGTCATTCAAATGATGCTCCATGAGATTAGATCTTTAGACTTCATTGTCTTGAGCTTTGTGTGTCGTTGTATAGCAGTCTTTGTCTTTGGTTCCTTCATGCTATGTGATCTTCAAAGAATCGACTTTGAGGTTGTTCTTGCCTTCGATCAGCATCTTCATGTGATTGTGACGTCGTGACCTCCAACATACTCATACATCTTGGAAATTATACTTATGCTAACAATCTCCCCATAATCTTTCATCATATGAACTTGTTCTCGACATCTTGATTAGCTTTTTGACTTTGTCTTTTCACTTTTTCTTTAACTTGATCTTCTTGTCTTGAACTTTTACACTTGAGCTTTGTTGGAGATGTTCTTCATAAGTATGAGTATGCTGAGGTGAAGATACTTGATGTATGGGATGATGGTTAATGGATGTTTAAGGGTAGCTGCATAAAACTGTTAGTAATAATCATCCAGCACTTATGGGTTAGGACTTCGAGATCGTCAACAGCATAGTGTGTAGACTTTCTCTAATCTCCCCCAGGCCGTTCTGAACCGGATACCCCCGAGAGGGCTTACACGGACACACCGAAGTGCACCCACGATTCAGTGAGTCGCTAGAGATCGCCCTACGACTGTAGACCGTTTGAAGCATGTAACCATCATGATGTAACTGGCAAGATCCTTGGATCTCATTAAGACTCTTACAACTTGTGTCCTTTTTGGCGAACACAAGTGTACCATATTGGAAGTGTTCCTAACGAGATATTTTGATGAATCTCATGGCTCTAGACTCTATTGTGCGTTTTGGTTTTACTAGTCGGAGGCATGGAGCAGAGTGCCACCTTTTCAATATCAACACATCTCGGAATGAAAGGCCGATAGATTATGCAGTGTTCTCCGTGAGAAATGAAACAAATATCTTTTGAGAGATATCTGAGTGGCTAGGAGGGGTGGTGCATTGCGTCACTGGGTCCATGACGTCTTGTCTTCAATATCAGTATCACCTTAGTGAGTACCGATAGCAGATGTATTGACCCGGTTTCTGCCCTAAGTTTTCATGGAGGGCTATTTCTTTTCACCCTTTCATTCAACTTTTCTTTTTAATTCTTCAACCCCTTCTGTCCCTTTCTCATTTACTCCTTTTTTCAATCTTACCTAAGGACTTCTAATTCTAATCTATTGGAATTGTCCTTGGGTAGATCTCTCCGGCTCTGGCGGATCATAGGACGGTTTTCCTAACCTTAGTCACCTTATAACTCCATGACTATCCTAGATTTGCCATAAAACCTTTTGAAAATCTCTCAAAGTGTTTATGAATAAACCCATTTAGTTAGCACTTTGAGAGTTTTATATTTTAGAAATACTCCCCCTTCACATGTGCTCATGCATTTTTAACTAAAATTGCACATGTTGGGTAGAGTTCGCACATTTTGAATTGATCGACTTTCAATGAACATGACCTTCGTGAGACACGCTTACATCACTAGTTAGACTAGCTTGAAATTATTACCCGTCCCGGTCATATTCAAAGATCATCTCTCGAATTGGTACATTCTACTCAGACTAGTCCTTTGCGAGACACGTTTACATCACTGGATAACCAGCTTGAAATTATTACCCGTCCCGGACAAGTCTTTTCGATTTCTGACATTTAATTTTTCGTCAATTCGAGGGTAATAACTTGAGTCTTTTTGTAGAGCTCGACTCACGATCACATTTTAATCACATTTCTCCCCCTCAAAAATAGCATTTCAATGGTATTTTTGATACCGTTTGATTAAAATCATTGTTTTTAGAAAGCTATTAGGGAGAAACAGTTTTGCATGAACTTTTTGGAACAAAGATGTTTTGAATTACTCCCCCTCAAACCTTGCATAGGTTTTGATATTTTTAAACTTTGGAGCGAACTGGGGAGTAAATATTTGAAAATCTTAAGCAAAAATTTTTGAAAAGTTTTGAAAAACCTTTTGATAAATTTTGAATATAATTTTGCTTAAGATTAAGAAGTTTGAATAAACGTTTCATGAAAACTTCTTTTCTTGTTAGGATTGTTGTAATAAAACGTACAACAGGGTCCTTTCTTTGAAAAACGGGTTATGCACTGTTATGTGTGCACAAGCCATAATGGTTAAGCGCGGGTTGTAAGCTGAAATACTTACAAGCCATTGATATTTTTTAGGATAAGTGCTCGAAAGATTTTGATTAAGCACTTTCCTTTCTTTGAAGCACGGGTTTCGTACCGAACTGCACGAAAGCCATTGTGAAGTTTTTTTTTAGGAAAAGTGCTCGAAAACGTTTTGATTGAGCACTTTCCTTTCTTTTGAAGCGCGGGTCCTAATCCGATATGATTAGAAGCCATTATGTTTTTAGGATTAGACAACAACCTTGGGAACCCATTTAAGCACGGCGCCAACGGGTTTACCATATTAGATACATGAGGGACCCAATCATACTACGGTATTTTGTAGGGTCAATAGGTGTACCATGTAAATCAACATCCAGCTATGGGGATGATGCAGACATGGGTGTGTTATAAGTATCACAACTTGTCATGCCATGTTTCCTTAAAATTTCAAGAGCATACTTGGACTGACCTAGAAAAATTCCACGGGGTGATTGATGAACTTGGAGTCCTAAAAAGAACATAAGTTCACCCATCATGGAAATTTCAAAATTTTGTTTCATTAATCTTGCAAAAGCATTTGAATATTGTTTGTTTATTAATGTAAAAATAATGTCATCGACATAGATTTGAACAATTAAAATGTCCTCCCTGTGTTTTTGAATAAACAAAGTCAGATCCACTGAAACTTTAGTAAAATGATTAGCAAGCAAGAAAGCAGTTAGTTTATCGTACCATGCCCTTGGGGCTTGTTTATGTCCATAAAGGGCTTTCTTGAGTCTGTACACATGATTAGGATTGTCTGGATCAATGAATCCCTCTGGTTAACTAACATAAACTTCCTCACGTAATTGACCGTTCAGAAATGCCATTTTCACATCCATTTGATAAACGAACATATTCTTATGAGCAGCGTATGCCAGAAAGATATGGACAGCCTCAAGCCGAGCAACTAGAGCAAAGGACTCTTCAAAATCAATTCCTTCTTGCTGAGTGAAACCTTTAGCTACCAGACGCGATTTGTTACGAATCACTGTGCCTTCTGCATCTAACTTATTTTTCCAAATCCACTTCAGTCCGATGACATAGACCCCATCTGGTCTTTCTACCAATTCCCAAACTTTAAGATGTTTGAAATGATCGAGTTCTTCTTGCATTGATTCAATCCAATTGTCATAAGTCATAGCTTCTTTAATGTTCTTTTGTTCAGCTTGACTGACAGTAAGAGCATAAATGCATGTTTCACCACTCGTGTGAAGTCTCTATCGTGTCATGACTGGATTCTTTGGATTACCAATCACATTTACTAGGGGATGATCTTTTTTCAATTTGTGTGTTGAAGGATAATGTTGAAAAAGATTGTGCATATTAGACGGATCCAAGTTGCGTGTAGACGACTCTGCAATATCGGGAATGGTTGGAGCCGGAGCAAATGGATTAAAGAAGGCATTTCCGACATAATTTACAGGTGCGGGTACTTCTTGTTGTTGTAGATCTTCAGCTGCATTTTTAGTGTTAGAAGCAGTTTGTTCTGGTGTTGATATAGATTCAAGTGGAGGTGCATCTGTAGCAACAGTTGTTGTTGTAGTAGCAGGTACTGGATTATGATCAGGTTGTACAGCGGAAAGTGGTGATACATCTGGTGCACGACGTTCAAATGAATCATCAAACAATGGAGCAAACAAGGTTTCCAATTCTTTACGGTTAAGTGAAAGAGGTGCAGCTGATTGATCTGGAAAATTTAGACGGTTGGTTGCGGGTCCTAAGCTGTTTTGCTCTGAAGCCATTTCTATAAACTCATCGAAATTAGCTTGAATAGTCTCCTGAATTTCTCTAGTAATATGATTCCAGATTCGAAAACCTTTGGAGTTCTCACAATATCCAATGAAGATACCAACGTCAACTTTGGATTTGAGTTTTCCAAAATTATCACAATCATTATTTGGGTAACAAAGGGCACCAAATACATGAAAGTAATTTATATTCGGTTTTCGGTTGTGAACAATCTCATAAGGAGTTTTGTGATACCGTTTGGTGATCATGCAACGGTTTTGGGTATAACATGCAGTTAAGATAGCTTCTGCCCATAGGTAATCAGGTAATTGAGCATTGATTAACATTGTTCTTGCAGCTTCCACTAACGTCCTGTTGCGTCTTTCGACAACCCCATTCTGTTCTGGACTTCTTGCAATGGATGTTTGATGTTCAATTCCCACTTTCTCAAAATAATCTCGAAGAGTTTGATTCTCGAATTCAGTTCCATTGTCTGTTCTAACATTTCTTATCGTATTACGAAGCTGAACTTGAATTTTTGTGAGAAAGGTGATGATCATTGAAGGAGCTTGATATTTTCTTCGAAGAAAGTAGACCCGAGTCCATCTGGAGTAGTCATCAAAAATTACCAAAATGTAGCGTTTACCATTTATCGTTTGAACACTCATAGGGCCACACAAATCCATATGAAGTAGTTGAAGGACGTGATCTATACTGTGTTTTTTTTTTTGAAGGGAAATATGCACGAGTACTTTCTCCTTGTTCACAAGTCGAACATAAGTGATCTTATGCATATCGAAACCGTGGAAGACCATCGACTAGTTTGTGACGTGCAAGTTCCGTCATGGTTTTGAAATTCAGATGAGATAGTCGTTTGTGCCATAACCTGGATTTTGTCGAATGTGCTTTGAAGAGCAGACATATAGGAGAAGAAGTAGTCATATCAGATATTGAAATGGTGTAAAGACTAGTTCCACGTTTGCCTGACATTAAATCATTTCCTTGTAAATCACGAACGAAACAAGTTTTCTCCCGAACGAAACAAGATTTGTGGAATTAGTTCACCAAATTGGTATGAGGTGTTTGGCTCCAGATGATTTGCAACACTTTCTTAAACATAACTGAGAAAGTCAAACACCAAAAATTCTTTTGTAAAAATCTTATCAAACGACCATATTCTTGTGATCTGTACTGTGTTTTTTTTTTTTGAAAGGAAATGTGCACGAGTACTTTTTCCTTGTTCACAAGCCGAACATAAGTGATCTTATGCATATCAAAACCATGGAAGACCATCGACTAGTTTGTGACGTGCAAGTTCCGTCATGGTTTTGAAATTCAGATGAGATAGTCGTTTGTGCCATAACCAGGATTTTGTCGAATGTGATTTGGAGAGCAGACATATAGGAGATGAAGCAGCCATATTAGATATTTAAATGGTGTAAAGACTAGTTCCACATTTTCCTGACATTAAATCATTTCCTTGTAAATCACGAACGAAACAAGTTTTCTCCCGAAATGCTACATCTAAAATCCCCTTCACAAAATTGACCGATTGAGAAAAGGTTGTGACCAAGGCCTTCGACATAATAGACACGACTAATTTCGATGTTGCCATTGACATAATCTCCATAGCCCATGATAGCAGCTAAATGATCATTCCCGAATCTGACAGTGCCGATGAACTTTGCAACAAAGTTTACTAAAAGTTTGAGATTTCCTGTCATATGTCGGGAACAGCCGCTATCAACAATCCATAGAACAATTTGAACCACCTGCATCACACGAAGACGACGAAGATGGAGTGATGGTAACGGTAGAACCCATTGGGTTAGTAACACAGTTATTAATAACTTTAGGTAGCCATGTAAAACTAGGTTTCCTTTGTAACCAACGTTGCCATGTCCAACTAATTTTAGCTTTCTTCTTAGTGAATTCGCTAGGTGATTGGAATGTCTTAGGAGTTGTTTTCGCAACTATGGGTGTGTCTAAGGCATTATTAGAAACTACACTTGGCGGTTTTCCTACAACAGACTTAGAAGGAATAGTGGGCCTAGAGGGAATGCTAGATGTACGTTTCTTGTCGCCAGATAACATGCTTTTACGAAAAAAATACACAAAATGCATTAACATTCAAAGTCATAGCATTCGTTACATTGATTTTAGAATTACAAGTTTTTAAGTTCGAATATAAATCAGAAGCAACCTGTGTTTTATTCAAATTCCAAAGTTGATCTTCTACTTCTTGGGCTTCTAGTTTTTCGATTCTACGTTGCCAGATCCTATTCTTCTGTTTGTTGCTCTTACGCTTTGATCTGCTAACGCTAGTAGTGGTGACTATTCCTGTAAAAGTGGAAGGATTCAAATTAGTAGTCTAAGGGGATGTTTGCCTTGGTGTTGTGTCCATTTTGTACATTGCTGGTGCAATCACATTTATGTTAATAAGCTTTCTTTTTTCAAGTAACTGAATTATCTCTTTGAGTTCAATGATGATGTGATTCTTTTGTTGAATTTTTGAATCAAGTTCTCTATTTAAACGAACGGTGTCATTATGATTTTGACAAACTTCATCAATGTCCTTTTCATATTTGAAAATTTGACCTTTTAAAACAACATTTTTATTTTCAAGATTCTGAACTTTGGATGTGTGACTGTTCTGAAAGGACATTGTTTCATTTTGACTTTGCAATTTTAACTCAAAATCAAGACTAAGAGTTTGACACCTTTGTAGCTTCTGATTGAGCTGAAATTTTTTTGTTGAAAGTTTACTTTGCACATCATCATTGTGTTTAATGATTCTCTCATTTTCTCTTTTTAAAGTCTCAATTTCATGTCTCAACATTTCAGTGTCAGCAGTGTGATCATCAACAAGCATAGCATTGCAAGACTCATAAATTGAATTCATAAACACAGAGATAATATCAGAACTTAGAACATCTTCCAAGAGTCGATCAGCTTCATTTTGTAAAACTTTGTTTCGACGTTTTTGTGTTGAGATCGCATTTTCTGTTGCATTGAAAATGTTCATCATGGATGTTACTTCTGATTTGGAGTTCCTGTTCCCAGTGTGTAGCACATAGACGCAAATGTTGAACATTTGGTAAAAATTGTTTTTGAAAAATTTCTCTCTTTTCTTTTTCATAAGGAGATAGAAAAGTGAAAACTATTATCTTAGAGTTACATTCAATTGCTTGTTTTAAAAACTTGATGTCTTCCATAAACGTATCAAAATATCTAAGTATAAGACATCGTTTAGGTAATGGTGCAATTACACCAGAAGTTGGTAAAGGACCATTAATTTGTGCCACTGGTTTAACAGGACCAACTTCAGAAGAAGATTCATGAAATTGCATTACAAACCATGTTTGTTCTGATTTATCATTTTGAGGAACAAAGGTGTCTGAAATATGAGGCACTTTTGAATAATCACATGGTTTATTGAACTTAATATTGCTCGGTTTTTATCGACTATCTTCTTCCAATTCGTGTTCTTCCTCACAGTTATGTACAACAACACGCATAATAGAATCATCAAAAAGATGGTCTGAACTATACAATTTTGGATTTTCCTGGAGTACTTTGTGTAGAAAACGTGGTTTGTCATCACCAACAGCAAAACCATAACCTTGAGGATTTTGCTTTAGAGTAAACTTTTGAATTGTTGTTACAGACTCACCAGTTTTATAAACAACTTTTTCAAACTCTTTTAATTTACTTTCCAAATCTACGATTTCATCAAGATAAGAATCAATTCGTTTCCTAGACACTTGTTTATGTTCAGAAAAACTATCTTGACAAGTTGACAACATTGTTTTTGTTTTTGAAAGTTCAAAATTGAGGTGTTCAACCTGTTGTTTGAATTCTAATTTTTCTTGTTCCATTCGAGAAACCAAGTTGTGTTTTGAAGCTGCTAATTCTCGTATTTGATGTTATAAATCTTGTTCTTTGACATAAGCTTTTTGGAATGCAACTTCAAAACTTTGTTCTCGTTTTTCTTTTGTTTCAAAATTTG
Organism: Artemisia tridentata subsp. tridentata; assembly: GCA_021014915.2. Taxonomy (NCBI): domain Eukaryota; kingdom Viridiplantae; phylum Streptophyta; class Magnoliopsida; order Asterales; family Asteraceae; genus Artemisia; species Artemisia tridentata. Next base: position 306,180,230 of record CP139509.1, read on the forward strand.
TGAGTTGTATTTTATAGCACTCAAGGTCCTTAGTTAAGAATGCAACTTTTGCTTTTAATGATCTGTTGATTTCATTGCATTTTTCAATCTGAGATTTTTGTGCGTCCAATTGGGATTGGGTGGTCAATAGCAAGGTCATGAGTTCTGGATCTGGACTGAGCGAAGGTTCATTTTGTTCAATTTGATCATTGTTATTGTCATCAATTGGATCATCAAATGTAACAACTGGGTTAATTTGATCTTCATCAAATGTAACAACTGTGTTCATTTGTTCATCTTCTTGAGGAGATAGTACCACGAAGAGCACGATCTTTGTCAACTTCAGATTGATGGTGCTTCAGATAATCATACAACAACCCATAAGATGCATTGTGTAGATTTTTGGCTTGACGAACAAATGTGACATATTTTTGCCAATCCGGACCAAGACAGCTGAGAAACTTAGTGGTGATTGCAATCCTTGGTAAAATAATGTTATGTCTGTCCAAGTCATTGATGATGTTTTTGAACCGATGGTAATAAGAATCTAGTGACTCCCCTGATTCAATCATGAACATTGTATATTCAAGGTAGAGTTTGGATTCCATGTCTTATTGGTTCAGTTCAGTGCCTTCCATTAAGAAATGAATGTGTTCCCACATATCCTTAGCTATTTTTTGAGCATCAATGCTTCGGAAAATTGGATTAGGTATTCCCTGAAGAATGTATGACATTTCAAGTTCATTAGCTTCATGATGAAATATTTGCTATGCAGTAAGTTGAGCTTCAGGAACAGGGAGCACGGTGTCAGGTCTTGGAGGAGTAGCAGTTGGATCTCAAGGAACCGTTGTAGTTGGCATTTGGAATGGACCTTCAATTATAGCCTTTTTCATGTATTTGCCATGTGGTTTCTTGAGTTTTATGAACATTAAGAATCGACTTGCCGATTGAAGATAATTACCAGGAGTGAGCATAGGAGGTGTGTCAAGTGATCCAGCTTCATGTCTTGATTGTTGACTGTTGATGGCCTCACACATTTGATCAAACCAATGTGGTTGTTTTGCAGGAAGTGGGAAGGATTGCATTGGTTGTTGTTGAGTGGTTTGTTGTTTTGGAAAGAACTGATGTTGTTGCATGAATAGTTGTTGTTGAGGATACTGCGGTTGCGGAGGATACTGCTGTTGCTGAAGATACTATTGTTGATAGTAAAATAAGGTGGTTGAGACATGATTGTGATTAGTTAACTTGTGTTGTTATGGATCTTGTAGACAATTGAGAAGTGTGTTGTGAGTTATAAAGTTAGGTTTTGGTTAAGTTTGAATTAAGATGATTACTGTTCACTTCCAATTTTGACAAACACTGTTCACATCCAATTCCAACAAACACTGTTCATAGTTTGCCAATTGCGACGAGTTCACTGAATTGCGGCAAAGTTACAATTGCGATGGATTATCTGAATTCCGATGAAACTTGACAATTGCGATGGATCTTGAGAATTGCGATGGACTTTGCAATTGCGACAGAACTTTGCAATTTCAATAGATTATCTTAATTGCAATGGAACTTGGCAATTCCGATGATTTCTCACTAACTTATACAAGATAGGAGATTTCCACAAAGTCAAAGTATTTTCACAAGCTTGTACAAGCAAGGAAGCTACTGGGTTTCAATTCCAATAAACCCTTGTATGAACAATTCCGATAAACCCTCTTTTGGAGCAATTCCGATAAACCCTCTTTTGGATTAATTCCGATAAACCCTCTTTTCCAATTCCAATAGAAAAACAGTTTAATCAAAACACTTTCTATCAATCAAAAATGATGTTTAAACTGAGTCTCTTTGGATAAAAACATTTAAAAACACTTAAAGGATAAGAAAGTTTCAAGCTTTAACGTTTTAACCAAAATTTGAGCAATTTCGATGAAGTGGAAATAAGTAAACCGTATATAAAAACTAGTGTAAATCGAAAAGAACTAAACTTTTGACTATAAATTAAACTTCTAAACACTATAGAGATCTTCACACTATACAAGTGTGAAGAATGAGTGCTAGAAATGAGATTTTGTCACAAAAGTAACACAAAACCAAACCGTAAACTAAGAAGAAGCTACGAACTACACTTAATCATACAACTCAATGATCTTTAGGCGAATGATACCACTTGTTAGGTCACCTTAATTAGTATAACACAAGTATATGATAATGAGAGAGATGAGAGAAAGAGATGAAGAGAATGGTCGGATTATATCACACACATAAATGTCAAAAGGTTCCTTGTATTAGTGAAATAACCAACCTATAAAAGGGTATATTACATGAGTATATATAGGCATTACCTAGGGCAACACCTTAAGCATTCTTTCTAGAAACAAAAGCTAGGCCACAGCCCATGGACCTTCCACAAGGGCCGAGGCATCAATAGCTAACATAAAGGCCTTAAACTTAGCAACCAATTACAAATGTATGACCAAGACTTGATATTAACGAAATGTGTTCCCAACAGAGTATAACTTAGAATATGAGATTTAGAATGAGAGAGAGAGGCGAGGTAGAAAGATAGTTGAGAGAAAAAGTATTATTTCTCAGTGAAAAGTACACCTACACAAGCTATCCAACCACACCCCTTACCATGAGGTAAGGGGTATTTATACTAGTGGAGGCAGCGAGGTAGAGTTGGGCCTATTGGGTCGGACTCTATATTCTTGATTATATTACAATGTGCCTACATCGCTTCATACATTAAAACATAAAATAAAAATAATATCGGTTATACTTATTACAATAAAGAGACCTAGAATAATAACACTTCTAGAACGAATCCTAACAATCTCCCGCTAACGGTTGATTATTCAGGTCTTGGATCAAAAGCGTTCGATCTTGGTCTAGTAACACCTTGACTTCCCATCATCATATATATTTTCACGAAGCTTGAGACGCGTCTCTGAAGAATCCATGTACATTCTATAAAAAAAATCCGGATTTTCTTCGTAATTTTCAAAAAGTTGTGTTTGAGGTGATTTACCTGATCTTTTATTTTGATTTCTCCCCCTCAAGATTACCATTTACGTGGTTGTCCTGGGAAGCTCCTTCGTTGTTTGCTCTAAATTTGTGTCTCTTGATCACGTGTACCACTCTTCTTCAGAACTTCAAATAATTCAGGATCTTCGACATGTAATGCTGGATTGTTGATTATGTAAGTATACAAACTACGTCTTTTCTCCATGAATATCTCCTTTTGCACAATCCTGCTCATATGCTTGTGTACTTCTGCAGCTAGAACCTTTCCGACTCCATCTGAGTGTTGATCATGTTGGTCTCTAGTGATGAAGGTTTCTTTCATGACATTCTTTAATTGTTCAAGCTGAGCGGGTCTGAAGTTATGTTAAGGAGATGCTAGTGGTGGTGTTGAGTGAGATGTTGTTGGTGGTGTAGTTGGTTTTGTAGAGGTGTGAGACTCCGGATGTGTAGTCGTGGTAGCAGCAGTGTCCGAGTTCTTTAGCACATGTTCCGAATCCGTAGGATTCGTTTACAAAGCTAGAGAGGGAATAGGAACCTCCGACTCATGAGCGAGTGGATCGTCACTAATATGAATATTAAGACTCACTCCAGCTTGATCTGATTTCTCAGGATTTCCTCTCTTTGCCGGTAGACCGGAGTCCACCACAGGAGTTGGTGCTTCTACAAGATGGGTTTCATCTTGTGAAGTAGGTTTCCTAGGGGAGCTAGGGGTGTGAGAGCTATACTAAGGTGCACCAGATGATTGTTCGTTAGGTGCTATGATGTATTGATATACATCATCATCAGATTATGTCCTCATTTTTCATTTTTCGATAGCCTTTGACACTCTCTCTCCTTCCTCGACCATTTCTTCTACTTCTTTGTACAACTCTGCTTTACCGAGAGCTTCTTTTCTTAGTCGTTTTCTTGCGTCACATTTACTTATTTTCTCCGCAAGACTTAATTCCATTGCTTCTTTTACTTGCAAATCTTTGATCTCAGCAGCAGTTAGCATAGAAGTATCTCCTTGTGTTTTCTTCGTGGTCTTTTTTAACACCTCTAGACCTTTTACTCTTCTTCCCCGTCTCATTGATTTCCCTTATCAAAACTTCCGCACTTGATTTCGGTCGTTTATACCTAGGGTCGCGAGAATCCTTCTTAGTCGTTCCCTAGGCAGGTGCCACCGGTTGCGGTTTTGCCGTAGGAACGTCTATGCCAGCTCTGTCGTTCACATAGTCAAAATATGCCTTCGTATCTTTCACAGCTTCAAATAGCAACCAATCTGGAATTGCCATTCCCATTGCCTGGGTATGAGCTGGTTCAATATTTATCTTTGTTATAGTGAAGTCATCATTGATGTTATGCTTTGAAGTGTCAGATTGTTTTAGACTCTTTGGCTGAATGTTGAGGACATAGGCAATAATTAGCTTTATGAATATGACGAATGGCACAGCCTTGCCAAGCTTTGACTTTTGGAATATCATATAGCCAAATCAATGAGGCGTGGTCAACATGCTTGTTCATCACAATTCCCCAGAACATTTTTAACGTGTTAAGTGTTGACCCTTCAAGCCTGGTTTCCTTTGTTGTAGTGCATTGGTTGAGAATTATGAACAAGATGTTCCAAGGTTGAGGAAGAAACTTTCTCTTGAATTCTGAGATACTTGGTTCTTTTGGATCATCAAATCCAAGTGATCTCAGAAAATCTATGATATCAGGCTTGAATGGAGGAAGTGCAGAAAATTTTTGTTGGTTATTTGCCCTTTTTTGCGCGTAATCGCAGCACAATGTGAAATTCATCAAGGGTGAATTTGATATTCATAGTGCCTAGTTTGAATGTACAATGAGTTGAGTGGAAGGTCACGGTGTTCCAGAATTGTTTTATGTAAATGACAGGTATGGTTGCGGAGTTTGTGAGTGTGGAGGCTATTGGGTGATGTTTTGAGGATTTTCGGAATAACCTGGTACTTAGCATTGCAGCTTATCGTGTCAAGGTTGACTCTGGCATTACAAGCTGCAATTCACATGAGTGAATGTCCCGGTACCAATTGTTCTTCCGAAAGTAGTTGTTGTGGAGCTTGTTGTGCCATTTGAGTTCTGAGATTAAGACATAAATGATTTAGATTCATAATGAAGACAAAGGATTTTGATTCTTTCTTTTTCACTCTTCTACTTTTATACGTTCTCGCAATTCTTTTTCGAATGTATTGTTCTCATTTTCTTTCCCGTGTGCCTTGTACTTGCTTTTTCTGACACACGACGTACACTCTTTTCTTTTCACATACGATTTATTATCATTTTCTGTTTTTCATTTTCTCTCTTTCTATTTTTCATATACTCCTTACCAAGAAAAACATTTGAAATTAGTGATACTCTTTCCAAATTTGAAGTGATATCTTGTTTTGAATTTGTGAATCTCATTGACTTTAGAAAATTAAAGAATCGACTTCATATTTGAAAACAAGTTCTGAAAAAATATTACTACATTTGTTATACTTAAAGGCACATTAGAAATAATTCAACACTAAAGAGCCTGGGAGGGACACGCTTACATGGATTGACTAATAAGATTAAGTCTGATTAGCCATCAGAAATTATTACCCGTCGTAGGTCTCTAAAGCTATGAACTAATTCTAAGTTTAACATGGTGAATATATTTTCCATTGTTTCTTTAAGCTTTTGAGAGATTACGTGATAGAAAATGAGTAAGCATTCTAGGTCTGAATTTAAACTTTAGTGAATCTGGGAGGGACACACTTACATGGGTTGACTAATCTGACTAAGTCATCTTAATCATCGGAAATTATTACCTGTCGTAGATTCAAAAGAGAAGAAAATTAAATTTTTGACACTTTTGTCAATGATAATTTTTGTGATACACTGAAGTTATATAAGATCATGCGAGACACGTTTACATCACCGTTAAAACAAGAATTCCATTATCAGCTTTGAGGTGATAACTGGTATGTGTGTTTTCACATACCTTTTATATATGAAAAACGGACTCAAAAGACCAAAAACGTATCATAAATGCCATATATATGTTTGTTTTTGTGTTTGTGTATGTGCAGGTAACGGATATGAGAAAAGGACAAAATGAAAGACAAAACGGACAAAACCGAGCACGAGATTGGAAAGAGCGTGAAAAGCCAGAGCCGGGGATGAATTTCTACATTTTAGATCAAGCTAAAACTAGAAATACCAAACCTAATCCCTAATGTTAAATCAGTTTCACCCATAGTCCCTAAACCTCTTACACCGTTAGTCATTTAACTTAACAACCATTAAACCCTTTATTATAAAAACCCATCCCAAAACACATAAACCCAGTCCACTCCCACAACCTGACCAGCCCAAACCCCTTTCTCAATAAAATAACCTAGTCAAAACTAAAGGCGGGAAAAACAGCTTTTACTGTTCACCTCCTTCTTCCCCTTTTACCTCACACGCACCCTAATTACCCACTCCCAAAATCCTTCTAGAAGCTGACAAGTCAGAGGTATGACGCCTAAAGTAGCCACGCTGGCAATCCTAAGACCAATGATGGGCTAATCATCACATGGCACAAGATCCAAGGGCTGAGATTAGAGCTGATGACCAAGCAATCAATCAAGGGCTGAGATTAGATGGAAATGAGGCTCCCCAAACCCTAGAAGCATCCCAAGCAGACTATAAATAGACATCTCCTCACACACACAAGCTCGTGTAGTTTTTTATGTAATTTTTAGCTTAATTCTTCAGCTTATTAACTTTATTTTTCTTTAAATTTCTGTCTTATTTCTTTTCCAGTATTGTAAACATTTTAGATTATTAATAAAAGTTCAGTTCATTTTAAAATTGTGTTCAAATTTACTTATAAGCAATTATGTTGTTTGTCTTTTGTTAATAAGCTCTTTCTCTAAATACTGTTCATCACTCAAGCAAGCTTCCTAATAGCTTGTTTGAGCTTGTTGTTTGAATTAAAGCATTTTAGGTTATTAATTTTGTTTCAAAACATAAATAAGCTTAAGTTTGGAAGATAAGCTAGAAATGGAAGGGCTTATAGGTCTTTACCAGCTTATCATCTGATAAGCTGGATCATCATTTTTATTTTTCCTAGAATCCTTTTAGTTTAAAGTACTTTTCCTTAATTTGTCATATTTTTCTTATATAGCTTAATATTTTTAATAATATTTTTAGATTAAAAGTGTTTTTAATTCATAATAAATAAAATAAAAATCAAAAAAATATAACTCTTTTTTTCTAAATTTTTTTTTGATCATTTAGGACTTTTAGAAATTAAATTTGCATTTCTATGGTTAAAATTTGATAATTTAGGTTTTTAGTCCCGTTGCGTTCCCGTTTAGAGCCCGTTTTTAGTTTAGTTTGCCTTAGAACTTAATTGTGATTTGTTTTCTTTATTTGTGTGCTTATTATTTGCTTTTTAATTTATGAATTTTATTTTTAGTCATAAATCCAAAATATCTTGCTTATTCAGTCACCCGATCACGAACCAAATCCGATTTTCCATTCAGACTTCGTTGGGAAATAAACGACCCGGGAATATTCATTACTTCCAGAAATATATATAGTTTGGCTTTACTTGGCCGTTTGGGATTTTCGCTCTTGGTTAGAGAGCGAATTGACTATTTGGTCGGTTTCTTACTATTATATATATATATATATATATATATATATATATATATATATATATATATATATATATATATATATATATATATATACTTTGATATCACATCAAGTTTTTGGCGTCGCTACCGAGGAAGTGTGTAAACGAATTTCAAATTCCCATTCGAAGTTAGTGATATGAAGATCTTTCCCCATTAAGTTATAATTTTATCTTGTGAATATTTTCGTATTATAAAAATCAACAAAAAAAAATTAAAAAATCACGAATACTTTTCCTAAAGTATTCAAAATACCAAAACATATAATAAACCAACAAAAGAAATCGTGGAGTCAATTGTTACGTCGGCTCACCTTTAGACTACAAACTATAAGAGGGGTTTAAGGGGGATTGACATTAAATTGTCGAACCGAAAGAAACGGCTTTTTAATTAGCATTAATTGCGGACTTTTGTTTCTCCGCCACTTTGTGCGTATTCTAGAGAGCTACCGAGCACCGGTTGACGAATCGATTACCAAAAATATTTGTTTTTCTATTTTTCTAAATATAAAAACCCAAAAATATTTTCTTTTTCAAAATTTATTTTTCTTTTAAATTTTGTGTTTTTAGTGCGTGCGCACTCGCTCTCAATCGAATTTAATCGATAAATCTCCGACGATACCGACTCAACATTATCGTAGACGTAATCGTAGACAGAGAAACATACCCGAGATACGTATTCTTGTTGAAGCTCCCATTACCGAAATGGCGGATACAAGTACTATGTCTGAGTTGCTCCAAGAACCCACCGAGGGTTACGAAGATGCTATTGTTTTACTACCGATTCTTTCCGATAATTTTGAGCTAAAAATCGGTTTAATTCAACTTGTAACGTCACATCAATTTCATGGTTTCGAGAGGGACGATCCTCATGGTCACAACCGATGGTTCAATAAGTTGACTTTGACTATGAACTATAAGGATGTTCCTCATGACGCGATTAAGTTGATGTTATTCTCATTTTCTCTCGAGGGGGCAGCCCGGATTTGGCTCGAAAAAGAACCCCCTCATTCGATTACTACTTAGGAAGATCTCGTTTCTAAATTCGTGAATCATTTCTTTCCTCCTTCTAAGACGACAAATCTTAAAAATGATATTACGAATTTTCAACAACGTTTTGATGAAAATTTTGGTGAGGCATGGGAACGTTTCAAGGATCTCCTTCGTAAATGCCCACATCACGGTTTTTCGGGATTGCACCAAATCGATACGTTTTATAATGCTTTGACTCAAACCAATCAAGATTCGCTTAATGCAGCCGCCGGTGGCAATATCTTGAATCGAACCCGAGAGATATTTTGACTATTATCGAGAACAAATCGAAAGTTCCCACTTCACAAAACAAAACCGTTGTTTCCAAAGTGAGTGCTAATACTTCTTCTTCGTCTTCACCGGCTCATCCATCAGAGATGGCCGAACTTACGGATGCTATTAGATGTATGATGAGAAAGATTAAGATTCAAAACCAGAAACAGGAGCCCGTTAAGGCCGTTACTGAAAATTGTGTGATTTGTGGTGGTCCCCATCCTTATTATGATTGTCAAGCCACCGATGGCCAAGTTTTCAATGCTACAGTAGCAGCAGCGAATTATAATCAAAATCAAGGATTTCTCCCTCAAGGAGAAGTTAATTACCGTGCCAATAATCAAATGGGACCACCCAGTTTTCCTTCCGTTCAAAACAATCAAAACCGTTTTCAAAATAACCAAGGTTATCATGCTAATCAAGGTTACAATCAAAACCGTGGAACAAATTTCAATCAAAGAAACCAATATTACCAAGCTCCACCTCATTATCAACCTCCACCTCAAGTCAGACCTTCTAATGATTTTTCGAAGTACATGAAGCCGAATGATGATAGCCTGAGAGCTATGAAAAATCAACTCAACAATATGAAGGTCGAGCTTAGGAAATAAATCGATACTTCATTAACTAGACAAACGAATGATCTTAAGAACATGATGAGTAGTTTTATGCAAATGAAACGATCCTCGGGTTCGGGATCTCTTCCAAGCAATACCGTTGCTAACACGAGAAGTGACATAAGCGTTATCACCACCCGAAGTGGTGTTACTTATGAGGGACCTACGATTCCTACTACTTCTTCTTCTCCTCCTAAAGTAGTGGAATGTGAAACCGAGGTAACAAAGGACACGGTGCCTCCTACTAATAAGGGAAGTACCGAAGACGTCCAACCTCCGGTTTTCCAAACTTCTAAGCCCGAAGTAGCTCCCGTCATACTCCAAAGTCTAATCCAAAACCATCAGTACCTTACCCGTCAAGTCTTGGGTTTTGAGATGTTGCTGCTCAGATTGGATAATACCGCTTATTGTGCTAAATGGAAAATTCACTAAGTGTGAATTCTACTGCTGGTTACAATGATACTACTGCTAGTGTATTTCATACTACTGCTGGAGTTGCTGAAAAGATCAAGGAAATACACGAAGTAGATACTACTGCTAGGCATAAAGATTCTACTGCTAGAGTTAGTATTCTACTACTTATGTGATAAGTATGTATAGTTTGTTAGATAAGTATGGAAAGGATTTTGTATATATCCTATTTAGTTAGACTTATACGTTTCTTGTAAAGGACTCCTTAGTCTATAAAAGGAGGTTCTAGGGTTAGAATTACGTACGTATCATTGTTAGAGTCGAATCACTTCAAGGTTTTGTAACCCTGTTACTTTTGAGTAACCGTATTAATATATTGAAGTGTTTGTTGAGTGAATTCTATTGTTCATTGATTATTCTTCTTAAGATTAAACATTAGATTCCGCATAGTGTTTAATATTGTTTCAAGAGCAGTTTCTATACTTGTTGTTTTAGATCTATATCTAAGATAACTAACAAAATTAACAGCTCAACTGGGATCAACAAGTGGTATCAGAGCTTGTGATCTAGAAACTAATATCAAGAAGAATTTTTGTTAATTAAGATCTGTTCATCATCAACTGAAGTAATGGAATCCGAATCAACTCATATGGTGACTGCATCAAAAGTACCCATGCTCAAGCCTGGTGAGTATGAGCTGTGGAAGATGAGAATTCAGCAGTACATCAAGATGCTTGACTACTCCATGTGGGAAGTCATTCTGAATGGTGATTCTTTGCCAGCCAAAGCTGCTGATGGGACAATTTTACCCATTAAATCTGTTGAGTACAAGGCTCAGAGAAGATTGGAGATAAAGACTCACAGTATTCTCATGATAGGGATACCGAATGAATATCAATTGAGTTTTAGTCACATACAGAATGCTAAGTCCTTGATGGAAGCCATTGAACTAAGATTTGGTGGGAATGCAGCTACAAAGAAGTCAAGGAAGAACTTATTGAAGCATCAATTTGAGACCTTTGTGGCCTCAAGTTCTGAAAACATTGATGCTACTTATGATAGACTTCAAAAGCTAGTAAGTCAGTTGGCACTTATGCAGGTTCCAGTGCCTCAAGAAGACATCAATCACAAGTTTCTCAGAAGCTTGTCATCTGAATGGAGCATGCATACTGTGGTCTGGAGAAACAAGGAGGATTTTGAAACGATGAGTTTGGATGATTTGTACAACAATCTGAAGGTGTATGAATCTGAAGTCAATGGATCATCCAGTTCATCTTCTAGTGGAAAAAACCTAGCATTTATGTCCTCAAACAATAAGGGTTCTGGTAGCTCTCAAGAAAACTATTCTGCTGCTGGGCATGTAGTTTCTGCTATTGGTTCTGTTGCTGGCTCAACAAATAGTGATAACATCAGTGATGCTGCTATTTGTGCTTTCTTGGCTGATCTTACCACAAGTACTTTTGTTACAGATCAGGATTTAGAACAAATTGATCTTGATGATCTTGAGGAGATTGATTTGAAGTCGCAGATGGCTATGCTAACCATGAGGGCTAGGCGATTTCTGAAGAAGACTGGTAGGGAGCTCAAGTACAGACGACAAAGCACCATGGGGTTTGATAAGTAAAAAGTTGAGTGCTACAACTGTCAGAGAAATGGCCATTTTGCAAGGGAGTGCAGAGCACCCAAGAAGAATAGAGAGAATGTAAGGAAAGTTCCTATTGAAGAGGTCAAGACTACAACAGCTCTGGTGTCCTGTGATGGCTTGGGAGAGTATGATTGGAGTGATCAAACTGAGGAAGGACCCAATTCTGCTTTTATTGCTGAAGAAGGACAAAAGGGACACAATTTTGCTTTGATGGCTTATGCTTCTTCATCATCTGGTTCAGACTCTAAGGTATCTAATGAGTCCAGGTGTTCTTTTAAATCATGTTTAGATACTGTGGAGAAACTTAAGTCTAAGAATGAGAGTCTAAGAGCTGAAATAGAAAAACTAAAATTAGATAACTTAGGTTACAAATTTGGTTTAAAATCAGTAGAAGAAAGGCTTGAATTTCTTAAGCAAAATGAGCTAGAGTATGTTGATAGGATTAATATACTAGAATGTGAGATTTTTAAGAAAAACAGTGAGATCAATGTTCTTAATAAAAGAGTAGAAGAGGCTGAACAAGCTAAAGATGCAGCTTTATCTGAGAAAGAAAAACATGTTGTTAGGGTAGAGAAACAACAATTTGCATCTGACCTAGTCCATAAGACCATTGAAAGTCAATTAATGAGAAGAGGGATTGGCTTAGGGTACAATGATGTAGCTCCTCCAGTTAAGAGTGCCTTTGCACCTCCTAGGAAGGAATTGTCTTTCATAACTGAGATTGATGCAAAACCTGTAGGTGAAGTCAGTGAGTCTAATAAAGAAACACCTAAGGTTGAAAAGAAATTTTCTAGTGCACCAATCATTGAAGATTGGGTGTCAGATAGTGAGGATGAAAAGACCGAATCAACACCAAAGGTTAAAAAGGAAGAAATTCTTAAAACAGTTGAATCTTAGGTTAAACAGGTTGAGTTTTTGAAACCTGTGTTTGATGCTAATATCTCTAGGAAATTTGCTGAATTTGATGAGAAACCTAGAGAATATCCTAGGAAACTTAATAACAGGCCTGAAGGAAACAAAACAAATTGGAACAGCCTAATTTCATAAAAGTTAGGTAGTGATTTTCAGTTACTTAAGAAGGCTTGTTATAGTTGTGGTAGTTTTGAGCATTTACAGGAAGATTGTTACTACTACCAAAAACCTGTATGGAACCAACACACTAGGGTGAACCATAAGAACTTTGCTAAAAAGACTCATCCACATCCTAATAGAAACATGGTTCCTAGGGAAGTTTTAATGAGATCTGGTGCTACTAGGATAATTACTACTGCTGCACCAACAAGGCCTATTCAAAAGAACAAAGTTGTTTCTATTGCTAAGGCAAAAGCATATTCTACTGCTGAGCCAAAAGTAATAATAGACACTGTTATGGGCAATCACTTTTATGCTGTTAAGGCCTTAGCTTGCTGGGTCTGGAAACCTAAAATTAAGGTTTTAGATCATGTTCTCAGACACAGCAGTGCATCAATGGATTTGAAGAAATTTGACTATGTTGATGCACAAGGCAGATCCAAGTCAGTGATGGCTTGGGTCCCCAAGAGAAACTAACTCTCTTACTTTATGTGCAGGGAAATCTACAAGAGGAGCTAAAGGACAAATACATTTTTGATAGTGGATGTTCTGGATATATGACATGAGACCAAAGCAACCTTGAAGATTTTGAAGCTATGGATGGTGGCTATGTTGCTTTTGGTAATGATCCTAAAGGTGGAAAGATTGTTGGTAAATGTACAATTAGAACAGGGAAATTGGATTTTGAAAAGGTGTACTTTGTAAAAGGGCTTAAGTTCAATCTTTTTAGTGTCTCACAAATGTGTGACAAAAAGAATTTTGCTCTTTTTACAGACACTGAATGTATTGTTTTATCTCCTAATTTTAAGTTGCCTGATAATCAATTTGTGCTACTTAGAGTCCCTAGAACAGACAATATATACAGTGTGGACATAAAGAACATAATTCCTAAAAGAGATTTAACTTGCCTATTTGCAAAGGTCACAAATGATGAATCCAAACTTTGGCATAGAAGACTTGGCCATTTAAATTTCAAAACTATTAATAAATTGATTAAGGGAAACCTTGTAAGAGGTTTACCTTCAAAAGTTTTTGAAAATTCTGAAACCTGTGTTGCTTGTCAGATGGGAAAACAACACAGAGCTTCTTGTAAGTCCAAAGCTTTGGACTCTATTTTTGAGCCTTTATATATGTTGCATATGGATTTGTTTGGGCCAACTTATGTGAAAAGTTTGAATAAGAAAATGTATTGCCTAGTTGTCACAGATGAATATAGTAGATTCACTTGGGTTTTCTTTTTAGCAACTAAGGATGAGACTTCTGGCATTCTTAAGGCTTTCATAACAAGATTAGAAACCTAGTTAATCACAAAGTTAAAGTAATCAGATGTGACAATGGAACTGAGTTTAAGAATAGTGTGATGAATCAGTTCTGTATGGAAAAAGGTATTTTAAGACAGTTTAGTGTGGCTAGAACTCCTCAACAAAATGGTGTTGCTGAGAGGAGGAATAGGACATTAATTGAGGCTGCTAGGACTATGTTGTCTAAGTTAAAATTACCCACTAGTTTTTGGGCTGAAGCAGTTAACACTGCTTGTTTTGTGCAAAATAGGAGTAAGGTAGTTAAGCCTCATAACAAGACCCCTTATGAATTGTTGCATGGTAGGAAACCTATGATAGATTTCTTAAAACCATTTGGGTGTCCTGTTACTATCTTAAATACCATTGATAACCTAGGCAAGTTTGATGAGAAAGCAGATGAAGGTTTCTTTGTTGGATACTCTACCAATAGTAAAGCTTTTAGGGTATTCAATAAAAGAACTAGGCATATAGAAGAAAACCTGCATGTTAGGTTTAGTGAAACCACAACTAATGTTGCAGGGAGTGGACCTGAATGGCTGTTTGACATTGATTCATTAACCAAAAGTATGAATTATGAGCCAGTGATTGCAGGTACAACTAACAAGTCTGCAGGTACACAAGCTAATTCCAATGCAGGTACAAAAGCTAAGGTGGATGAATCTGCAAAGGAGTTTGTCTTAATTGAGAAATGGAAGCTTAATCAAACTTTCACAGCCAAAGAGAAAGAGGGCAAGAGTTCACAAGATGATGTTGTTCATGAAGATGTAGAAGGTGGGGATAAACCTTCTGATGCTGGAAAAGTGGTTAATGAAGGACCACAAATTGTTGATGAAGAGCAAAATGTTGAAAACAGAGGAAATAACACTAGCAACAGTATCCATGATTCTACTGCTAGGCCAAAAGTTTCTACTGCTAAGTCTAGCAGCAGTAATCATGATTCTACTGCCGCACCAAAAGTTCCTACTGTTGACAAAGATGGAGGATCTACTGCTGATGATGACTATCCAGATGATCCTAATATACCTGGTTTGGTCAACATTTATGAAGATACTGATGATGAAGTTCTGGATGAGTTTGGTGCAGAGGCTGACTTAACCAATATGGAGAATGCAATTCCTGTCAGTCCTATTCCAACCACCAGAATACACAAGGATCATCCAAAGGAGCAAATTATTGGAGATGTTCATTCTGCTATTCAAACAAGATGTAAAACAAAAGGTTTCAGAGATTTGTTTGATCAAGGGTTATTTGATCAATCTCTTCATCAGAGAAATAGCCACAAGGATTTACAGAATTGCATGTTTGCTTGCTTTCTGTCACAATTGGAACCCAAGACTGCTCATAAAGCTTTACAAGATGAAAGTTGGGTGGAAGCTATGCAAGAGGAGTTGTTGCAGTTTAAACTTCAAGAAGTATAGACCTTGGTTGATTTGCCTAGGGGGAAAAGGGCAATTGGTACAAAATGGGTCTTTAGATGCAAAAGGGATGAAAGAGGAATTGTGATCAGGAACAAATCAAGATTAGTGGCTTAAGGATACACTCAGGAAGAGGGAATTGATTATGATGAAGTGTTTGCACCTATAGCAAGGATAGAGGCTATCAGACTATTCTTGGCTTATGCTTCATACAAGAACTTCACTGTGTATCAAATGGATGTGAAGTGTGCTTTCTTATATGGGACAATTAATAAGGAAGTTTATGTCTCCCAACCACCTAGTTTTGAAGATCCTAACTATCCTAATAGGGTTTACAAGGTGGAGAAAGCATTGTATGGTTTACATCAGGCTCCTAGAGCTTGGTATGACACCATATCAAAGTACTTGTTAAACAATGGTTTCAGCAGGGGAACCATTGACAAGACTTTGTTTATCAAGAAAGACAAAAAGGATATCTTATTAGTTCAAGTATATGTTGATGATATCATTTTTGGGTCTACAAACAAGGTGTTATGTGAGGAATTTGAGAAGCTCATGCATAGCAGATTTCAGATGAGTTCTATGGGGGAACTCACTTTCTTTCTGGGGCTTCAAGTTAAGCAAAAAGAAGATGGGATATTCATCAGTCAAGACAAGTATGTGACTGATATTTTGAAGAAATTTAGCTTTTCTGATGTGAAGCCAGCAAAGACAACCATGGAGTCCAACAAGCCTCTGATCAAGAATGAAGATGGGGAAGAGGTTGATGTGCATCTCTACAGATCAATGATTGGTTCATTGATGTATCTTACTACTTCAAGGACAGACATTATGTTTGCTATGTGTGCTTGTGCCAGATTTCAAGTTACCCCTAAAGTGTCTCACCTGAATGCTGTGAAGAGAATTTTTAGGTACTTAAGGAGTCAACCTAGGTTAGGCCTTTGGTATCCAAAAGATTCACCTTTTG
This sequence comes from Artemisia tridentata subsp. tridentata, assembly GCA_021014915.2. Taxonomy (NCBI): domain Eukaryota; kingdom Viridiplantae; phylum Streptophyta; class Magnoliopsida; order Asterales; family Asteraceae; genus Artemisia; species Artemisia tridentata. The sequence goes on from CP139509.1 coordinate 306,196,604, forward strand.
ATCTGGTGGCATACTCAGATAGTGATTATGCTGGAGCACGTTTAGATAGGAATTCAACTTTTGGAGGTTGTCAATTTCTTAGACATAGGTTGATTTCATGGCAATGCAAGAAACAGACTGTGGTGGAAAATTCTACAACTGAAGCTGAGTATGTTGCTGTTTCAAGTTGCTGTGGTCAAGTATTGTGGATTCAGAACCAATTACTGGACTATGGGTATAATTTCATGCACACCAAAATTTACATTGATAATAACAGTACAATGTGTATTATAAGAAATCCTGTTTTTCACTCTAAAACAAAACATATTAAGATAAGACATCACTTTATAAGAGATTGTTATGAGAAAAAGCTAATTCAAATAGTTAAAATCTATACTGACAACAATGTTGCAGATTTACTCACTAAAAATTTTGATGTGGGTAGATTTCAATTTTTAATTGCTAGTATAGGGATGATCAATCTTTGAAAAATCTTATCTTTGTGTGTTTTTGTAATAGTTTGTAAGGATTTGTACTGCTATTAGTCAAATAAGTAGTTTCTGCTGCTTGCTATGCTATGTGTTGTCTGCTGCTAGTTATATTCAGTCCTGCTGCTTGTTTATTAGAAAACTGCTAAGTATAACTATGTATTGTGCTTGTTGTGGAATATTGTTTCTTGTGTTTTTGTGGTTTTGCACTAATTTTTTCCATGATAAGTCTAAAGGGATTGCTTATTTGATGGGAAAAGGGTGTTTGCAAAGTTCAGCAGACATTCTACTGCTAGTGACAAAGTTTCTGCTGCTAGGCAAAATTTCTACTGCTGGGGTTCTGCTGCTCGCTTTGTAACTTCTGGGATTCTACTGCTTGGTTTGAAAGTGTAGGGTCAGTTTTGTAAATTTGGCTCCAACTAAACCTAATTCGATCCGAAGGGCTTGAAAACCTAATTGGATCTCATAATTGACTTTGTGCGCCCATAATTCACTCTAATTCAAACCCTAACATAATTTTTAACATCTGATTTAAAAAACCCCCAAAATCAAAACCCTCATTCACAATGACGACAAGAACCTTTTTCGATAGCCACAATCAAGTTGCTTTTTTTGAAAAACCCAAAGAAGCTGAAGGTTTTGCTGAGGTAATAGACTTTCTTAATGCTACTCATATAAGGTATGCATTAACAGCAAAACCTCCTATATATGTTTCCCACATTGATAAGTTTTGGCCTACTATTAAGATCAAAACTAAAAATGGGGAATAATATTTAAAGGCTAAGGTGGATGGCCACAAGATAATTATTTCTGAATCATCTGTGAGAGAAGCTCTTCACTTTGCAGATGATGAGGAAATAACTTGTCTTGAAAACTCTATCATTTTTGAGGAACTTGAAAACATGGGGTACGAGAAGAAAAATGAAATTTTAAAATTTTATAAAGGTCTTCTCTGTCCTCAATGGAAATTTTTGATTCATACCATTCTCCATTGTCTAAGTCCTAAAACTTCAGGTTAGAATGAATTCAGTACAACTCAAGCATCTGCTATGATTTGTCTGGCCAAAGGACAACCTTTTAATTTTTCGGCTATGATAATGGATGGTTTGAAAAAGAATGTTTCTGGAAAGTATTATATTTATCCAAGGTTTTTGCAACTAATTCTTAATAACCTACTTTCCAATCCAAAGGTACATAAAAAGCATTTTATTTGCCCTGTGCTTCAAAAGAAATTATTTTCCTATTTGAAAAAGGATGGCAAAGATTTTTCTGGAACTGTGACACCATTATTTCCTTATATGTTGTCATTAGTTCAAAATCAGGGTGAAGGTGCAGAAAACACAACTGCTACCCATCACACACCTAATTTGGAACAATCATCTGAACAACCTCAAAAGACTCAAAACCCTAGGAATTCACCAAATAAGAGCACTGAGCTACCTCAGGCTAGTGTTAGGATGGATGGACCAGATGAGGCTGTCACAGGTGTAGGTGGTGACATGATGGAAGGGGCTACCACTATTGCTTCTTGCTTAGAAGCAGCGCAGGCCAGTGGTAACATATCTAAGACCCCAACCATGGTAACATCCAATGTTGAAGGTTCTCATGAACCAGAAACAGATGATGGAAACCCCAGCCAAATGGCAAACATGGGGGGCTCAGCTCATCAAACCAGGTTTGATACTGATTTTAAATCCTATGATTCACCTCTCAGGGAAGGTCACACATCCCGAAGTGATGAGAATACACTTGAAACAGAGGAATTGATGGAACCCAATGTACACAATGACAATTCCAGTGATCCACCTGTCGGGCCAGGTAACACAGGCCGAAGTAGTGAGGATAGAATGGAACTAATTAATGAATTGATGAAATCATGTACAAAATTGTCACAGGAGGTTCTTGATCTCAAGAAGGAGCTAATGGAGGTAAAAACTACTCAAGGTGCTAAAATCAGGAGGTTAAAGCAAAGGATTAGGCATCTAGAGGGTTTACAGAGATCAAGGGCTTCCAAAACTAAAAGATTATACAAGCTTGGATCTATGTCAAGGGTGGATGATTCTGAACCAAGTTTGGGGGAGGATGCTCCCAAACAGGGGAGGAATGTAGACAAGGATTCAGGGGAGGAAATCAAGGATTCAGGGGAGGCTGAGGAGTTGAATGATGAAGGTGTTGTTGGTAATGAGGGAGATAATAATGTTGATATGGATATGGATAGTGGTGAAAATGAGAAATTTGTGGTTAAAGACAAATCTGGTAATGAAGTGGCTTTGGAAAAAGGGAAAAAGGAGCAGTTAGTAGAGAAATTAAAGACTTTGGATGCTGAGCAGCTTGTTAAAGCTTCAGAGGTGATGGTAGAGTCAATCAAAGGCTTGGGAGATTCTCCTATTAAGGATAAAGCAGGTTCTGCTGTTAGTGACAAAGAAAATATAGCTAAGGATGATTCTACTGCTGAGGTAATTCATTCTGCTGCTAGTGTTAATGATCCTACTGTTCAAGTCCATGATGATCCTACTGCTGGAGTCAAACATTCTACTGCTGGTGTTGAAGTTCCTACTATTGAGACTAAAGTTGATTCTACTGCTGAGGAGTTGGATGATGATGTTAGTCTGGCTAAGGTAATACTACAAATTAAGTCTACTAAATCATCAACACCAAAACAACCACAACCACAACAACCTAAATCACAACCAACATCTGAACAACAACCACAACCTCAATCACAACCACAAAAGGCAACAAGACCACCTGTTAAAGGTGTAACTATCAGAGAACCCATCCCAACCAAGAAAGCTGCTCAAGAACCTACATATTCAGGTAAAGGTAAGGGTAAAATGATTGAAGAGCCTGAACCTCAACCTGATATACCCTTTAAGTTTTGGCCAAAAGAACTACAAGAGAAGGTTAATGAAGAAGCTGCAAGGAAGTTAGCTGCTGAGTTTGAGGAGGAAAATCAGAAAGTTCTTGAGACTCAAAGAAAGCATGCTGAGGATGAGGCAAAAACTAAGGAATTTCTTGATGCTTGGGATGAGGAAAGGATAAAGTGTGATGTTGATGTTGAGCTTTCAAAGTTGGTGAAACAGGAAGAGCAAGATACACAAACAATGGAAGAAAGAGAAAAATGGATGAAGAAGTACAAAGAACAAAGAAAGAAATGGTATCTTGCTGAGAGAAAGAAATAGAAGTTGCTCAAACCACCAATAGTCAAACAGATAAGAAAATTTATGTGCTACTACTTGAACAATATGAAGGGATACACTCTTAAACATCTATCTTGGTACTCTGATGAATCAATTCAAAGGATGTTTGAGAAGGCAAAACATGAAAGTGATAGTTTTGTGGCTATGGGGTCAGAAGATGAATTTAAAAATTTTAAGAGGTTTAAGAAGGTGGTGGAGACTGAGGTTGAAACTGTGGTTGAAAATGAAAATGTGGAAGAAAAGAAGGTACAAGAAAAGGTTGTGAAGGAAGAAGAGAAAGAGACTACTGGTATTGGAATTAAAAGAACTGGAAGAGTTTTGAAATCTTTTGGAAGGAAGAAGAAGAGGAAGGTTGATAAGTCAAAGGCAGTTGAGGAAAATTCTGAGTCTGAGCATGAAAGTGAAGAGAAAGTTAATAATGAAAAGGATGCAGATGATTTACAACAATTGACAAAAGTGGTAGATAATGATGATGACACATTTGTTGATACTGTTCCTCTACAATCAAAAGCTCCTATCATTGGATGGAAAGCTGGATATGAAGGAAAGATCACTTGGTAGGAAATATACAGAACTGGTGGAAAATCTCAAAGGTTTGTGTCATTTTCTCAAATGCTTATAAACCTTAATAGAGAAGATTTAGAGACTATGTAGAGATTAATTAAAGGAAAATATGGAGATTCAAGACCAGAAGATGAGTTGGATAGAGTACTCTGGGGAGATCTAAAGATCATGTTTGAAGTATATCTTGAAGACAGAGTTTGGATTGAGCAAGCCAAAAGTACTCAAATAACTATGTGGAGATTATATGAATCATGTGGAGTTCACAACATATTAATGAGGGGAGGAGTTCAGATTTATATGTTAGTAGAGAAGGATTACCCTCTTGCTAGGACTACACTTGATATGATGGTTAATGGAACAATTAAACTTCACATTAATCGTTGAAGTCAAATGGTTATTGATCTTCTGAAGAAAATGCAAAGACAATTATATGGGCCAGATTATAGGAGAAAAATGAAGAAGTAAGTGTTTGGAAGCATCCTCCTGGTGTTTGTTTATGCTTAAAGGAAACTTGATGATTTTGGAGTAAAATATCAAGTTTAGGGGAGGATTGTTGGGTTTTGAGATGCTGCTGCTCAGATTGGATAATAATTCTACTGCTGGTTACAATGATACTACTACTAGTGTATTTCATACTACTGCTGGAGTTGCTGAAAAGATCAAGGAAATACACTAAGTAGATACTACTGCTAGGCATAAAGATTCTACTGCTAGAGTTAGTATTCTACTGCTTATGTGATATGTATGTATAGTCGGTTAGATAAGTATGGAAAGGATTTTGTATATATCCTATTTAGTTAGACTTATACGTTTCTTGTAAAGGACTCCTTAGTCTATAAAAGGAGGTTCTAGGGTTAGAATTACGTACGTATCATTGTTAGAGTCAAATCACTTCAAGGTTTTGTAACCCTGTTACTTTTGAGTAACCGTATTAATACATTGAAGTGTTTGTTGAGTGAATTCTATTGTTCATTGATTATTCTTCTTAAGATTATACATTAGATTCCGCATAGTGTTTAATGTTGTTTCAAGAACAGTTTCTATACTTGTTGTTTTAGATCTATATCTAAGATAACTAACAAAATCAACAGCTCAACTGGGATCAACATCAAGGCTTAATGATCAAAAGCTCTGCAAAAAAGCTAACACTTAAATGGAGAAGTTCTTCTAAATCTTTCAAAATTTTCACTTCGATATTAGCTTCACGGATGCTCTTCTTAAATTTGCTTCGACAATGAAGAATATGCTAAGTAATAAGGAAAAATTATTAGAAAAAGCCAAAACCCCGTTAAATGAGCATTGTTCGGCGGTTCTCCTCAAAAAGTTACCTGAAAAACATAGAGACCCCGGCAAGTTCCTCATTCCGTGTGATTTTCCGGGAATGGTTGAATGCTTAGCCTTGGCCGATCTTGGTGCAAGCATTTATGCCACTTTCCGTATGGAAGAAGCTTTCCCTTCCCATACTTACTCCTACTCGAATGACTCTCGAACTTGCGGACTGTTCAATTACTCGTCCGATCGGTATCGCTGAAGAAGTCTTCGTTAAAGTAGGAAAGTTCCATTTTCCAGCCGACTTTGTAGTCGTTGATTTTGATGCCGATCCTCGGGTTCTCCTCATTCTTGGGAGATCCTTTTTGAGGACGGGACGTGCTTTAATTGATGTGTACGGTGAAGAATTAACCCTTCGTGTTGATAATGAAACCGTAACTTTCAATCTCAATCAAACTTCGAGATACTCCTCTAATTACAATGCTATATCAGTTAACCGGATCGATTTCATAGATATTGAGGAGTATGCTAAAAAAGTTCTTTGATATTCGGATAATTCTTCGAGTGACAGTACAACTCCGTCTTCCGAACCTATCATTGCCGACTCTTTCCCTTCTTCCCCTCCGTTTGAGGAAAGTAACTTCATTTTGGAAGAGATCGAGACTTGTTTTAAGAATGATTCAATTTCACCAGAAATTGATGATACCGTCTTTGATCTGGAGGGAGATATTCTTTTACTCGATAAAATGTTAAACGATGATCCGTCACCTTCTCTCCCTCTGAAGGAAATTAAAATTAAAGAAATAAAAGAAAATAAGACATCAAAAATCGATTCTCTTCTCGAGGAATTTGCCAATGAATTCGCTCACATTGATCCAATCCCACCGGGGGATGAAGACGATGACTTTAATTTTGAATCAGATCTGAGAGAATTAGAATATTTGCTTAATCGTGATCCATCAATTGATTCTTCTTATGAGAAAACCAATTGTGTTTCTTATCTTGAAGAGTTCGCCGATGAACTCGCTCACATCGATCCATTTCCACCAGGAAATGATGATGATCTCTTTGACTTTCATGCTGATCTTAAAGAAGTGGAATATCTTTTATATTGTTATCCATCACTTGATTCGTATCCTAATACCGAGCTTAGTGATTCACAAAGTGATGACAATCTCTTTGATTTTGGAGCTGATAAAAAAGAATGGAAATATCTTTTATATTGCAAACCTTCTGATGATAAATCTTTTGAAAATAAAGACTTAAAAATGAAACCCGTAACTGAGGAACCAAAAATTGAACCTAATGACTTATTTCCTCTTTTACCCGAGGGTGATTTCCTTTTCTCTGTTGAGTCTTCCATCGACCATCCTGTTGAGTTTTCTTGTGAAGACAAAGTGTTCAATCCAGGCATACTCGATGGTATTGAAATTCATAATGAGATGAAATTGACTCTTGATAAGAATTTAAAGTTTCAAATCTCATCTAAGGAACTTTTAATTCTTGAGAAAAGTAATTCCCCTCTGTTCTCTTCTGATCATGAACTCCTATTCTGCATAGAGTTATCTTTGACTGAAACTTTGCTGCCATTTTTATCTGGAAATGAAGACAAAGTTTTCGATCCTGGAATACTCATAGATGATTAAATTCGGGGCGAGTCAAGCTAAACGACTCGATAATAAACAAGCGCTTCTCGGGAGGCAACCCGTGTTTTTTTATCTTCTTTCTATTTTCTAATAAGTGTAACGTGAGGAGGCCCACCTCTTCTGTTTTGTGCTTCTTGTTTTTTATCTCCTTCGTGAGGAGGCAACCCGTGTTTTCTATCTCCTTCGTTGCTTATTGGGAAATCCAATATCCTAAATCTTATCGTGGTCTTGTGTTTTGTGCATGTTTTTTTTTTGTCTAGGATTTGCCCGAATTATGAAGACTCTCGTGCTCGTTGTTTTGTCTTTCCTCTACTCGAGTTTCATCCTTCATTGCTTATTGGGAAATCCGATATCATAAATTTTATCGATTAATGTTTATCTATTAGCATAATTAATAAACGGCTTTAGATTTGCATAAAAGAACCCTTATTTCAAAACATTGAGCACAATGTTTCATTTTAGTCTGGGGGGGGGGGGGTTTAATCTTTCGATTTGATTTTACCTTGCATTTTTGCCTTATACTCTCGCGGCAACCCCATTTTTCCTCCAAAATTTCAAAAAAAATTGATTTTTTTTAAAATATAATAAGTGTTTTGACACATTGTTGACTTTCCGTTGGTGATAGTAGGAATAAAATTTTGACTTGATTAAGCGTGTTGAGCTCTAGCTTGTCTCCTAAACCTTTAGAATTGACTAAGCATTCGCGGATCCTTTTATTTAGGATTTTAAATTTGCGAAGAGCGAAAAATGAGAGAGTTAAATATAAGTTAGATGCTAAGCATGGAGTAGTTGGATCTCTTTAGAGCTCATAGAGGTTAATTGTGGCTTTTTGCTCCCATCAGCTAAATAAACGCAAAAATAAAAAAATTCAAAATAATTAAAGGTGCACGGTTTTGGCGATAGTTAGTTTTTACTCCTTCTTTAGAGAATTCTTGCTTATGAAAGTTGGGTACATATCAGGGTACTGCCAGTGTTGCGGGGAAATAATACAACTGATTCCTGATAGTTAGATGCAATTGTTTCGGATGTTGAAAAACCGCAGGACTCGAGATTTGGCATCTAAATATATGTGTAATAATAAACCGAAGCCATAATAGACTACTATGCCATGACGGTTCGTTCTCGTCAACATGGTTGTTCAAAATGTGGAAGTAATAAACTAAATAATCCAAAGCCATAAAAGTTTTCTGTTTCCTGACGGTTCGCTCCCTTTGACTCAGACTTCAAAAAGGCAGAGGAAATTCCCAAGGTCATAATAGGCTACTATTTCTTGACGGTTCGCTCTTGTTGTTGCAGATGTTATAAAGGGCCGAGGGCTAATGTGCTTAATAATGTTAATAATGCCAAATTTCGACTCCAGGGATATCTAAATAAAGCTTCCTTCTCTTGACTCGTAGATGAGTTGTTTCATATGAAATAAAAAGGATATCCCCTAAATCGTGTTAAATTAGGACCTTGATGTGGACCTCATTTTTATGGGCAACGATTCTCGAGGGAATGATTTTAAACTAGTTAGCGTCTAAACTTGGTGCCTATATCGGACTAAAATCTATCGAAATATGAAAAATTCATTTTTCAAAATAAAATTCTTAGAGGAACTAGGAATAAGGGAGCAAGGAGTAGCTACGCGTACACAATTAGCATCTATGGGTAGTGTTAACATCTAACTTGTATTTAACAATGATTTCGTTTTTAAGCTTGGTTTGGGGACTTGTGAAAAATCAAGGACGATGAATTTTATCCATGCGGACGCTTTTTCATGAAGAGTGCTTCTTACTCCGTGATCCTAAAAGTTATTTATTTAATAATGAAAGTCAACATCCCGTCATAAAAGAAAAATACAAAAAGATAGTATACATAATAAAATTGTCAAATGGGGTGTTTTAGAACCACTGATTTCTTAATCTCTTTTGAGGAACACTTTGCTACTTTTCAAAGTTTTTAGTAAAAAGCGGTTTGAAATTTTTGGTTTCAAAAGCGTGATTTGATGACATTGCGTGAGGGCACGGCAATACCTTAGTCTGGGGGATTTTGGTATGTGTGTTTTCACATACCTTTTATATACCAAAAACGGACTCAAAAGACCAAAAATGTATCATAAATGCCATATATATGCTTGTTCTTGTGTTTGTGTATGTGCAGGTAATGGATATGAGAAAATGAGAAAATGAAAGACAAAATGGACAAAACTGAGCACGAGATTGGAAAGAGTGTGAAAAGCCGGAGCCGGGGATGAATTTCTATATTTTGGATCAAGCTAAACCTAGAAATACCAAACCTAATCCCTAATGTTAAATCAATTTCACCCATAGTCCCTAAACCTATTACACCGTTAGTCCTTTAAATTAACAACCATTAAACCCTTTATTATAAAAACCTAGCCCAAAACACATAAACCCAGTCCACTTCCACAACCCGACCAGCCCAACCCCCCTTTCTCAATAAAATAACCCAGTCAAAACCAAAGGCGGGAAAAACAGTTTAGACTGTTCACCTCCTTCTTCCCCTTTTACCTCACACACACCCTAATTACACACTCCCTAAATCCTTCTAGAAGATGAAAACTCATAGATATGACGCCTAAAGTAGCCACGCTGGCAATCCTAAGAACAATGATTGGGTAATCATCACATGGCACAAGATCCAAGGGCCGAGATTAGAGCTGATGACAAAGCAATCAATCAAGGGCTGAGATTAGATTGAAAGGATGCTCCTCAAACCCTAAAAGCATCCCAAGCAGGCTATAAGTAGACCTCTCCTTACACACACAAGCTCGTGTAGTTTTTTATGTAATTTTTAGCTTAATTTTTCAGCTTTAACTTTCTTTGTCTTTAAATTTATTTCTTGTTTCTTTTCCAGTATTCTAAACATTTCAGATTATTAATAAAAGTTCAGTTCATTTTAAAATTGTGTTCAAATTTACTTTTAAGCAATTCTGTTGTTTGTCCTTTGGTTAATAAGCTCTTTAATAGGCTCTTTCTCTAAATATTGTTCAGCACTCAAGCAAGCTTCTCAATAGCTTGTTTGAGCTTGCTGTTTGATTTAAAGCATTGTGGGTTAGTAATTTTGTTTCAACATAGAACTAAGCTTAAGTTTGGAAGATAAGCTAGAAATCGAAGGGCTTATAGGTCTTTACCAGCTTATCATCTGACAAGCTAGATCATCATTTTTATTTTTCCTAAAATCCTTTTAGTTTAAAGTACTTTTCCTAAAATTTTTAGATTTTTCTTATTTAGCTTAATATTTTTAATAATATTTTTAGATTAAAAGTGTTTTTAATTCATAATAATTAAATAAAAATCAAAAAAATATAAATTATTTTTGACCATTTAGGACTTTTATAAATTAAATTTGCATTTTTAGAGTTAAAATTTGATAATTTAGGTTTTTAGTCCCATTGCGTTCCCGTTTTTGGTTTAGTTTTCCTTAGAACTTAATTGTGATTTGTTTTCTTTATTTGTGTGCTTATTATTTGCTTTCTAGTTTAAGAATTTTATTTTTAGTCATAAATCCAAAATATCTTGCTTATTCAATCACCCGATCACGAACCGAATCTGATTTTTCATTCACACTTCGTTGGGACATAAATGACCCGGGAATATTCATTACTTCTGGAAATATATATAGTTTTGCTTTACTTGACCGTTTGGGATTTTCGCTCTTAGTTAGAGAGCGAATTGACTACTTGATCGGTTTCTTACTATTATATATAATATATATATATATATATATATATATATATATATATATATTATATATATATATATATATATATTGTGTGTGTGTGTGTGTGTGTGTGTGTGTGTGTGTGTGTGTGTGTGTATATATATATATATATATATATATATATACTTTGATATCACATCAATAACTATTTCTGATTAAACAGCTTGAAATTATTACCCGTCCAAATACTTATTAAACGACAGTTTTCTCAAAACAGACCTTTTGGAAAAATCCCAGTATTTGAATCATTCTTTGATTTCTCAGTTTGAGTAAAATCGTTGTGTATCTCAGAAGCTCAACAAACATCGTCTCTTTTGAATTTCATTCACAGCTTTTGAAAACGGGTTTATTATGGTTTAAGAATGTTGGAAAAGCATTTAATCCCTTTTGAAAATGAATCTTCAAAAACTGTTACCTCTTTTTGAAAACCGAAAGTCAACTAGTCAAAGTCAAAGTTGACCATTGATCAATGACCAGCGAGGTAGCATTTTTGACACAAAGCAGCTTGGTAGATAGTTTGACTATTTGACCAGCGAGGTAAGTATGAGCTACCTCGCTTTCACAGGCGAAGTATTAATCACTTTCAATTTTTGTGTTTGAATCAATTCACACAGTATCTAGGCTTCCCAAACACATTCTAAACGCAATGGCAACAATTTTACAAGCCACGAACATCAATATGTTGGTCAAAACTTCTACTTCGCTACGTCCTAAAACCCTATAGCAATCAATAGTCAAGATTGAATGCAAATCAAGTCACGGCATGAATCCTACATGATCGACATAAAAAACCGAGCACAAACAAAAAGAAATCTAAGTGTATTACGCACTAATAGTGATCCTATTTAATTATATGCATACGAAACCCTAGAAAAGCTCAATAGATCAAATTAATGAACTAAACATGCTAGAATCAAGGGAAAAAGAAAGGAAATAAGATATATAACATGTTAGGAACTTACAATTTTAAAAACCAACTTGAAAAAGCTCCTTAAGGTTGATCGATTAAAAGCACAAAGTGGCACAGCGTGGTAGCGATATGGCAGCTTGGTAGGATTTGTGAAAAGTGATCCTACCACGCTGTGAAGTATCCTTTTATATTTAAGGCTACTTCGCTGTTGACCAGGCAAGATTTTACGCTTATGGTCCTTTGACTTGAGGTGTTTTTCATTGACAGTCCAAAATGTTACATTAGCACCCCTCAAGTTAAGGATTATTTCAAATTAAGTTCGTGTAATTGAATTTTGCTCACCCTCGAATAATGATCATTTAGTTTGTAAAATTTAGAACAATGATTTGAGGTATAGACACATTTGATGATGAAGATGATTCAAGATTCCATATTTGTAAAAGAATGCAAACTTGTTCACAATGAATCAAATTTCCCCCCCCCCCCCTCAAAATGTGTTCCATTTTTAATTTGAAGGACATATTTGAAAATGAGAACATATTTTGAGAGTTCGATGTAGTATGTAGTTTGCACAAGAAAGAAGAATATTTTTGGTTTTTCTGAAAATAGATGAAAAAGAAGAAAATTTTTGAAGTTTTGAAATTTATATTTGTATTTGGTTTTTGAATAATATATTTACAAGTTTTGATGTTTGAGGATCATCGAGAAGGGTTTTTGAGAAGTTTCTCAAGATTCGCTGGTGTTAAACACCTTATACCAAGTATACGTACCAATTCTAAGAATGGTTCCTCAGGAAGAGCTTTATTGAGTAGGTCTGCCGACTTGTGTTCTGTTTTGACAAAGTAGAGTTCTATCATCCCCTTCTCAACATGTTCTTTGATGAAGTGGTATCAGATGGCTATATTTTTGGTATGAGAGTGCGAAACCGGATTGCATGTAATGGCAATGGCGCTCTTGGAATCACAATACATGGGGATCTTGTTGAAGACATATCCGTAATCCATGAGTTGATGACGCATCCATATCATTTGAGCACAACACACCCCCATTGCCACATATTCAGATTCTGTAGATGACATTTTTGTGCAATCTTGTTTCTTAGATTGCCAACACACCAGCATATCACCAAGAAATTGTATACCCCCGGAGGTACTTTTCCTCGTATCTAAACAACCTGCATGATCTGCATTTGAAAAAGCTGTTAGTTCAAAATGAGAATCCGCCAGATACCAAACTCCCATATGAATGGTTTTCTTTAGGTATCGAGGATTCTTTTCGCCTCTTTGAGGTGTTTTTTTTCAGTGGGTCTTGACTGAAATCGGGAACAAAGATATACAACAAATGTTATGTCTGGTCTACTAGCATAAAGATACATCAGGGACCCGATTAGACTACGATATTTTGTAGGATCAACGGGTTTCCCGTGGATATCAGCATCCAATTTGGACGAAGATAATGGTGTACCCATCGTATCACATCCTTTCATGCCAAATTTCTTAAGAAGTTCAAAAGTGTACTTAGAGTGACTTATAAAAAAATTCCCCCGGGAGATTGATGAACTTGAAGTCTTAGAAAGAAATTTAGTTCACCCACCATTGACATTTGAAAGTTATTTTTCATTAAAAGTACAAAACGTTTTGAGTAAATTTGATTAGTTGATCCAAAAATGATATCATCAACGTAAATTTGAACAATTAAAGTGTCATCCCCGGTTCTTTACGTATAAAAAGTGTTGGATCTACAGTACCTTTTGTAAAGTTGTTTGCAATTAGTAAAGATGACAATTTATCATACCACGCCCGTGGGGCATGCTTGAGTCCATAGAGTGCCTTTTTGAGACGGTAAACATGATCTGGTTTCTCTTGATCTTCAAATCCGGGAGGTTGGCTCATGTACACTTCTTCACGTAGGCCACTGTTTAGAATGCGGTTTTCACATCCATTAGATAAACAGTGAAGCCTTTATGTGCAGCATAAGCCAAGAACATCCTAACTGATTCAAGTCGACCACAGGTGCGAATGATTCTTCAAATTTGATCCCTTCTTCTTGACGATAACCCTTTGCCACAAGACGTGATTTGTTGCGAATGACCGTTCCTTTAGCATCAAGTTTGTTTCGCCATATCCTTTTCAAACCAATGACCGTGTACCCATCAAGTTTCTTGACTAACTCCCATACTTTAAGTAACTTGAATTGAGTGAGTTCTTCTTGTATCGATTCTATCCATTCAGGTGTTGTCATGGAATCTTTGTTATTCTTCAGTTCTTCGTGACATACTGTTAGAACATACGTACACAATTCTCCGTCGGTTGGAAGTTGTCGTATTGTCATTACTGGGTTTGAAGGATTACCGATCACTTTTTCGAGAGGATGATGTTTTTTCCATTGATGTGTTGAGGGTTGGGGTTGATGGAAAGTTTGCACATTTGACGGGTCGATATTACTTGAAGATGATTCAGCTACGTCGTAGTTCGTAATAGATGCAAATGGATTAAGGAATGCATTCCCATCAAAATTTGCATTTACTTAATCATTTTGTTCGTTTTGACCGCCATGAGTATCATCATGATCGATTGGATTTGTTGCTTCGGTTGAGGTGGTAACTTCAAGAGGAGGTGCATTGGCAGCAACAGAAGTTGTTGACATTTCAGGTGACGCAGGATTTTGGATGTTGTCGATTACGGGTACATCGAGTGCTACAACAAAAGCATTTATAGCCCTTGAAGCAGACTCGTCGAAGTAATCACTGAACATCGGACCAAAGGTTTTCCAAATCGGTTGTCCTTGGTGGAGTTGATGATTCGTCTGGTGGAGCATTAAATTGTAGATTTCTTGAACTGGGTTTTAAGCTATCTTGCTTAGAAACCATAGCTGTAAGTTCATCAAACTGAACATGAATCATTTCCATAAATTCGCTAGTTTGGCAGTTGTACACTCGAAATCCTTTTGATTGTTTTGAATAGCCAATAAAGATCCCAATGTCGGATTTAGCTTTGAGTTTACCAAGATCATCACGATCATTTGTCGGATAGCAAAGTGCACCGAACACATGAAAGTGTTGAATATTTGGCTTTCTTTTGTGGATAAGCTCATAAGGGGTTTTGTGGTAACGAGGGTGTATCAATGAGCGATTATGTGTGTAACAAGCGGTTGAAACAGCTTCGGCCCAAAGAAAGGCATGTAATTTGAAGAAAATCAGCATTGTTCTTGCAGCTTCCACTAACATACGGTTGCGTCATTCAACAACACCGTTTTGTTCGGGAGCTCTTGCGATTGAAGTATGATGAGTGATGCCGACTTTGTTAAAGAATGCACGTAGTGTTTGATTTTTGAATTCTGTTTCATTATCTGTCCGAATAGTTCTTACTGCAGCATGTAGTTAAACTTGAATGCGAGTAAGAAATGTGATTATCATTCTTGAAGCTTCATCCTTCAAATGAAGAAAGTAGACCCGAGTAAACCTAGAGTAATCATCCACAATTACCCGAATGTACCTTTTACTATTGATACTCTGAACTCGCATCGGACCACATAAATCAATGTGAAGTAGTTGAAGACTCGCATTAGTGCTTGCTACATCTTTGGATTTAAATGTTGCCCGTTTACTTTTCCCTCGTTCACAAGCTGAACATAAGTGATCTTTGCCACATCTGAATCGTGGAAGACCGTCGACTAGGCTTTTCAAGATCGGTGATTGTTCGAAAGTTCAAGTGTGATAAACGATGATGCCATAACCATGATTTAGTCTTGGTAGCCTTTGAGAGGAGACAAATTGGAGAAGAAGCAACCATATCTGAAAGTGCAATTGTATACAAATATGTTCTGTGGTTCCTGATAATAAATCGACACCTTCCAAATCACATATAAAACATGTATTTGATCAAAATTCTACTTCCAGATCTCCATCACAGAGTTGACCAACCGAGAAGAGATTGTGAGGAAGACCTTCAACATAGTATACATGGCAGATTTCGATATTCCCCTTGACATAATCCCCGTATCCCATAATCGCAACAAAGTGATCTTTTGGAACACAGAAATACAGATAATTTACTAGATTAGGTATCCCACCCCGAGACACTTGTATAGTCTCGGGGGGAACAAGAATGTTGTGGTATCACAACTTATCCTAGTAAGGGTAGAGAGGTATCACAACCTTATGCTTGTACTAGTATAAATACACTCTCTCTTCCTTCCCTCTAGTCCCTCTCTCACTACACCACCACCACCATGGGTGTGTTTGCCTATTTCGACCGACCACCCGACCACAACACAATATCATGTTCCTAAACTAGATATTAGTGGACCAACAATTGGCATCAGAGCTCAGGGTTTAGGTTCACAAGTTTTTATTGTGGTTCGTGTCTTGTCGTATTTTTATCAGTCCAAAAAGGTCCAAACTGCTGCAGTTTTTCTGGTCAAATATCTGTCCGAATTTATGTTTTTTGGTTATCTAAATCTGTGGTTGAATCCAAATTTTAAAGGGTAAATTTATACAATGATTTTTACAAAGATTATACTGGATTCATCAAGTTTTTGTGGTAATCTTCAAGTTTTTGTGGTCCGTCTTGAGTCTTATAGTTTTTCCAAATCCAAAAAATTTGCTGGTCTTTATGCTCGCAAAATAGGTCTCGTAAAGTCAAAAGGCTCACAAAAAGTTAGGGTTTAGTTGTGATAGCTTGTGATAGCTATGGTTTTGTTGCAATATTAGTGTTGCAACAGTAGTTGCGATAGCAGCTGTTGCGACAGCAGTTGCGATAGCAGCTGTTACCCACTATTTTGCCAAAAGAAACTATGGCAAAATGTAGACTTGAAGTTGCGAGACTTAAGGTCGCAATAACTTGTTTCTATATCTCTTAAACAAATCGGGTCACGTATTGTTGCAAGAATAACCACTTAAACTCTGAGATACCATAAGATACCCAAAGCCCAAGTTATTTGACCAAGACTTATTAACAGCTTTAATTAATCAGTCAATATAGAGAGAAAAAAAAAAAAAAAAAAAAAGGTTCAAATGAAATAGAAATGATAAACATTAGTCTAACAACTAACTACAACAACAAACCCATTTCTATTAACCTCATCACATCAACAATTAAACTATAACAATTAATACCATACACCATCTCACTTTCTTAATCCACATCAAACAACTTAACGAACCCTCGAATCATGAAAAATAAAACAAAAACATCTCAGTGCTGTGTTTTTTAGTTAATATCTCTTATAAGATATGAAAGAACTTAAAGATCTTTATAACTAAAACACAAACTCATCATTGATCTATAAGATGCACACCACTTCTTTTAAATATACGAAACATATAAAGAAGGATCCATAACAAATATGTTATACCCTTTCTTTGGTTCGTTTAAAAGAAATACAATTACAAATGTAAAACCTACCCGAGACCCTGGTATGGATCTTGAAGCCAAAACATTTTTAGTTCTGTTGTGGGTCGGTGGAAAATGTATGGTGCAGCTTAGGTTAATGTTTGTGAGTCGTGTTTGTGATGGTACAAAGAAGTAAGAACTGAGTTCATCTTTTATTCGTGGGTTATGATGAGTAGTATGTATGTGTTCTTTTCGTGGGTCTCCAACTGAAATATGTATGCTACATTGATATTTTTTAGAGTCATAAGAACGAATGAGATGTATGTGTGGCTGTTGATTTGTGTTGTGGAGATACAAGGATGGAAATGGTTTGACTGCTCTTGTATTTGAGAGGAGCAAGTAGGAGTTGCGTTGTACTTCGAGATGATATTAGATTCGTGGCTGTGCTTGTTTCAATTGGAAGACGAGGGCATGTATTATGAGAGTGTAATTAGGGTTTAGTTAGTTTATGTGTGCTTTTATAACGCTAGTGATTAGGGTTAGATAATAGTTGAAAGATGTTTGGGCTGACATTAGATTTTAAGGGTGAATGGGCTATTATCAAAATTTGGTTGTGAGATTATGAGCTTTACAGGATTATTTAAATTTGTTGGGCTGAAGATTACATCGAAAATTATCTACTTGGACTGAAATTTTTTATAACTAATTTGGTTATGCTAATTTTTAGTTAATAAGTTTTTTTCGGTGATGAACTTATATAAATTGGTTGTATTGGACTAAAGATTGGACTTGGACTTTGGACAAATAAAACTAACGGGTTTGACCACTTCAAGGGATAAGTTTTTATTACGAGCTCAAACAGAAGTTATTTCACGAAACCAAGATATCAATTTGTTTTTAGATTCCATTGTTAGCAGAAAGACACCAACGGTTCTTCGTCTGAGTTTTGAACAGATTGTTAGCAGAAAGAAATGGTTCTTCGTCTGAGTTTCGAATCGACGGTTAGCAGAAAGAAAGGGTTCTTCATCTGAGTTTTGAATCGACGGTTAGCAGAAAGAAAGGGTTCTTCGTCTAAGTTTCGAATCGATTGTTAGCAGAAAGAACATAAGGTTTCTTCGTCTGAGTTTCAAGTCGGTTGTTAGCAGAAAGAACATGAGATTTCTTCGTCTGAATTTCAAGTCGGTTGTTAGCAGAAAGAACATGAGATTTCTTCATCTGAATTTCAAGTCGGTTGTTAGCAGAAAGAACATGAGGTTTCTTCGTCTGAATTTCAAGTCGGTTGTTAGCAGAAAGATACTAAAGGTTGTTCTTGGTCTGAATTTCAAATGGATTCGAAAAAATTAGATAAAGTACCTTGGTTATTGTTATTTGAGAAGCTATGGTCACTTGTTTGGTTCGTTAATTCACAAGCTCGTGTACTTAATTGACTTCACGAGACGAGATGGTTGGTAGGTTGCATGTCTCATGAAGATTACCTGCTTGGGCATAACGTATATGATGTGTACATGTGATTAGTCTTACATGTCTAGTTATATCTGTCGCAGGAGCTACGTTGTAGTACTCACAGTATATAACTATCACTTTAAGGAGTTACGAAGTTTAAGTAGCGGATTTTTCTTTTATCAAGCTTCATCAAGAGATCGTCATTTTTCAAGCTTCTAAACAGATCTTAGTACAAGATTTTCTCACAAGATGGTCATACTTAAAGACACGAGGTGGAAATTGTTAGAGACGTGTTTCAACTTTCTACTCCCTCTAAAGTTGAACACATTTCATCAAGTGGTTTAGGCATATTACGAGCTTCATTGAATTCTTCATTTGCTAAACCATTGATGAGGAGACAAAAGAGGGGTTGCTCAAAGAGAGTTTTAATCACCATCTTCTTCGCAGTAGTTTTTGGGCCTACACACATATTCATGCTACACCTGATAAATCACAACCATCACGGAAACTCAACTATGGAAAAAACGTCATTGCATGCCATTTTTTAGGGGGAGAATAGGCGTACCTTAAGCGTATGTCCTTCTCTTTTTTTGACTATGGCAAAAATGTCATTAGAATGCCACTTTTGTGGGGAAGAATAGGCGTGTGTACTTTCTCTTATTCCGTGGGAGGAGAAATGTGTATGCTGGTGTTATAAATCATGAAGGGATTGAGCTTAATTATTCGTGTCGGGGAGATTGGTGTCTACCGTACTGAAATTTCCGTCGTTTGTTACCTAGTTCGAGTTCTATTCTGTCCTCTGGGATTCGAACTTGGTATTATCATTTAGTACTCCAGTTGATTGATTGATTAAGATAAAGAAGAAGACGGTTGAAATCAAGACCCTCAAACGTGATCATGACTTTAAAGTTTTAAATCTATAAAAGGGAATGGTCAGTTTGAGGGGGAGCCGATTCAAAAACTTCACAAATCGTTGAAGAAGCTCTTTACATTCGATGGCCTAATTGAGGGGGAGCAAACTCAATTAGTCATCATCTCATGACTTCTGAACAAAGCAGTTCAGGACTCGTACCAAAACCAAAATGATCAACAACAAAAACAAAACATATTCAAAAGGAAGACTTAGATGGTTTGTTTGAAAATTTCTACAATGAATCATGTGGAGGAAATAGGATGAAGATGTCAACAATATCCGCTGCAACTCCCTTAAACGAAGTCAATCATCAAAAAGACATGCCTTCTCCAGTATCCGGTACATCAACAACTACTTATGAATATGCTGATCCCGTATAAGATACACCTCCAATTATCTCGATTCAACAAGAACTTTCACCAAACAATACCACTCCAACCTCCAACCAGAATGTTGATGATCAAGATATTCCAGATGCATCGTTTGAAGAACAACCTCTCACTAATCAATTCGCGACTCCCGAAGCTGAGGTCGGTGAACCTTTTAAGACGTGATATGTTGATCCTTCAAACATGCATACGTTTTACCAACCACATCCGCACAGAAGAAGATGGACTCAAGATCACCCTTTACAAAAAATAATTGGAAATCCTTGTCAACCTGTTCAAACAAGAAGTGCTTCAGCAGATTACTGTTTCTATAATTCTTTCTTGAGTCGTATCAAACCTGACAACGTCAAAGCAGCACTTGCAGATCCCGACTGGATTGTCGCCATGCAAGAAGAAATAAACCAATTCAAACGCCATGGCGTATGGCGAAGGGTTCCCAAGCCTCTAGGAAAACTCATAATTGCATTGAAATGGATTCTGAAGAACAAGCTTGATGAAGACGGTGAAGTAATCCGCAACAAGGCTCGCCTAGTTGCAAAAGGTTACAATCAACAAGAAGGAATTGACTTTGATGAATCATTTGCACCAGTAGCAAGGATTGAAGCAATACGCTTATTCTTGGCTCATGCAGCTCATAAATCTTTCACCATATACCAAATGGACGTGAAAATGGCCTTTGTGTAGGGGAGTTAGTGGAAGAGGTGTATGTTAGTCAACTAGAAGGCTTCGTTGATCCAGACAACCCAGATGACGTTTATGTCCATCACAAAGCCGTTTACGAACTCAAATAAGCACTGCAGGTATAGTACAAGGTGTTGTCAGATTATCTGCTCAAACACAAATTCATCACATGTTCAATCGATCCAACTTTGTTCATAAAACGAAAAGGTGACGAAATCATGCTAGTCCAAATTTATGTCGATGATATCATTTTTGGATCGAAGAATCCTAAATATTGCAAAAAAATTGAAAATATCATGCGACTGAAATTTGAGATGAGCATGATGGGAGAGTTAAAATTCTTTTTGGGTCTACAAATTAATCAAACTCCTCGTGGTATCTTTATTCATCAAAACAAATACACGACATAAATTTTGAAAAAGTTTGTAATGGATAAATCTGACTCGATAAGTACACCAATGCAACACAAGCCTAAACTAGATGAAGATAGAGGTGGTAAACCAATTGATGCTACAAAATACCGTAGTATGATTGGTTCACTCATGTATCTTACAGCTAGTCGGCCTGATATTCATTTTGCTGTCTGCATATGTGCCCGTTACCAATCAAGGCCAACGGAAAAGCACCTTACTACTGTAAAACGGATCTTTCGGTACCTAAAAGGCACAATGCATATGGGCCCTGTGTATTCGAAAGATACCAGTTTCGAACTAATTGCCTATTCAGATGCAGATTATGCAGGTTGCCAAATTGATTGCAAAAGTACTTTAGGATTTGCTCAATTCTTGGGGAAGAAGTTAATTAGCTGGTCTTCAAAGAAGCAGAATCACACTGCCTTATCCACTACAGGTGGAGCAAAAAAAATAGAAGTTTGTTTTTGAAATCAATGAATAAGTTAAAAAGTTGTTGGAAATTAAAAACAAAAATATTGTTGGAAAAGAAATTTGGTAAAAATATTGTTTAAAAAGTTGAGAAAATACCATCACTTCGAGGGGGGGGGTGATAAATTTTATTTAGACATTTTTAATAAAAATTTAATGAAAAGGACTTTGTGTGAAAAAGAGCGTAAACCGAGAGGGAGTTTTGCTAAATTGTTAAAACTATCTTTTAACCCTCCCCCCAGTACAAAACTCTCGTAGACCGGGTCAAAAGTCAAAAAGTCAAAAATTCCAAAAAGGGTTGATAACCCACCCTGTGACTGCGAGAGAAAAATACACAACCCCTTTCAACTATCACAACTCTCTCTCTCACTCACAAAACGCTACTATCGAAAAACTCTCGCAAAATCATAGTATTCTTGAATCTAGTGTTTCTCGTGCTAAAATAAGATTTCAAACACCTTTAACATGTAATTTTACATCTTTGTAATGAATAAGATGTAATTTAACATCTAGTGTTTCTCGTGCTAAAATAAGATTTCAAACACCTTTAACTGTTATGCATTACATTGATAGAAAATTAGATGTTAGGGTTGCGTTTTTATTAAACACTAAGAACAATACAGGGTTTGCGATTTAGAGTGTTTTGATGAAATTCTTGTGGTTAGATAACTAAGAAATAGTGTCTAGATCATTCGTTTTAAATAAAATTGGGTTTTAAACAGTTAGATTTGGGTTAAAATGGATCAAAATGGGCATATATGAACAGTAAAAGTTTTCGACACTAATAATGGTGGTTTGCGATACATAGGGATAGAGCCAAAAACACTTTACTAAGGTTTTGTTGATGCAAATAATGTTCTAAAAACGTTATTTATATCTTTCGATTACTTCACGTTTTGAGGATGACAAAATGTGAACTCACGTTACGTTAAAATTAACGTTAACAAGTTTTTAATCGGAAGATCCCGTCTCTACGCAAATCACTCTTGAACAAAGTTACAACTTGAACTAGTGATCAAAGAAGTGAATTTATGTTTTGAAAATTCACATTTTAAATAGGACAAAACATTTTTTCAAAAATACACATGACAAATTATTTTTGAATTATTAAGAAATGTTTTAATGGAAAAATTAGTTTGAAAATCACAACAGCTATTTTTCCCCCCAAAATCAGCTCCAACCTTCCCCAAATAAGTTTTCACCAGAAAAGACAAAATTTGGAGCGTCCTAGTCTACCACGGCTCCACGGTACCGTTAAATTTAACGGAGCCGTGGGTTATTTAAAGGAGCCGTCCGTACCATTTTTCTGTCACGTTCAGATTTTCTTTGCCTATAAATACCAACCCCTTTCACAGTTTAAGGCACCCTTCACACACAGAAAAATCCCTTAGCTAAATCCTCTCACACCTTTCACTTCTTAGGTTCATTTAGATTAGTTTTTCTTTGTTTCTAGAGTGATCCAATCATCCTTCAAGTGATCCTCTTCATACCTCTTCACTAGCAAGAGAAGAACACAAGTATCCAAGGTGATACAAGGTGTTGTCATCCCTCTTCATTAGCAAGAGAAGAACTCAAGTAATCAAGAAGAAACTAGAGTTATAGTTGATAGGTTTTTGTAACAGTTGTTACAACATTGTTGTGTCATAGCATACATCAAGTTTATTTCCTTTTTGTGAGTGAGAGTGAAGATCAAGTGTGATCTATAGAGATAGTGAACATCTCTTGAAGCCATTGGGCTTGTGTGATTGATCAAGAAGATCAAGGGTCATTAGGTTAGTGTTAGTTGAGTAGAGTGAAGTGAGTGTTGATCATTGTGATCGTGTTGAGATCTTGGTGATCTCTTGAAGCCACTGGGCTTGTGTGTTTGGTCACGTGGACCTTGGTAGATTGGTGCTAGCTAAGATTAGCACTCGACATCTAGCTTAGTGTCGGTAAAAGGATAAGCGACGTGTACGGTTTTCTCCGCCTTAAGGGAGGTTGTTGACATAGTGCTTGAAACTCTCGAGTGTGGTACTCGGGGAGTGGAGTAGGGCGAAGAAGAGCTTCGTAGCCGAACCACTATAAATCCTCTGTCTCGGTTTGATCTTTCCAACTCTACTCTTTACTTTTATTATTTATCATTAGTTAGGATAGAGTCTAGTTCATATTGGTGTTGATTGATTTCATATAAGTGTTCGAATTAAAGTTTCCAATATCATACTTTTAAAACAAGATTTTTAAAAGAAGTTTTTTTTTAAACCGGTAAACTATTCAACCCCCCCTCCCCTTCTAGTTTCCCACAATTGGTATCAGAGCCAGGTTAGTCAAGATTTTAA
The DNA here is from genome assembly GCA_021014915.2 of Artemisia tridentata subsp. tridentata. NCBI lineage: Eukaryota > Viridiplantae > Streptophyta > Magnoliopsida > Asterales > Asteraceae > Artemisia > Artemisia tridentata. Next base: position 306,220,341 of record CP139509.1, read on the forward strand.
AGTATATTGTATTTTAAAACTTGAATCGATCAATGGATTTCGACAAATATCTAGAAGGGCAATCTATGCAAAGACCACCACTTTTCGAAACCGATTGTTTTATTTATTGGAAAACAAGATTCGAAGCGTATGTGAAATCAAAAGACATTGATCTTTGGCATGTTATTACCGAGGGTGACTTTCAACCTATTCAAATGAATCCAGAAACTAAAAAGGATGAACTTGTTTCTTATGATAAACAAAGTGATGAACTAAAAAGAAAATTAGCAAAAATAATGAGGCTAAAATGATGATTTATAATGCTTTGCCTAAAATGGAATTCGAAAGAATTTTCATGTGTAATACGGCAAAAGATATTTGGAAAACTTTGTTAGTCACTCACCAAGGTAATAACCAAGTCAAAGAGAACAAGATAGATCTTCTTGTTCAACAATATGAACAATTCTCAATTTCGGAGGATGAGTCAATAGATAATGCTTTTGCTAGATTTAATACTATTATCACTAGTCTTAAAGCTCTTGATGAAGGTTTTTTTTTTGGGTAAAAGGGTTAACACACCCCGGTAAAATACATTACACCAAAAAGCGTTGAAGTACAAAGGATGAAGGCGTACTTCCCTCATCTCAGTTCCTTAGGACACTTACAGACTCTAATATAAGAATGACACACCATTCTTATAACTTACAATAAAGTGAAACCTACCAATAATGACCAAAATAAATAAAACATGACAAAACTACTCAAGAAAACACTTGAGCCTTCTATGTCACTATGGTTGTGCACCTTAACTTCCATGAAGAATCCATGAATGAACATCCATGCGATCTTCAACATAAAAGAAGTTTGTAGCAGCAACACCACAAACAACTCATCACCATGGCACACTTCTTTACATGGTTTATTATAACTTGCAAAAGTGAATAGGAATGAACACTCGACAAGAAGAAGCCATAGACCACCAATAGGGATTAATAAACCCTAACTTACATGAATAACAATATGGGATGTATGAACATCATCTGTATGAAAACCAATACGAACATGGATGTGTAGATCAAAACCCAACATCCCATACAATCACGAGCAATAAGGTTTAAAAACCTTAACTTCCAGCATCATAAGAACCAATTATGTGAGCACCAATAGATCAGTAGACTTATGATGAAAAACGATAATAGGATTGAAAACCCTAACATACATGGTCATCCACAATTCGATACCAAAGTATCCAGCATCATGAATACCAACTTCCAACAGTAGCAGCCACCAACAAGGGTTTTTGAATAAGAACCCTAAAGAAAACTTAACTTACATCTCTCTCATACCCAACGAACAAAAACTGATAAACTTTACTTACACGGTCATTCACGAACAACAAACACCCTGAAAGGATTACTTGCAGAAACATGACGAGCATGAATGATACATGCACGTAAACCATAAAGCACCACCAATCATTAGCGAACAAAACAAATATTACAAATAAATTCACCGTCCCATGATAGGAAGGAATATTTAATGTTCACCAATCATCACCGACCCACGATAGTAATAATAAATCCAAAAAAATTTGGATCAGTAAGCGCCAATGAAAAACACCTGGTCGAACAAATAATAAGAACAATGAGAAGATCTTGACCAATAGCAGACAACACCCAGATCGTATATAAACTAGTGGATCGATTTAATATAAAACTAAACCGACAAGAATGAAAAAACAGACTACGATCGCCATCCAAAACCCTAAAAAACTGCTAGAGGACGTTAGGGTTTTGAATAGATAGGGTTGAATAGATAGCAGGAACATGGAGATTTTGTTTAGATGTATACAAAGAAAAGCTCCAGCCGCCATCCCTTAATAAAGAAAACACAACCCAACCCACGTATTGCATACCCAAGAACAAGAGGATTGTTAGAGGGTAGAGAGGACGTGAGAGGGTGGTTTTATGGCCGGAATTAGGTGAGGGAATGGCGGCCGGAAATCTCCATGAGGGAGAGAGAAAACGCTAGGGTTTTTTTCGTAAAAGCCAAACTTTGAGTGGCTTGTTTAGCTCTTGATGAAGGTTATTCTAGTAAGAACTATGTTAGGAAGTTTCTTAGAGCTCTACATCCTAAATGGAGAGCAAAGGTCACCGCCATTGAAGAGTCAAAGGACTTGGTGGTATTGTCACTCGATGAACTTATAGGAAACTTGAAAGTTCACGAGATGATCATCAAGAAAGACTCCGACATTGTCAAAGGCAAAAGTGAGAGAGTTAGATCTCTAGCATTAAAAGCCAGGAAGGAGTCTAGTGATGAGGAATGTTCGAGTTCCGATAGTGAAGATAAGGAATATGCATTAGCGGTTAGGGACTTTAAAAAGTTCTTTAGGAGAAGAGGTAGGTTCGTTAGGCAACCTCGTGATGAGAAGAAGACATCACAAAAGAACCATGTTGAAAAGAAAGGGGCAAGTGATAGGAAATGCTTTAGATGCGGAGATCCTAATCATCTCATAGGAGAGTGTCCCAAGCCACCGAAAGTCAACAACCAACGAGCTCTCATAGGAGGCTCATGGAGTGATAGCGGCGATGATGAAGAAAAGAAGCCCAAGGACGAAACATGTCTAATGGCTCACGCTTCAAATGAGGTACGTTACGACTACCCTGATTTCATAAATGATAATTCGTCAATAGATGATAACAAACTAAATGACGAACATAATAATCTATGCAAAATTGTCTCAAAAATGTTAAGTAGAAACAAATTACTAAAATCAAAATTGCATGAACTAGAAGTGAAAATGTTAGAACTAAAGGATCAAGTCAAAGGACTTGAAAGATATAAAGAATTAGACATAGGATGTGAGACATGCATAAATCTTAAAGTAGAAAATGAAAAACTCAAGGAAAACACAATTAGAATTACTAGTTTTGAAAAGGAAACAGAAAATGCTTTGACAGATAAAACCAATCAAGCAAAATCTATTAAAACCTCAAACTCTGTCAAAACTCCAGACGGCACCACTAAAGGTACCAACGGCTCCATTAAAGTTAACGGAACCGTGGTACCGTCCGACACTGGAGACAGAACTGAGTCAAATTTCAAAAATGAATCAAGTCCTAAACCAACTCACATTGTTGTTAATGGTACAAAGGTCTCTGTTGCTAGTATAGAGGAAGTTAAAAGATTCTACAAACCTATGTCAAAACCCAAACCTAGATTTGTAAAATCTGACACTAGGTCTAAGACTCCTCCACCTAGTAAAACAAACACTCCCAAACCTCGGTCAAGAACTCCTCTACCGAGACGTAACTTTAGAAGACAAAGCTTTCCAAGTGAATATCCGATAACTTGGAATGACCGTCAACTACAAAGTTACTTGCCATGGGAAATTTGCCCACCATTTCAACATCCTAACCACATGCGAATGATGCATGGGATGTTTAATGCTAACCACTTTGGACCCGTGAGATATTGGGGACCAAACGCTTGAATATTTATCTTATGCAATAGATATGCTTGGGAATCGACTTGGAGCCTGATGAATGGGTCAAGGATAGTGGATGCACTAACCACATGACGGGCAACCGAAGTCTATTCTCATCATACAAGGCATACAACGGAGGTAATGTCACTTTCGGTAGCAAACTTAAGGGCAACATTATTGGCAAAGGTACGATCACTCAAAACTCCCTCACTATTAAAAATGTTGAGCATGTAGATAACTTAGGATTTAATTTGCTTAGCATTAGTCAAATGGTAGATAATAAGTGTAGAGTTATATTCTATGAAGAGGGTAGTGAGATCATTAAGGTTGGTAAAACCATAGGCAAAGGAGTTAGGAGAAATGGCCTATTTGTTATGAAAATAGGAAATAAGCCTCAGGATAGGATATGCTTAGCAACCATAGATGATAACTCCACTCTATGGCATAGGAGATTAGGTCATGCCAATATGCGCTTGATACAATCATTGGCGTCTAAGGAACTAGTTAGAGATCTACCTAAGATTAAGTTTGATCAACACTTTTGTGACGCTTGTAAAGTTGGAAAACAAGCCCATTCTAGTCACAAAGCTAAGAATATAGTCTCGACCTCTAGATGCCTAGAACTCCTTCATATGGACTTATTCGGTCCATCCGCCATACGGAGCTACGGAGGAAACTACTACACCTTAGTAATAGTTGATGACTACTCTAGGTACACTTGGACTAGATTTCTTAAGAATAAGACTCAAGCCTTTCAGGAATTCGAAGTTTTTAGTAAGAAAGTCCAAAATCAACTAGGATGTACAATAGTTTCCATTAGGACGGATCATGGTCGGGAGTTTGATAATGAAGTGCAATTTGGAGTATATTGTGATACTAATGGTATTACTCACAATTTCTCAGCTCCACGCACTCCACAATCAAATGGGGTAGTAGAGCGGAAAAATCGTACTCTACAAGAAATGAGTAGAACGATGTTGAATGAACAATCAATTCCGCAAAAGTTTTGGTGTAATGCGGTGGACACCTCAACTTACATACTTAATAGGATTTTAATTAGGCCTATCTTAGGAAAAACCCCATATGAAATCATGAAAGGTAGAAAACCTACTCTTGATTACTTTAGAGTGTTTGGAAGCAAGTGCTTCATACTAAACACTAAAGATTACCTCACCAAGTTTGACCCAAAGTCTTACGAAGGTGTCTTTCTAGGATACTCCCACAATAGTAAAGCTTACATTGTCCTAAATAAGGAAACAATGAAAGTCGAAGAGTCACTCAACGTGACATTCGATGAAAGCCCTCCACTAACTAAGACATCACCCTTGGTGGATGATGACTTAGATGAGGAAGAAGCCGTTAAGGATAATGGCAAGAAAACCTTAGATGATGACATTGAGGATGAAATAGTTGAATTTGACGAAACTGTCAACATTAAGGAATCCAAGAACCATCCTATTGAAAATGTCATAGGAAACCTAAACCAAAGAACCCTTAGGTCACAAGCCCAAAAAAAAGTAATTTCTTTTGTTTTATATCAACCGTAGAACCTAAGAATGTCGGTGAAGCGATTAAGGATGAAAGTTGGATACTTGCCATGCAAGAGGAACTTAATCAATTCACTGCAAACCAAGTTTGGGAGTTGGTATCTCTTCCTAGGAATCAAACCATCATAGGAACTAAGTGGGTGTTTAGGAATAAACTCGACGAAAATGGCCTCGTGACTAGGAATAAGGCAAGTTTAGTAGCACAAGGCTATAACCAACAAGAAGGAATATATTATGATGAAACCTATGCTCCCGTAGCTAGATTAGAATCTATTAGAATACTCCTTGCCTATGCGTGTGCCTTAGACTTTAAATTGTACCAAATGGACGTGAAAAGTGCATTCCTAAATGGTTATATCAATGAGGAGGTATATGTTGCACAACCTCCGGGATTCGTTGATTTCGAACATCCGAATCATGTTTTTTTTTGGGTAAAAGGGCCTTAAAACCCTAGTAAATATATCCAAAAAACATTGAAGTACAATTGACATAGGTGAATCCCATGTCCTCAGCCCGTTACATAGGCGATTTGACTCTACAAATGTAACAAAGCAACATACAACTGCTAAATGCAGCAACAAATACTAAACTGCTAACAACAGAATAGAAAACGATTACATTTAAACAAACAATCTAAATGTAAGACGACAAGGTTCATAGAACCACTTCCATAGTGCGCGACTCTGTCTTCAATGTTCATCATTGCATGACCTCGAGTGCACCACCAACTTCCCAGCTGCAATAGTAGCAAATCAAATCCCGATCCATTGCAACTGCTATTATTTGTTCTCAAACAAAAATAACCTAAATATGAGTGAAATTTGAGCAATATAGATCAAGAAATAATAATAGGGTCACCGACCCTAACTTCCAGCATCATAACGAGGTTCTGAATAATCAACATGGACATCAGCAATGCGCCTGTATAAACCAGACCCCAGTCTTCCAATACTCACGAACAAACCAGCATGCACTGGTAATATGTGAACATCCCATGAATACCACCAGGTCTGTAATAGCAGAAAGACCCCGCATAAACCCAGCAGCAAACAAACGACCAATAGGGTTCCCATAAACCCTAACTTCCACGGCAACAGTAGCAGGTCGCATAAGAAACCAGGTCTGATTAAAAACCAAATCTGTTAAACAAAAGAATGTCTAGACCAGCCACTAACGAACGAATGGATTAAGAAAACCAAACCTCCCATGAGCGAACCAAAGAGGTTTAGAAAACCTTAATCCCAGAATCCGATCATAAACCACATAATAAGTAGATGAATACAGGTCTATGATGGTTAGGGTTTTGAACAAGATCCCTAAGAACTTGACTTACAACTCTCTCCAAACCCACTTACAACGACAAACCTCTGATAGAACCTGCAGGTATCGAACAAAACCCTATCAAGGGTTTACTTGCAGCGATCGCAAAGCCAAACCCTAGAAGGGTTATTAATCGTACAATTCCAATAACACCACCAGCAAAAGGTAACCAAGCCCCAAACGGCTTAGAATAAGCAATCAAAGGATCAGGTACCATACGAATGATAAATAAGAAACCTTAAAAATTAGGGTTTCAGCAGATATAGCGCAGCCAACATCACACAAGACGACCCCTACCAGGACCATCCGTATGATCAAAAGATAGTGGTAAACCCTAAAAGAAAGATAATCCCAAACCCTAAAAACCAATCGCAGATCTTAATAAAATCGTTAAAAACGATAGAACAAGAAAAACGATCTGATTCAGGGAAAAGATCGATCCATAAATCAGTAAGGGTATTACCATAACCCAAGCACACCACTTCTTAGAATAAAACACGACCCTAGAGAATCGATTGCATACCAAATAAACAAATCAAGGATCGTTATAAGGTAGAGAGGCGATTCTAGGATAGGTTTGGTCAGAAAAGCAAAGAAAAAGTGGCGGCTGGGGGTGGCAGAAAATCGCCCCTAGTGAGAGAGAAATTTAGGGTTCATTGTTTTTACATCCGAATCATGTTTATAAACTCAAGAAAGCACTCTACGGTCTTATGCAAGCTCCCAAAGCTTGGTATGATAGACTGAAAGCATTCTTGATTGAACATGAATATACCATGGGAGTTGTTGATAACACACTTTTCACAAAGAAAAGAGATTCACATCTCATCATTGTTCAAATATATGTCGACGACATCATATTTGGCTCAACTTGTCCAGAACTGTGCAATGATTTTTCTAAGATCATGCATGACGAGTTTGAGATGAGCATGATGGGCGAATTAAATTTCTTCCTTGGTTTACAAATTAAGCAAATGGAAGATGGTATCTTCTTTAATCAATCTAAGTATAGTAAGGAAATGCTTAAGAAGTTTAGTTTAGAAGAGTCTAAGCCCATGAAAACTCCCATGTCCACGGAAATAAAACTCACGAGAGATGAAGAAGGTGAGTCCGTGGATAGCACTAAGTATAGAGGTATGATAGGTAGTTTACTATACCTCACGGCAAGTAGGCCCGACATCATGTTTAGTGTCTGCCTCTGTGCTCGCTTCCAAGAGGATCCCAAAACCTCTCACCTTGAAGTGGTTAAGCGTATCTTCCGATACATTAAAGGCACTATACACTTTGGATTATTTTATCCCAAGGGGACCGGTATAGAAACTGTTGTCTATGCCGACTCTGATCATGCGGGAGATTACGTGGATCGAAAAAGCACGAGTGGCGTTTGTACCTTCATGGGTTGTTGTCTAACTTCTTGGTTCTCCAAGAAACAAACGGCTCTTGCCATCTCCACTACCGAAGCCGAGTACGTAAGCGCCGGAAAGGCATGTCAGCAAGCACTATGGATGAAACAAGCCCTTAACGACTATAGCATACACTTAGATGATGTTCCTATTATGTGTGACAATAAAGGTGCTATTGACTTGAGCAAAAACCTTGTCCAACACTCCCGTACTAAACACATTGAAATTCGCCACCACTTCCTTCGCGATAATGTTCAGAAAGGAAATATTTCCATTGAGAAAGTTCCCTCTCAGGACAACATCGCTGACATACTAACCAAACCTCTCAAACGAGAATCCTTTAACTACCTCCGTCTAGGTCTAGGAATGATGGAACATATTCCATAAATCTTATGACTCTTGAAGTCATCTCGTGTGTCTCGTCTAGTCAAGTTTAGGAACCCCTAGTCATAAGAATTTGTTAGGTACAAATTCTTTCCTCGTGTCATAAGATCTCACTAAAACAGCGAGACTTATTCGTCAAAAATCAAAATGGGACAGAAAACAGTCCCAGCAGATCACGGCTCCACTAAATGTGGCACGGCACCGTTAAATTTAACGGTACCGTGGAACCGTGCATCTGGAACATTCAGGATTTCAGTCCCCTTTTTCCACATTACTCATCACAAACCCTCTCAATCTCAGCAACTGCTGTCATAACCTAACCTCACAACCTAAAACTCAATTACACCTCTTCAAGATCATATTCAAGACATTGATTTCAAGATCTTCAATCATTTTACCATTTTCTACATAAGTTGTAAGTTATCTTACTCTAATTTATTTCTAATTTTGAGTCTAGGGTTTGTTCATTGATGAAAATTGAATTGGGGATTTTCACCTTTTTCTAGGAATGTTTCAAAATTAGAAGTCGTCAACACTAAAACATCCCAATTCCATCAATTTTAAAATCTCACAAAATTAGGATCATGAAATTGTTCTTTTTCATGCATTGTTGATGCAAACTAAAAACACTTTCTCATGCATTCATGATCTCACAAATATTATTCGAATTACATAATCAATATGTACTTTTCGACATATTTGTTTGAGCTAAAGTGAAATCAGGAGTGTTTGGGTAATCTCATTATTTTTCTTTTGAGTCAAGATTACCGCACCTTCACATAGTCTGCATATAGGCACACACTAGGCACGTGTTCTATGCAACTGGTTTTTGTTCTAAATTTTTCTTAAAATTTTCTTATAGGACACAAAAATGTCTCATGAATATGATTTTGATCATCTCCTAACCGATACCTATACACCCGAAATCTCACGTGAACCCACTACACCTGGTAACCACATTCGTGCCTATGTCAATCTTGAAACCCGTCGGTTTCATGAAGGCCGTGTCGTTGATCCATCCCTAGTTTACCACCCGGGACATCAACACTTCCTTTAGAGCTATAGGATTCGATTGTCTACTCCACATTAGCGAGTACATTTGTCCTCGCTTTGTGTTGGAGTTCTTCCGACAAGTTGAACTCGTACGTAACGAGGATCAATCCTTGTCACTTTGGTTTTGGGTCAAAAACATCAAATATGTTCTAACTCTTGAGCAATTTGCTCAAATCCTTAGAATACCCAATCATGGGCAATGTGCCTATACTGAAGATTGGTGTCTTGAGTCTCTCTTTCACTATCGTGAGGAGAATAGTCCGTACTGTTCGTACATACCCTCTCCAACCGAACTAATCAAAATCATCCGTACTCACCCTCACCCACATCCAACGAAAATTCGTTTGGAAGAAGTGCGTCATGAACTACTTTCTTGGGCAGTCATCCTGCGAGAAAATGTTCTAAGTCTCACAGGAAATCGTGAGCAACTCCCGGCGTGTTGTGCTCATATGATTTACTGTCTCTTAACCCAACAACCTTACAATCTTGCTTACTTCTTCGCTAAGCGAATTGTTCATCTCAAGGGTAACAAGAATAAATTGATACCCTATGGGATGTTCCTAACCCGTCTCTATCATCACTTCATGACCTTTCACCCTTACCTTCATGGTCCTCAATACTCCCTCTTCACACCTGTCATGAAACCAATAACCGAGTCATATGTCTCAACCATCCTCATTTCCGAATTCACCACCCACTATACACCCTTTGATGATCCTAATCATGAGAATGAGACAAATACTCAAGACGAGAGTGTGACAAGAAGGGGGAATGCTCAAGTCATAAGTAGTTAGGAAGAGATTTATGTCTCTCACTAGGGTTTATTACTAATAGATAATTTTAGGAATTAATGTTCAAATTATCTTACATGCTTACATGAATATTCTATGTGATACTTGGATGATATTTTATCTTGTCCTTTTATGCTTGCATGCTTATGATTATTTAAGAACATTGCATGATCATCCTTATGTGCTAGATGTAGCATTGTATGGATATATTAGGAAAATAAGTACCTAGTGAGTTGAGGCACTCTCATTTCCAGGAATTAGTTTCCCTAGAAAATTCCCCCTAGCTGCCCAAAACTAGCCTGCAAAGAAATTTTCGTGCCAACAATGTCACGACACCACTAAATAGGGACGGCACCGTTAAATTTAACGGTACCGTGGGGTATTTAACGGAGCTGTGACCCTGTATAACGGATTTTTCCTATTACTCCTACTTCCCTATCACCTTAACCTCAAACCTGCAAACCTTGCACCCTCACATGCACCCTAAGATTCCCTTGCTACCTCCTAACACCCTTCATTTCACTTTAATTCAATTTTCACCTCACTTGCCTATATAAGGCCACATCCTTGCAAGCTTACCTTGCTCATCATCTTCAACCTCACATCACACTAACACCATGTCCTCACCACAAGGATCAACCACCCACATCTCAAAGAAACCTAGGATAACCGTAAGACCACCTTCCAAACCACTCTTTGTAGATCTTACAAAAGATGATGAAGCAATAACACCACCTTCCCAAGCCACTCCACACTCACCATCACCACCTTATGCACCCTCTAAAACATCCTCTACCTACACAACATCTTCATCATCCTTCTACACTACATCATCCATGGAGTACACACCATCCCCCTTCACTCCATTGGACAATGCCATGCCAATTTCACCTCCAACAAACCTACCACAATCACCATCTCCTATCATGGCACAACCCAACCAACCACATCCCTTTGAGTTACATAGTGCTAATTGCCTATGTTGTCTCCATAACCGTAATCTCATCTACTTCTTTAGAGACGAGATTCATTTCATGTTCTACTTTATAGAACATCTCTTGACACCTCCACCACCTCAAATGGGGCCCCAATCTCCACCACCTCCTAACCAAAACAACTAAACACTTGCTTGTTTAGTCCTCCACAATAAACTCTTAGGACCCCTCTTGGAAATGAAGCTTGCCTCTAGTCATTAGGAATTTAGGCTTCTTATTATCTTCCTTTGTGCTTTCTATGTAGTCATACATTACTATGACACTTGTTTGTTTTATGAATGAATGTTTTTATGTGGAGGTTTTCCTTTTAAGGGATTGGTTATTTGTCACAATATGCTACTTGTTAGATATTGTATATTTGTCGTCTAACTTTGTTTTGTAGCACGATCCATTGCTCGATTCCTTGGTATTCTCCAAATGAGGGGGAGTACACATCAAGGGGGAGCCTTAACCACCTTTTTGATTTGACAAAAGGGGGAGAAATGGGAGTAAACTCATTAAAAACTTGTTAAAACTAATTTTAACCTAAAATGAGTTTATATTTTGTCATCATCAAAAAGGGGGAGATTGTTGATGCAAATAATGTTCTAAAAACGTTATTTATATCTTTCGATTACTTCACGTTTTGAGGATGACAAAATGTGAACTCACGTTACGTTAAAATTAACGTTAACAAGTTTTTAATCGGAAGATCCCGTCTCTACGCAAATCACTCTTGAACAAAGTTACAACTTGAACTAGTGATCAAAGAAGTGAATTTATGTTTTGAAAATTCACATTTTAAATGGGACAAAACATTTTTTCAAAAATACACATGACAAATTATTTTTGAATTATTAAGAAATGTTTTAATGGAAAAATTAGTTTGAAAATCACAACAGCTATTTTCCCCCCCAAAATCAGCTCCAACCTTAACCCAAATAAGTTTTCACCAGAAAAGACAAAATTTGGAGCGTCCTAGTCTACCACGGCTCCACGGTACCGTTAAATTTAACGGAGCCGTGGGTTATTTAAAGGAGTCGTCCGTACCATTTTTCTGTAACGTTCAGATTTTCTTTGCCTATAAATACCAACCCCTTTCACAGTTTTAGGCACCCTTCACACACAGAAAAATCCCTTAGCTAAATCCTCTCACACCTTTCACTTCTTAGGTTCATTTATATTAGTTTTTCTTTGTTTCAAGAGTGATCCAATCATCCTTCAAGTGATCCTCTTCATACCTCTTCACTAGCAAGAGAAGAACACAAGTATCCAAGTTGATACAAGGTGTTTTCATCCCTCTTCATTAGCAAGAGAAGAACTCAAGTAATCAAGAAGATACTAGAGTTATAGTTGATAGGTTTTTGTAACACTTGTTACAACCTTGTTGTGTCATAGCATACATCAAGTTTATTTCTTTTTTGTGAGTGAGAGTGAAGATCAAGTGTGATCTATAGAGATAGTGAACATCTCTTGAAGCCATTGGGCTTATGTGATTGATCAAGAAGATCAAGGGTCATTAGGTTAGTGTTAGTTGAGTAGAGTGAAGTGAGTGTTGATCATTGTGATCGTGTTGAGATCTTGGTGATCTCTTGAAGCCACTGGGCTTGTGTGTTTGGTCACGTGGACCTTGGTAGATTGGTGCTAGCTAAGATTAGCACTCAACATCTAGCTTAGTGTCGGTAAAAGGATAAGCGACGTGTACGGTTTTCTCCGCCTTAAGGGAGGTTGTTGACATAGTGCTTGAAACTCTCGAGTGTGGTACTCGGGGAGTGGAGTAGGGCAAAGAAGAGCTTCGTAGCCGAACCACTATAAATCCTCTGTCTCGGTTTGATCTTTCCAACTCTACTCTTTACTTTTATTATTTATCATTAGTTAGGATAGAGTCTAGTTCATATTGGTGTTGATTGATTTCATATAAGTGTTCGAATTAAAGTTTCCAATATCATACTTTTAAAACAAGATTTTTAAAAGAAGTTTTTTTTTTTAAATCGGTAAACTATTCAACCCCCCCCCCCCTTCTAGTTTCCCACAGGTTTTTAAAAGGTTGTGAGACCTTTGCGAACGTTTGTTGTGTTACATAGGTATGAGGAAAAAAAAAGAAAAAGAAAAAAGACCATTGAAAGAGTTGCTAGGGCTAGCAAACTTTTCTTAAAAAAAACCCTAAAAGCGATCTCTCTCATGGCGAAAAGAAAAAAAAAATGATTCACTTTAACTCATATGATCGTTCTTTTCCAATTAGTTTAATCTTCCTCCATGCAATAAATTCTCCATCTGATCTATCGTGGGTCGGTGGCAGCTTTATCACGGTGGACGATTTAATGATTGGTTTTAGTCGGTCGTAATTTTATTCGTTTTTTTCTTGCATGGTAATCTGATCCCACGTCTTATATTTCATGGTTATATAATATAACTGACAAGTTGTATTATTTAATCAGTTTCTTATGAATCCCATGCAAGTTTTTATTTGGATCTCATTGGTTTTTTGGTCGGTTTACCCTACACGTATTCTGCTGTTTAATTTTAAGTCGGTTTAATTTATATTAAGTCGATCCATATTACTAATACGTGCTGGTGATTGGTGTTGTTTTATACGATTAATAACCCTCAAGGGTTTGGCTTTTCGAATGCTGTTAGTTAACCCTTTTTAGGGTTTGTTCGATCGCTGAAAGTTCTATTCGAGGTTTGTTGATGTAAGTGGGTTTGGAGAGAGTGGTAAGTTAAGTTTTTAGGGATCTTATTCAAAACCCTAACCATCATACACCTGTGTTTCATCTCTTTATCAGTTGGTTTATGATCGGATTCTTGGGTTAGGGTTTCCTTAACCTTTTAGCTCGTTCTTGGGAGCCTGCTGCTGGAAGTTAGGGTTTGTTACCCTATGTTTGTCTCTACTGATGAAGGCCGAGATCGTATTCTGGTTATGGTTCAATTCTTACGTCGGTTTTAGGATCCTCGTGATTTTTAATCGATTAATATTGCTGGTTACGATCTGGTATTAGTAGAGTGGAAGTTATGGGTCATTTAATTCATTCCAGAACTAGTTTCTAAATGGTTCTTGAGTTACTTATTCAATCCTTTTGGTTATTTATGATTTGCTGTGATCGTTGATTGGTGCATGGTTGATTATTATTCTGCAAATCATGAGGGACATGTAAGTTAGGGTTTGGTTAATCCCTATTGGTAGTCTATGGCTTCTTCTTGTCGCGTGTTCATTCTTATTCACTTTTGCGAGTGATACTAAATCATGTAAAGAATTGTGCCATAGTTTCTAAGTGTGGTCTTTTGATCCGTATTGCATACTTTTGCAATGGATTGAATTTGGATCACTTGGAGTTTGATGAAGCTTTATGATGTGGCAAGTGCTGCTTGTGTACTACCATGGATAAGGCTTCATCGATGTAAGTTATGGACAGCTAGAATGACTTTTGAAGAATCATGTGGTTTAATGAGTTTTAATAGTATTCTTATAGTTGTTGTAGTTTTTGTTCAGTTTTAGTTATAAGAGCGGTGTGTCACTCTTATATAGTGGTTATTGTTAGTGTCCTGTGGGACTGTTATGTTTATTCATGTAAGTGCCTATGTAACGGGCTGAGGACATGGGATTCACCCATGTCAATTGTACTTCATTGTTTTTGGCGTAATATATTTACCAGGGTTTTAACCCTTTTACCCAAAAAATACATAGGTATGAGCATAATGTTGCAAGAGGTCCCTTGCGAGATCTTCATTAGTAGTAAAACTTTTAATCTTTATAGATTTTAAAAACTTTCTCCTTCTAGAATATCTTTTACTTTCATACATTTTAATAAGATTATTCTTAAACGTGTTTAATCTTATAAAATGTGTGTTAAAATAACATATTTGCGATTAAGAAAGAATTTTTATCATTCTATGCAAATTTTTATGGGTTTTGGTGAAGATTTGTGCTGAAAAACGTGGTTTAAAAGTTCTTCCCAAAATGTTTTGCGATAGCAATTAGTAACAACTTTATTTTGTGAAACAAATGTTTGAGCATGCTTGCGATAGTTAACTTTTTTGCGATACCAAATCATTGCGAGAGAAAATCTTGCCTAATTTTTTTTACCCACTTATTTCTAAACGTTACTCTGCCTAGATTTTCAAAAATATTTACGAGACTTTTTAAAAGTTTTATACTTTGTAAAAACTCGTGTAATCATTTTTCTTAATTTTGACAAAGTAATTATTTGATCAAAACATTTTCCAAAAAGTCATTACTTGTTCAAAAACTTAAATTTTTGTCAAATTTATTTTTCAAAAATTTAAAGTTTTACAATTGAGCACATTTTTAACTCAAAAGTGTATTTCTCAAATTCATAAATCATATATTAAAATGAGAAATATCAATTTTTTTCTAAACAGAAGATTTTAAATTTGTGAATACAAATTGCATATGATGAGTTTAGTATTGATTAGACTAGGATTGTATCCCGATATTGCCTTTAAGCAGTTCGAGATGCATATGTTTAATTAAATTAATTTGACTTTTCTATGATTGCACTTTGTTATATATACACTTTGTGTATGACATTTTTATGTCAATGTGAATGTATGATTTTGACGGATTCAAATTTAAATTTTTTCTCGGTTGCCAAAGCTATGAATATACATTTTAAAACATTTCATGCAACCTTGAAATATTTTTCACTCAAATTTATTTTACAAATGGTTTTGAGATAACTCGACACTGTCTCAACTAAAAGTATCTCATCTTCAAGGTGGTTATTAGGGCTAGTTGTCAATTAAAAACTAATAATGGAACCCTTTAGCTATGCAACGTAATAGAGTATTCGAAGTTTTGACACGTTTAGGGAAATCTCACTCTTATGCAACAAAAATCTCTTTTGAGATGACTTGTACTTCACCTAACTAAGAAATTCTCGCCTTCAAGATAGTTATTAGGAATAGTTATCACCTAAAAGCTGATAATGGACTCCTTTAACTAGGCAACGTAATAGAGAGTTCAAAGTTTTGTCATTTTCAAGAAATCTCACGCTTGTGCAATTAAATGATCTTTGCATACGTTTTTCTACACAAGTTATCTAGTATTTACTAGACTACTTAAGTTTGAATAAAAAAGTAGATACTTTTTTCCCAAAACTTCAAAAAGGTTAGATGAACGTATATTTTAAAGCATGAGCAATATAAAACAACGTTCAATCTAAACCTCAAATATCTTTTGAAAAAGTATCACAATAAACAAACTTTTGGCGATGAAAAACAAAAACAGACAGAGAGAACTAAATCGCATGTGAAAAGAAAAGAGAATGCGCTTAAGCTATAAAAGCAAGAAAGCATAAGAAAAGAAAAATAAAAAGAAATATGCTTAGAAAAGAAATGCCAAAGCATACAAAAACAGACAGAGTGAAAATAAAGAAATTTAAATTTATCCATATACTTAACAATTCCCATATCATTTCAGAATCACATCTGATCAAAATGGCTCAAGAACGACAACCACAAACCATTTAGGAAGAAGTACATGAAGATTTCCACTCAAACAAATGAAGAACTTCTTCCAGAAACCGAATTTTGGAGTTTCTTAACCATCAATTTATCCCGTAATCCTTTCACAGTGATCACTCCACAATCATTGAATTTCTCAAGAATCATTCCATATTTCCGGCTATCACTGACACTGTTTCCAACATTATCAAATACCTTCAACAATTCTGGCACCACATCCAACTCGTGGATAACACCAAACCTGCAACTCTTACAACAAATGTGGACACCAACATCTTTGAATTCTCAACATCGTTGTAAAAGGAGTCGAAGAAGAAGGAAGAACCATTTATACCTTTCGTGAGGGTCATCAAGCTCATCTTTACAGAGTTGATGAACAAATATCATATCTCAACAAAGACCTAATGCTACAACACATAGTGCATTATCTATTATAAAAGCATTATTGTATCTTGCTGCTCAAACCACGAAGGTAGAAAAAGGAGATTGTACAGGTAGCTAGCATTTCTATGGAAAGCTCAAAACCGAGCGGACCTACCCAGGAAATGCATAGGAAAGTTGTGTTTAGCGCCAAAATAGGTATTAAGAAGGGTAGATATAAAAAGTAAGCATATGTTGGAGGCATCCCACAAAATTAAGTAATGCAATGACTAAATAAAAAGTACTAAAAAGAAAGTGTCAAGTGAATCTGCGGAGTTGGAGGAACTTATGGATGAATGTTGCTACGTGAGTAGAACATCTTGAGAAACAAACGTAGGCGCATAAATGGATGCCTTATGGCAGGATAAGGGGGTGGATCAAATGAAATGCGAACCTTTTTAGGAGGATAGGGATAATTTGTTGGAGAGTAATAGAAGTGAACGTATAGATGACATTGATGGAGATGATAAGGGGGTCAGAGCTTAAACACTTAGAAGGAAGCCTAGGATGTAGAAGAAGTTTGACAATAGTAGTTCTATTAGGACCTCTGAGTTAAACCAACTCATACAATAAACCCTTATGTGGATTTCGGAATGGGCGTAGTGGATTCTACTAAAGAAGTTTCACGAGGATCACCCGAAAATCCAGCCAGAGTTAACATCACGCCAGCTCTGAAAGCCGATCGAACAAGTCATGTATCATTCGTTGTTACATCGACAAGTTTCCTAACGGGTACTCTATGTGAGCCCGGTTAGTTACCGATTACCAAGGAGGAGAAGGCCCCATTACCATCATCGTCACTAGTACCAACACAAGAAGTAACAACAGCATGAACAACAATAACAAAAAGAACAACAACAACAACAACAACAACAACAACAACAACAACAACAACAACAACAACAACAACAACAACAACAACAACAATTACAACAATACCTACATCACAGGCACCATCAACTGCAAAAACTCATACATCATCAACATCCACTGTGAAGACTACCAGACAATTACTTCTTGTATTATCGCATCTGCAACAACAACAACAATCACAGTAGCTGCTGGTACTACAATCATGGAACAATCTACATCATTTCACCAACAATCATAAAAACTCTCATGCTCATCAAAACCTGTTGAAGATGTCGAAGAACACTCCACAAAATTAAATCCGAAAGATGTTTTTGAAGATGTTGTGTTAGAAGATGAAAGTGTAGCAGCTAAAGTGCATTAGGCAAAGTTACAAGAAGGAGGAATAAACACAAAGCAGGAGCTGGAGAAAGATGGGTTAGTTGTAGAAGAAAAGGAGTTAAAGGTGCAAGATGAAAACCCAATGGTTGAAAAGCCCGAGGAAGTATCATCTGCATTTGGTAAGTCTGCTGCTGAAAGTAACGAGGAATATGACGAAAGGGCTGAAACATCAATGCAAGATGTCTTCTACAATGAATGGATGATAAAACAATTGAAGACAAACAATCAACTGATAACTGATGTGTTTAAAGCCTCGTCTACTTGGGAATTATGCAAACCAAAAGACTTTGATCATAGTATTATGAAAGATATCTTAAAGAAAAGTCAAAGTTGCACTCAAGCCTCCCGTTACTCACAAGATCATCACAAGTGATGCTGGAAGATCTTTTGGATCAGATGTTCTTCAATCAGCTAAAGATGCATGTTGAACATCAAGAACCGATAAGTAGAGTTTTGCAGGTGATAAAAGAAAGACTGGAACTTCGAGCATTATAAAAATGCTAGAAGTAATTCATTGAAGCTCAAAGATACAAAGACCGGTTGCCTTACATCGGAAGACCCCATGATCTACCCTTTTGGGGAGATTGTTGGAACACAAAAAGTGTAAATCATGATATAGGTTCTTCCATGAAAACATGATTAGGGAATGTTGTAATATTTTGGAACATTGTGATACCAAGCATCTCATTGCTTGTCTTCAAGGATGCTGCACACCAAGCTCAGAGCAAAAGATCAAAGCCGAGGTTTATTCAGAATAGGGTGCTTCAAGGTTATCCTCAACGTTAGTTGAAGACATTAATGTTCACTAATCTAGACTATTCGTATTTAGGGGGAGATTGTTGGAACACAAAAATACAGATAGTTTACTAGATTAGATATCCCACCCCCGAGACACTTGTATAGTCTCGGGGGGAACAAGAACGTTGTAGTATCATAACTTATCCTAGTAAGGGTAGAGAGGTATCACAACCTTATGCTTGTACTAGTATAAATACCCTCACAAGTTGGTATCACTTGTGAGGTGTGTGTTGCTTAATAATACTTTATCTTTCTACACCAATCTTTCTTCCTTTTCTCTAGTCTTTCTCTCTCTCTACACCACCACCACCACAATATCATCTTCCTAAACTAGATATTAGTGGACCAACATAATCGTTTCCAAATTTGACCGTATCGATGAACTTTTGAACAAAGTTTACTAGTAGTTCGAGATTCCCAGTCATGTGCTTGGAGCAACCACTATCAACAATCCAAAGGACTAGTTGAACCACCTGCGATACAAGAAGAAAACATATATGGAAGATTGACAGAATTGGATCCCCATAATGAAATGGGTTCCATGTTGTTAGAGTTAGAAGGAACTTTCTTAGGAGTCCATTTAAATTTAGGTTTGTGTTCTAACCACTTCTGCCATTTCCTACTGATAAGAGCCTTAATCTTAGTAAACGCGCTGGGTGATGTTGGTTTCCTAGCTTTTGCAAATACAGGGTATTCTACGGCATTCTTAGAATCTATAGTGATCTAAGAATCGTTAGTGGTTAAGCTTATTGAGGGCTTAGAAACTACGGGATTCTTAGAAGCACGTGATTTAGGAGATTTGGATAAGCGAGATATAAAAAAATTTGCAACACACTTATCATGACAACCACTTATAACACAAGAACCACAAGAAACACACAAAGTAGTAACATTCGAATTAACAGCATTCAATATCATTTGTCACACTAACTATACTATTACATTTATCCAACGCAACATTTAAGCTAGATGTAACATGATCCTTATTCGATTTCCTAAGGTTATCTTCTACTTTATTCTTCTTCCCCGTAATGTGTTGCGAGATCCCATTCTTCCGTAAGGTGCTCTTAAGCTGTAACCCGCTAACACTAGTGGTGGCATTTACTCCTATGGAAGTGGAAGCAATCACATTAGGACTAGTTGTTTGTGTTTGTGTTTGTGATGTTGTGTCAATTTTATACATTCTTGGTGCCATGACTTTTGTTTTTTTTTTTAATTATTTTCTTTGTTAGGTAAAGTCTGTGAAGTGACTAGTTTTGATGAAATGTGTTTTCCATTCTCAGCTGGAGCAAACTGAGATTTTGGCAATGATGATCTCTTGACTTTTGGAATTTGAAGTTTACTATTACATTTATCCAATGCAACATTTAAGCTAGATGTAACGTGATCCTTATTCGATTTCCTAAGGTGATCTTCTACTTTATTCTTCTTCCCCTTAATGTGTTGCGAGATCCCATTCTTCCATAAGGTGCTCTTAAGCTGTGACCCGCTAACACTAGTGGTGGCATTTACTCCTGTGGAAGTGGAAGCAATCACATTAAGACTAGTTGTTTGTGTTTGTGTTTGTGATGTTGTGTCAATTTTATACATTCTTGGTGCCATGACTTTTGTTTTTTTTTTATTATTATTTTCTTTGTTAGGTAAAGTCTGTGAAGTGACTAGTTTTGATGAAATGTGTTTTCCATTCTCAGCTGGAGCAAACTGAGATTTTGGCAATGATGATCTCTCGACTTTTGGAATTTGAACTGGTTTGTCTACAGATAGAGGTTTTTCAGATTTAGTATTCCCAGACTTACCTTTTTCAACCATTCTCAACTTTTCTTTTAATTCATCGATCATTATTGTTGATCTTGGTGTTTGGTTCTCAGACTCTCATTCTCATATTTTGTTTCATTCAATGATTCAATCAACTTATTTACATCTTTCTTTGACTGAGAACATGTTTGTTTTAAAGAATCGAAAATTGTTTTGTTTTCGTTTTTCAGATGTTCGATTTCTTTTTTGTAATTTAAAATTTGAAACTTCATTGACACGTTCTCATCGTCAAGTTTTTCAACCTTTGATGTCTAGATTTTTTCAAATTTGCCTTTTCAGCACGGTTTTGCAATTCTATTTCAAGATTGTGGCAATGATTTTTTCATCTTTGAAAATTACGTTCAATTTGTCCAATTTGTTTTACATGATTCTCCTGGACATCATATGACTCTTTTAAAATCCTTGCATTTTCATCTTTTAATGTTTTGTTTTCTTGTTCTAATGCATGATAGTACGAAGGATCACAAGGGTATAAAGCAGCATACGTTACATTAGTAGTCATGACAGCTTCAAGGAGTCGGTCGATCTCATTTTCAAAACATTGTTTTTCCATTTTTGATCTTGAAATTCTTTTTCAAACGCATCGAAAATATTTATCATACCCTCTACTTCCTTTATTAATTTTGATTCAAAATGTGTTATACAAAGACGCAGATGGTCAATGGTAGGGTGAACTTCATTTTTGAACATGTTTCGAATTTCTTTGAAATTTGGTGATTGAAAATTTGAAGCAGTGGCTTCAGTTCGTGTTGAAATTATTTGTTCAAGTAGACTTACGTCTTCTTTAAAAGTTACCATGTACCATTTGACGCGACTCTGTTTTGGTAATTCTGCTGAAGAATTTTGATTATTTTGAAATATCTTTTTGAACGGAACAATATCGGTTGTAGAAGACTAAGATAAAGACCATTGATTATCATTATTTTCACGTTTTGGTGTAAAATGCTCATAAAGAGAATTTAATTTTGAATAATCAATTGGTGGTATTTCAACTCTTTGTTCATTTGATCGACTCCCTTCGGCCCATTCCTCTTATTCATCATCCTCATACACATACATTTTTATTGAAGGATCATAAAGAGTAACATCAATATATAACTTAGGTTGGATTTGGAAAACTTGTCGAAGGAAACGTTTATGTTTGTAACCAAGTCCAAATCTACGTGTACCATCATAATACAGATGAAGCTCGTGGCTGAGTATGTGAATCCTTTGAATAGATTTGTCCATTTTATAGATGATATTTTCAAGTGAATTTACTTTATGTTGCAACTCGATCACTTCGTCTTGGTATTTATGAACTTTTTCCCGTTATTTTCTTTTGTATTCTAAAAGTTTTCCATGATAACTTGAAAGCGATTTTCTTTGTTCATCAATTTGATCTTTGAGACCCAAATTTTCTTGTTCTATTTTAGACCACTTTTCATCACCAAGAACAGGTTCATGACCAGGAGTTTCCTTTAGTTGTCATTCATGTAAACAAGATTCTTGAAAAGCATTTTCAAAACTTTACTGTGTATCAATGATAGTTTCCAAATACTTCACACGTTCCTTATAGTTTTCCAGATCTACGGTCAAAGCACTATTTGCTTTAGTCATATTATCATTGACCGTATTGCACATATCAACCTCATATTTCATGTTATTGATAATTGATTCAATAAGTGCTCGATTATGATCATTTGGAGTTGCATGATCTTTAATTGCTGCATTAAGATTCACATATGGTTCTTCATAATAAACAATATCACTTTCTATTTGATTAGCCATATGTTATTCATTTAATGATTCAAATTGTTCAGAATGCTCGTCTTCGTGAGCAGACAATGAGAATATAGTTTACATGAAGCAAGTGTCAGTATAAGGTACCTCAGACACTCCAGCATCAAGTGTTGGACCTCCATTTGAATCACTGAGTAGTATTTCCTGAATGTTGGCCATCAAGATCACTGGAGCATTGAGTTCTTTACACTCGTCATCTAGTTCAATACTTGCACTAGCTAAGAAATGATTCTCAACCGCACTCAGAGTCATCCCATTTTCATCCTTTTTAGCTAACATCATTGCTTCCTTGAAATAGTTTGAATCACGAACCCTTGGTTGAGGACAAGCATTAGCCATATGAACTAAACGACGACAATTATAACACCTAATCACCCTTCCCCTTGTCTAAACATTTACATTCCTGATCTGACCAGTTTCAGCATTACCCATATTACCAACATTTGCATTAGTGACAGTTGCCCTTTGATTAGCAAACCTCTGAACATTCCCAGTATTCCCAGCACTCATTGAATTTCTAGTTATCTCCACAATCCTAGGTTGATTGGTTTGTCCACCTTGTATCACAGCTTGAGTACGTGGATTCGAAGAAGTTCTGAAACGATTGTTGGTGGTGGCAATATGGTTAAACACTCTTGCAAGTAAAGCCATTGCTTGATTGAAATTAGCAAATGGATCATCGCTGAAAACATAAGCAAATTCGGGTTGAACTTCAAAGTATTTGTTGGTCCAATGTGTTTGGTATAGCATAACTGGTTGAGGCTTGTAGAGCATGTGATTGTTGATAATTGTATAGACTGGGTAAGGCCAGTTGTTGTGGTGGTGGTGTGGGGTAGTATGAAGGTTGAGGGTTATTGGCTTGAGCAACTAATGCGATTGAATCATGGTTTTTAGTCAAGGCTCTTGCTGCATCAACTGCACCCTAGTTAAGTTTGAGGAAATCAAACAAATGGTCATAATTAATATCATGTAAGTTCTGAGTTTGTTTGACGATGGTTATGTAGTGATGCCATTCAGGTTCAAGTGAGTTCAAAAACTTAGTGTTTGTGATAATAACCTTAGGTAAGATCTCATATCGTTCCATGTCATTGAGAATTTGTGAGAAATGCTGATAATACGGCTCAAGTGACTCTCCTGGTGTCATATTAAATGTATCATAGATGTTGACTAATTTAGTTCCCATATCAGCTTTGCTCAACTCAGTTCCTTCCATGAGACGTCTCACACACTCTCAAATAAGCTTAGCTGTCTTACATGCATCAACACTTGAGTAAATGGTATTCGGTATTCCCAAGAGAATTTGTTGCATGGCATTTCCATCAACTTCATAATGACTTCTCTCATCAGCAGAAAGTTCTTCCAAAGTCATAAGTCGAGTGAGTTCTGGTCTAGTTATTGAAGGTATAACAAATGGTTCTGTGGAAAACTAGAAGGGGGGTTATTTATGAAAACTTTTGTTTACTTTTTAAAACTTCGATTCTATCTTATGTGAATTCAACTCTTGATCAATATGAACAAATATAAACAAATATAGATAAGCAATGCAAGTAAAGTAAATATAATGAAATGAAAGATAGAGATGGAAAGATCAAACCACAACACGGAGATTTATAGTGGTTCGGCTACAAGGACACCTTCCTTGCCCTACTCCACTCCTAGAGTCACCTACTCGAGAGTTTTCTTCACTATATCAACAAACTCCCTTAGGGCGGAGAAACCTTACACAACTTTAGCTTACACCGGTTTAACGACACAAAGCTAGATGTCGAGTTCTAATCGTAGCTAGAACCAATCTCAGGACCTGTACACAACTTCTACACAACTTAATCACGACTGCTTCACGACGGCTTCACGACTTCTTCACGATTCTTACGCTTTCTCCACGACTACTTCACGACTACTTCACAACTACTTCTACACTACTTCTTTACAACACAACTAGTTACTTACACTTAGATCTACTTATCACAACTATACAATACTTTACACAACTACAATGATGATATGAGTTAAGCTATAATACTTCTTCTCTAGTTGAAGGAGTATTCTTCTTTTGCACTTTGATGGTGGAAGCTTGGATCACTTGGAAACCAATGCTTAAGAGAATATGATCAAAGGGTTTTTAGAAAGGATTTACAAGATTTAAAATAGAAGGTTTGGGGTGCAAAAGGTGAGTAAAAATCCAGGGGAAGGCTGGTATTTATAGGCAGAAAACTGGACAGCTGGGAAGCTACTGGAGCGTGGCCGGCCCCCTTAAATAGGGGGGCGGTCCCCTTAAAATTAAGGGGGCCGCCTTGTATAATTAAGGGGGCCGCCCTCCCTAGCCGTTGCCCAGTTTTGTCTTTTTGTGGGGAAGGTTTTTCTGGAACATTTTTACTGATTTTGGTTGAAAATTTGAATTCATAATTTTATAGTGAATTAAACCTTTTTATTTATTACCAAAAATGTTTTTCTAAAAGATATAAAATGTTTTTGACATTTTATAAAAAATCTAGTGTTTAAGAAAATGTTCCTTTGATCATACAATGCATTAAGCATTAGTTCATTCATACCTTAAGTGATTTGAGTTGTAGAAATAGATATTTACAACTAAATACTTGTTTACGTCATAATTTTCCGATTAATGATTTTACATTTTGTGATTATCAAAACGTAGAGATATCGAAAAATATTAATAACGTGTTTAGGCATTATTTATATCAACAATCTCCCCCTTTTTGATGATTACAAAATCTAAACTCATTAAATTGAAAAGTCAATTTTTAATGAAGTATTTAGTGAGTTTATATTTATTTCTCCCCCTTTTTGTAGAATCAAAAAGGTTAGGCCGACAAGTTTTAGAAATAAAATTTGTCGGGACGATAACTCCCCCTTGATGTGTACTCCCCCTCGTTCGTGTGCATAAATGAAACGATATATGGGATTCTTGCAAGAAAAATATTAGAAGCACAAGCATATATATAGCAAAAATAAGCATGCATATAAAATAAAGACATTCATTCATAAAAGAAATGTTGTGTATAAATACACAAACATATAAGATTACATTCGATCCTACATAAGCTAGTAAGTAATGCAATCTACATAATCACTCTAGGAGTACATGATCTTCCATGGGGCTTGCACACAAAATGGTTTTGAAAATTATTTTTAATTAAGCATTGCATATGCTTAATTGGGTGAAAATGGAGGTGGTGGTGGTGTAGTGGGTGAAGGTGGTGGAGGTAGGTGGTGGTGGTGGGTTGGTAATCATGTGTTCAAGTGATGAAAACATGTAGTGTATCTCATCTCTAAGACCAAAGATTATGGTCCGGTTATGGATGCAACAAAGACAATTGTCACCATGGGCTTCAAGCAATGCCCAAGGTATGGGAAAGAATGGTTGTGGGATTGGTGATGGTGAGAAGTGAGCATCAAGAGGTGTGATGGGTGATAAGGAAATGGCAAGTTGGGTGGATGGAGGTTCTTGAGTGGATGGTGGTGATGATGTTAGGTGAGTGTTGATGTAGTCATTGATGGATGAAGTGGATGGTATGGAGGAAGATGATGCTCCATGGGTAGAGGGTGTTTTTTATGGTGCATTTGGTGCACTTGGGGATGAACTTTGAGGTGGTGGTGATGGAGTTTTGGTGTCATCTTGGGTTAAGTCAATAAAGAGTTGTTTTGGTGGTATGATGACAAGTCTTTGCTTCCTTGGAGTCTTAGAGATGGAGGATTTTGGTGATAACATGGTGGTTTTGGATGGTGAAGGATGATGGAATGAGAGGTGATTATATGGAGGGAATTTATAATATGAAAATGTGGTTGGTTTAGGTTAATTTTTGAGGTTTTGTTGTAAGATTCCAATACCAGTTCGTCCATAAAGAGAAATGGTAGCTGGGGCTAGATAAAAGGGGTCACATGATGCAAAAGAAAACAGTGAATTTCACTTCCCAGATGGCCGGTCCCCTTAATTGCTGGCCGGCCCCCTTAAAATTAAGGGGACCGCCTAGGGAATTAAGGGGGCCGCCGATCTGATGTTTTCCCAGGCGACCAAATTTTAAAAATTTCCAGAAAAGGGTCATTGTTAGGGTGTATTTGCAGCAAGATCCATTTGAATCATGTACATGAAGAATGATTAAATAGTGGCACAAACATGTTTGAATACGCATGTATACATTTAGGCTAAAAATAATCATATTATAGAATAAGCATGTTATTAATCATTAGCAAGCATATTAATTTTAAGCATAGCATTCAAGTTCTAATCAAGAAAATAGATACTAACATACTATAACATGCAAGAAATAAATAATTCTCAAATACAAAACAAAATAAAATGTCTAAACACAATATTGTTCTAATAAGCCAACTTCCACATCTCATCTTTTCTTCTTTCCGAAAATATTCTTGAAAGCTTTCCCTATCGACTTGAAACCACCTCTAACTTCTTCATGCATCTGTTGAGTTGTGTTGAGTAATGCGGTTTGTCGTTCAAATAGGATTTGTTCGGTTTGTTCGGAAGGACGAGGAACTTGATAATCGGAGTAGTTAAGTTCCGGGAGATTATCCACGAACCTCGTGAGAGATGGAGTACTGACACGTGAGGTGCCTTCCTCCTCCTCATCATCATCTACCCGATGACATGTGGAACTACGAGGTGCGTAGAGATTAGGGCGTCTAGATTTGCCCTTGTCACTACGAGATCGACGAAGTTGGCTACGAGAGAGAGGGCGTAGGACGGGATGAACGAATAGGTAAACATCACTTTCGAGATGAGGGAAATTTTCCATGACATAACGATAGAGACGTCAGACGGGTGAGGAACATGCCATAAGGAAGGTTGGCGTTGGGAGTGTTTTTGGCTGACATGATGCGATGGACAAAGAGGTAAGCCAAATTGTATTGTTCTTCTGCAACAATACAATACAACATGTGAGCAATGCTCGCCGTGAGATGATCACGGTGACCACCGGTACCGAACGCATTCTCGCGAATGAGTTCTTCCCAACGCTTCATGTCGGGGCGTAGCTCTTTAAGGATGATTTGGTTTGCATGAATTTCGACATTTTTTGACTTGATCCTTCGGCTAGTCGTACCACGTTCAAGCTCGAAAAGTCCACGAATGTCGTCAGGAGAAGGAATATCAGAATAGTACGGACCATTCTGAGGCCGATTTTTCTCAAGAGATGAGAGATCCCATTCATTTGAGAAAACGGCTTGACCGTTGTAAGGAATTTGCAGAATTTGACCAAACTGAGCTAGATTGATTGTGATAAATTCGTTTTGGATCATAAAGGAAATAAGAATATAGCCATATGGATCGGTTTGCACCGTCACTTGGCTATAGAAGTCTAGAACGAAGCGAGGAATGATTGGCTCATTAATTTTGAAGAGACAATCGAGACGAACATTTGAGAACATTTGCTCGATTTGATCGGATTGATAGAAAGATGGTTCGACAACTCTACCTTCGTGAATGTTTCTATTTTCGATGGGTCGATAGAAACATGCAATAGAAGGAGATATGCCGGGAGTTTCGAAGACTTTTAGAATGTAGGCCTTGGTTTTGGAAAGATCACCGACTGTAGCTTTAGGCATTTTCACCTATACAAGAAAGCAACACACAAACAAAAATAAGAAAATGACATGCATATATTATATATGCTACTTATGTGGAACGTAAACATACTTCGACTCTAAAACTTTAGTCCTAAGAAGTAGTTTACAATGTTCCTTAGTTTTAATTTTTAACTCGCTTAAAATGTATTTTATGATGTTAAAGAATAGTTACATGGATATTATGATAAGAAATCAAAAATATCCAAACGCTCCTTTATACGTCGTAAGCTACTTTGAAATGTGGCTAGACAAACATTAGATTGTATATCTAGTTATTTTTTACGAGTGTTTATGTTAAGAAACTTATTGAAAAAGGTGAAAACTTAGATTTTGACAAAAAAAAATTCTTTCAAAATGTTATGCCAAGCGCTCCCTTAATTATAAAAATAACTACTAAAATTTCAATATACATATGGATTATGTATCTTGATGACTCAAAACAACTAATTGCGTGTTTATAAACTTGGCAAGTAGTTGTGAACTTAATTTTGATTAAATTTCGATGACTCTAGCTCCTAATCCAAACACTCTCTTATAAAAAAACATTTTTATGATTCGAAAAAAAAAATATTTTTAGTATTAAGAGGTTATGATGTAACAATGTGATTAGTTTTAACAAGTGTTTATGGCATAATTCAACAATGTATAACAAGTTTTGAATATGAGTGTTTGGTTTTTCAAATTTTTGACATGAGGGTATCTAATTACTTAGTTTCTAGGTTGATTAAGCATTCTAATCCTATGGGGAGCATTTGATTATAACATTCTCAAAAATTCCGATTTTGAAAAATTAAGTAAAAGACCTAATTATGATTAGACTCAAAATTGGATGAAATTAGATAAAATGTGTATTGGAAAACTTACAAAATGTGTTGCTAATCGAAATATAGGTGTTTGCCCCTTGCGAAATTAGCCGGAAATGGTGATTTGGTGAGTGGTTTTGGGGTTGCAGCTCGTTCACAGCAGAGGGAGTGAGAGGTGTGTTTGAAAAATGGGGTGTTTGGCAGAGATTTTTGAAGGAAAAACGTTTTTGGAGGTAACAGTAGGCCGGTCCCCTTAATTATTAAGGGGGCCGCCCCCGTTTTCAAGCCGGTCCCCTTAAAATTAAGGGGGCCGCCGACCCAAAAAATTGATTTTGTCAAATTTTATTTCTGATAGCAAAATATTTTTATGTATATAGATAGATTTATTATATATATCAAAAATACGTTAGGTTTTATTAGCACGAAGAGGGAATACTTGGCGTATTTTATTAACATTTCGTTAACAAAATATATCTTGAGAATTTTGGATAAAATAATCAAGACGTCAAGCTGACGAAGGTGGATTTAAGGAATGAAAAGAGAATGTGTATGTGTGTGTGTGTGTGTATATATATATATATTAATTATGTATTTAGGTGGGATGTTGGATGATGAGGAAACGACGGAGATGGGTGCTAATGACGATGGGAGTTTGTTACATAGTTTTCTTGTTCGAAGGTTCAGCTCCGACTTCTATGTTGATCCACTCAACTCACTTCTCTTCATCACCATGAGTTTTGCGAGAGTGGACATAGAAGATTTTCATGTTGAACGTTATAGTCCAAAAGAGGCAAAGGGGAAAGAAAAGGTTCGAGGACGAACAATTTCTTTTAGTTCTAGATAGTCAACAAATGACGTATCTAGGTTATGAGAGGATATGTATAAATATATATATATATATATATATATATATATATATATATATATATATATATATATATATATATATATATTATAGTTATATAGGTATATAAGAAGAGAACTTACTAACAAACACATAAGTATTTATTAAACTAAGCATTTAAGACTAAAGAGGGCATGCAATAGGCTAGTTTATTAATCTACGCATATAGTGGTGAGCAAGAAATAGAGGCGTACCTTTTTGTCTTCAACATGTGATCTTCAAATACTTAAAAGAGTATTGACTTATAAAAGCCAATTACGAAAGAGATTCTGACTTTCCCGATGAGTTGAAATTCTAGCCACTTGGTCCCCATGGTCTGATTGGTCCATAGTTGTTTGAACCAAACATGGTTTGCAATTGACTCGGATGCATATATGGTGGAAGTATTCCCCAAGGAATGAAACTTGGTGGATTTGGATAATTCCACATTGGGTGACTATTATTTTGACGGTTTGGTCAATTTTGATTTCTTCTAGGTTGAGGAGTTTTAGGCCGAGGGTGAGGACTAGGTGGTCTTCTAGGAGGAGGTGTTTTTGACCTTAACTTTGGTTTAGAGTGTTCTACTTCATTTTTTAAAGATGGTTTATAAAAAGTTTTTACATCCTCATTACTAGCTATGGGTATTTTTCTATCTTTCATAAGTATATACTTAGGTTTTGACTCTAAAGGTTTTTGCTCACTAGTTTCACATTCAAACTTTACATTTTTAGTTTCACTATTTGAATCCTTAGTTGAATTAAATCCTAATCCGGTTTTATCTCCTGATATCCTTTGAATACTTATTATTTCCCTAAGTGAATTACTACTATTTTCAAATTTGTTAAGTTTACAAATTTCTTTCTTAAGTATTTCGTTTTCATTTTTAGTTTCTTGACATGTTCTACATTCAAAAACTTCTTTCCCTTTTTCTAAGTTATGTAGTTTAATTTTTAATTCTAGTATTTCCTTTTCTAATTGGTTATTTTTATGTTTTAGTGATTTATTTTTACTCGTTACTTTTTGACCTAGTTTGCATAATTTATTATATTCGTTATCTAAGTCTTTTTCATCTAATGATAAATATTCATCACTAAAGTATTCGGTTTCGGAATGTACCTCACTTGATGTCTTAGCCATAAGACATTTCTCCTCCTTTGTGGTTTCTTTCTCGTCTTCGTCACTATCACTCCATGCTCCTCCAACGAACGCCTTTTGGTTTTGCTCCTTTGACATCATAGGACATCTTCCGATGAGATGATTTGGATAACCGCATTTGAAGCACTTCCTCTCGCTCTTGCTACCTTTGTCGTCTTTGTTTCTTTGGAGTGTCTTTCTTTCATCATGTGGTTGTCTAACGAATCTTCCTCGTCTTTTGAAAAACTTCTTGAAGTCTCTTACGGCCATGGCATATTCTTCGTCATCACTATCGGAGGTTGAGCTATCCTCGTCACTTGATGCTTTCCTAGCTTTCAACGCGATTGACTTGCTTTGCTCTTTCTTTCCTTTGACCATCTCGGAGTCTTTCTTGATTATTGCTTCATAGACCTTCAAGTTGCCAATCAACTCGTCAAGTTGAAGAGTTGACAAGTTCTTTGATTCTTCAATCGCCGTAACTTTAGCTCGCCATTTTGGATGAAGAGCCCTAAGAAATTTCCTAACAAAATTCTTACTAGAAAAACTCTCAACAAGTGCCTTTAAACTTGTGATGATTGTGTTAAACCTAGCAAAAGCATTATCAATTGATTCCTCTTCCGGAATCATAAATTGTTCATATTGTTGAACAAGAATATCTATTTTATTGTCTTTGACTTGACTATTACCTTGGTGAGTTATTAGTGAAGAGTTCCAAATTTCTTTTGCGGTTTCACACATAAAGATCATTCCGTATTCTTTACGTGGTAACGCATTATAAATAACCATTTTTGCCTCATTATTTTTAGAAAGCTTTCTTTTTAAATCATCACTTTGTTTTTCAAAAGGTACTACTTCATCCATTTTAGCTTCAAAATTATGTTGAATGGGTAAAAAATCACCGTTAGTAATAACATGCCAAAGATCTAGATCTTTTGATTTCACATAAGTTTCGAATCGATTTTTCCAATATAGAAATCCATCACTTTCAAATAGTGGTGGTCTTTGCATAGATTGCCCTTCTAAATATTTTTCAGATTCCATAGATCGTTTCAAGTTTTAAAATACAGTTTATTTTAAAAATCTTGTTTGACGTGGCTCTTGATACCAATTGTGGAAAACTAGAAGGGGGGTTGAATAGTTTTACGTCTTTTTAATTTATGAAAACTTTTGTTTACTTTTTAAAACTTCGATTCTATCTTATGTGAATTCAACTCTTGATCAATATGAACAAATATAAACAAATATAGATAAGCAATGCAAGTAAAGTAAATATAATGAAATGAAAGATAGAGATGGAAAGATCAAACCACAACACGGAGATTTATAGTGGTTCGGCTACAAGGACACCTTCCTTGCCCTACTCCACTCCTAGAGTCACATACTCGAGAGTTTTCTTCACTATGTCAACAAACTCCCTTATGGCGGAGAAACCTTACACAACTTTAGCTTACACCGGTTTAACGACACAAAGCTAGATATCGAGTTCTAATCGTAGCTAGAACCAATCTCACGACTTGTACACAACTTAATCACGACTGCTTACGACGCTTCACGACTTCTTCACGACTTCTTCTCCACGACTACTTCACGACTACTTCACAACTACTTCTACACTACTTCTTTACAACACAACTAGTTACTTACACTTAGATATACTTATCACAACTATACAACACTTTACACAACTACAATGATGATATGAATTAAGCTATAATACTTCTTCTCTAGTTGAAGGAGTATTCTTCTTTTGCACTTTGATGGTGGAAGCTTAGATCACTTGGAAACCAATGCTTAAGAGAATATGATCAAAGGGTTTTTAGAAAGGATTTACAAGATTTAAAACAGAAGGTTTGGGGTGCAAAAGGTGAGTAAAAATTCAGGGGAAGGCTGGTATTTATAGGCAGAAAACTGGACAGCTGGGAAGCTACTGGAGCGTGGCCGTCCCCCTTAAATAGGGAGGCGGTCCCCTTAAAATTAAGGAGGCCGCCTTGTATAATTAAGGGGGCCGCCCTCCCTAGCCGTTGCCCAATTTTGTCTTTTTGTGGTGAAGGTTTTTCCGGAACATTTTTACTGATTTTGGTTGAAAATTTGAATTCATAATTTTATAATGAATTAAACATTTTTATTTATTACCAAAAATATTTTTCTAAAAGATATAAAATGTTTTTGACATTTTATAAAAAATCTAGTGTTTAAGAAAATGTTCCTTTGATCATATAATGCATTAAGCATTAGTTCATTCATACCTTAAGTGATTTGAGTTGTAGAAATAGATATTTACAACTAAATACTTGTTTACGTCATAATTTTCCAATTAATGATTTTACATTTTGTGATTATCAAAACGTAGAGATATCGAAAAATATTAATAACGTGTTTAGGCATTATTTATATCAACAGGTCCATCAATAATGACTTTCTTCATCCATTTTCCCCCATCCTTCTTTTGTTCAATATACCTCATAAAATGACTAGCCCATGGAACATAATTTCCTTTCTCGAGCATAGGAGGACGATTCTCGGAAACGACATCAATGATGGCTTGTTGTCCACTGGTGATTTGTTGAAGTTGATTGAGTGATTGAGACATTTTATTTTGTGTGAGCTAAATGATTTTATGGATATTTTAAATGATAAAGATATGTGTTGTATGTTTCAAATTGATGTAATAGATCTCCATGAAAAGTCCAAGTTTTAGCAACAAGGTAGTATAAGGGCAAAATAGTAAATTTGGTATAAGTGAGGTAGTAACAGCGAGGTAGTGAGAGCGAGGTAGAAGCAGCGAGGTAAGGTAAATCCTACCGAGCTGAATTAGGGTTTCGACTTTTTGACTTTTTCTATTGAGCTGGTTTTATCCTACTGAGCTGGTTTTCCTACTGAGCTGGTTTGAATTTCTCTCTACTTCGCTGAAAACGCGTTTTAACCAAAGTTTTAGGAAAGCGATTTAAAAACAACAAATTTTTGGAAAATATATTGTGTAAAACTGTTAGGAAATTAAGCTTAAGTAGTTAAGACTGTTGGAGGTAACAGTTAGGACTGTTGAAGGAAGAAGTTAAGACTGCTGAAGAGTATTGAAGACATGAGCAGTTAAGACTGTTGAGAGAAGAAGTTAAGACTGTTTATGATTTATGTAAAGTAGATAAAAACAACAAATTTATGGAAAATATATTGTGTATATCGTATAAGAATAGATTGATAGTTATCTTGTACAGGAATCCTTGGTCTATAAAAGGATTGCCTAGGTTAAGGTTTAGAGAGACAACACATATACGTATTAGAAAGATTCAAGGTTGTAAACCCTAGTGATAGGAAGATCACTCTTATTATTTTCTAATAATATTGAATCGTTGAAGGTTATTTATTCTGTGTTCTTTGTTTATTCAAATCATACAAAACACAAGATCTTCTAAATGCTAGCTAGTAAATTCCGCGTGCTAGACTAAGTATAATTCTTCGTATCACATCTAAAACAAGGAGTGTGTGTAGATCCGGTCAAGTGGTATCAGAGACAGGTTTGCTGATACATAGATTTAGAAGATCCGAGAAGAACAAAGATGGACATGGAAACAACACCATCCACAACCAACATTGCTGCTAAGCTTCCTATGCTTAAACCTAATGAGTTCGACATGTGGAGACTTCGTATTGAGCAGTTTTTCCAAGTGCAAGACTATGCACTATGGGAGATCATTGAAGATGGAAACTCTTTTACCCTAGTAGAAACAACAACTGTTGTTGATGGTAAATCTGAGATTACAGTGCAGACAAAGCCAACCACTAATGAAGAGAAGGCAAGGTACAAGAATGATATTAAGGCTAGAAGTTTGCTTCTGATGACCATTCCCAATGATCAGTTGCTGAATTTTAGTAAGTTCAAGTGTGCTAAATCTCTTTTCGAAGCTATTGTTGCAAGATATGGTGGGAATGAAGCCACCAAGAAAACCCAGAAGACCCTTCTCAAGCATCAGTTTGAGAACTTTACTGCAACAAGCAATGAGTCGTTGGATCATATGTTCAATAGGCTTCAAAAACTGGTGAGTCAATTGGCTGTTTTAGGGATTGAGATGCCTCAGGAAGATCTCAACTCAAAGTTTCTGAGAAGTCTACCTTCTGAATGGGCTATGCATGTGGTAGTATGGAAAAACAAGCCTGATATAGATTTCATGAGCTTAATGGATCTATATAGCAACTTCAAGATAGTTGAACATGAGATTAAGAAGTCTGCTGGATCAAGTTCAAGCTCAAGCTCAGGGAATTTGGCTTTTGTATCAACTCCCAGTTCATCAAGTCCTGATGAAGAAGTCCAAGTTAGTGGAGCAGTTGGGACTGCTAGTGCAAATCTTGGTACTGCTAGCACCTCAAGCAGTACTAGTGGACTTTTAAATGATGATACTTATTGTGCTTTCTTGACTACTCAGCACAATGGAAGTATGTTGACTCATTCAGATCTTCAAGAGATTGATGAAGATGATATTGAAGAGATGGATATTAAGTGGCAGCTCTCTCTTCTCAGTTTGAGAGCTAGGAGATTCTTGAAGAAGACTGGCAAGAAGATTGTCATAAACAGTAATGATGTTGCAGGGTATGACAAGTCCAAGATTGAGTGCTACAACTGCCACAAGAAAGGTCATTACTCAAGGGAGTGCAGATTGCCAAGTCAACAAGCTGGAAAGAGTAGAGCATATGGAAACAAGTCAAGAGTTGTGGAGGTTACTGATTCAAGCTCGAAAGCCATGGTTGCTATTGATGGCTTAGGATTTGACTGGAGCTATATTGCAGAGGAGGAAGCAGAAGCATCTACAGAGGTTGCTCTCATGGCATTTTCTGATTCTGAGGTACACGTTTCAAAATGTTCTAAATCTTGTGAATCTTTAAAAGAACTAGAAACACTTAAAACAAGATATGAGAGTCAGTGGAAAGAATTAAAAGAAACTGCTTTTAGCTTAGCAAATCATAAGAGAGCTTTAGCTGTGTTAGAAGAAAAAATTGTTCATTATCAAAATAATGAGTCTAAGTTTTCTGATGATATGATTATTGTTAAGAGAGACTTAATGTTTAGAGAGAATGAGATCACTGTTTTAAAACATGAGCTAGAACAGGTTAAGAAAGCTAAGGAGAACATACAGATGAGTGTAGACACACTAGAATACACATCAAAGGGTGTTCAAAAGATAATTGAGAGTCAGATCCAAAATAAAGCTAAGTCAGGCCTAGGATATAAGTCAGTTCTACCTCCTTATAGAGGAATTCCATCACCTAAAGGTATAGACTTAGAACACACAGGACTCCCTGAATTTCAATTTCCTGAACTTAACTATGGTCCTCAACCTAAGAAGGATGTAGTTGATAAACCTGTGTTTGTAAGTGCAAGTGATAAATCACTATCTGAGGACAAGGTGTCTTCTGATAGGTCCTTACCTAAGGACTCAGATGCTCCAACAATTGAGGAATGGACTTCTGATGATGAGGATGATCAGGCTGTGGTTAAGCCTGTTAGTGCTAAAGTGAAGGAACCAAAAGTTCCAAAGATGGTTAAACCTGAGACTGTTAGGCCTAGTTCAAATGCCAAACCTTTTAGACCAACAGTTAGGTATGCAGAGATGTATAGAACCACAAACAAGCCAAGAGGTAACCAGAGGAATTGGAATGACCTCAAATCCCACCAACTAGGAAAGGATTTTGTTTGCTATATGAAAGCCTGTTACTCTTGTGGTAGCTTTGACCATCTTGTAGCTTTTTGTGATAAGTATGTTAGAGGGTATTCAAACAAAAGCATGTGTCTAGAAAGACCTAAAACTCCTCCTAGGAATGATAAGATGATACCCAGGTCAGTTCTTTTGAGGTCTGGATCTAAAGCAGTTCAAACTGCTAGACCAAAAGTTCCAACTATCAGACCTATAAGACCAATTCACTCAAGACCAACAGTTCAAGGTGCAAAAATGTTTTCCAAATCAGCACCAAAAACTGTTAATAGACCCTTTCATCAGAAAGCAGTGGTAAAAAATAAAGTTTGGAAGCCTAAGGTAACAACTGCCAAGCCAGCAGTTCCAACTGCTAGCAAGGAAATTGGCACTGATGTGAATAAAAACACTGCTAAGGGAAACATGGGTAATGGTGTGAATGCTTCAGCATGTTGGGTATGGAGACCAATTAAAACCAATGGTGCTAAGACTGTTTTGAAAAGAATAAATTATGTTGATGCTAGAGGAAAGCCTAAGTCTGTTTTGGCTTGGGTTCCACAAGGAAACTAATTTTTCTTGATTGTGTGCATTGTTAGTCATATGCTTGTATTTTGTTTCTTTGTTTTTGGACTAACAATTGCAGGATTGGAGAGAATACACCAAGGGATTATGAATGCTTGATGTTTTGGACTAAATGGTGTTCCGGAGATTAGTATGTGATCTTTGCATACAACAAATGGTAATTGGTTCACCATGTCTTATCCACATAAGAACCAACTAGTCTAGAGCAAACGGTTTCTGGTAAAGACTAATCAAATCCATTGATGGTTGACAATTTACCAAAAATTGTATGGTTATCAGCTCACCATATCTAAATGTGAAGAGTTGGCTAGTCCAAAGCAAATGGCTATTGGTAAAGACATATCAAATCCGTTGATAGCTGATAGTTTGCTAAAACCTATGTATGAGCCATGTTATTTTAAAATTCTTATTTCAAAAGGTTAGGACGGCTCAATAAAAATTTTCAATAGTTGGGACGGTTAGTACAAAATATTGGTACGGTTCAACTAGCCGTTATGACTGACGTGTCGGTAATTAATTTTGGAGTAAAAACTAGCCGTTGGCGGTTTGTTGCGATTTTTACTGGATGAATTACGGAATTCGAGGGATCCTCTTATAGATATTTTAACTTTTATTTTATTATATTCTTATACTAAAATAAATAGTTACCATATTCTTTAAGTCGGTCAACTTGAAACCCTAACTCTCTCCATAAACTCTCAATATTACTTTCATCTTCTATCTTTTCACTCAAAATTATTATTCTTCACGGCTGTTAACTAATATTTACTACTAAGAATGGCAAGATTGGATTTTGTTAAGCGTCACAACCAGGTTGCATTTTT
This sequence comes from Artemisia tridentata subsp. tridentata, assembly GCA_021014915.2. Classification (NCBI taxonomy): domain Eukaryota; kingdom Viridiplantae; phylum Streptophyta; class Magnoliopsida; order Asterales; family Asteraceae; genus Artemisia; species Artemisia tridentata. The sequence continues at coordinate 306,258,334 of CP139509.1, forward strand.
AGAGAAAACAGAGCAAGGAGATGGGCCAAAATTTTATGAGGTTGTGGACTTTCTCAACCACTCTCACATAAGGTATGCTCTAACTGTTTCTCCTACTCTTTATGTTTCGCACATCACACAGTTCTGGCAGAATTCATCTATCTTGACAAGTGATGATGGAAACTTAGAAATTCATACTAAAGTAGATGGCATTAAATTTGTTGTTACCGAGTCTATACTTAGGAGACATCTTAAATTAAATGACTCAGATGGTATCCACACTATGCTAAATACTGAAATTTGGGAAGAACTTGAAAAAATGGGGTATAATACATCTGAACATAAATTGACTTTTCAAAAGGCATGTTTTTCACCCCAATGGAGATTTTTGATACATACTCTTCTGTGTTGTTTAAGTAATAAAAAGACTGCTTTGGAACAGTTCAGTAGCAATATTGCTATTGCTCTCATTTGTTTGTCTACAAACAGAGTTTTTAACTTTTCAAAAATATTTTTGAGGGTATGGCATCAAATGTTGATAGTAAAACAAAGTTTTTAATGTATCCCAGGTTTGTTCAAACAATTTTAAATAAAAAGAAAAACCTGCTTACAGAACCAACTGAAATTTTTGCTACGCCTAGTCTACAATCAAAGGTTTTTCAAAATATGGCTATGGCTAGTAGACTTTTTGAAGGGGAACCAATTCCATTATTTCCTCAAATGATTCAAACTGAGTTGGGTGAAGGTTCAGCAGTTCCAACCGATCCCCATCACACATCCACTCCAGTATTTGAAACAACCCAACAACCACCTATCACTTATAGGAGAAGGTCTAAACCTAGTCTAACTAGGGTTGTGACTGAATCCTTGCCCAAAGATTCACCTCTCATAGCAGGTAATACAGCTAGAAGTGATGAGGGTAGTTCTTCACAAAATGAATTGGCGGCTTTATGTACCAAGTTAGTAAACAAGGTTGACACTTTGGAGAAGGAGCTAAAGCAAACCAAGGAGGATTTCAAAGCTAACAAGGAGACTTTTGCCAAAGTCTATACAAAGCTAATAAAATGGGTGAAGAAGCTTGAAGAACAGTTGAAAAGAAAAGGGCAAGAGTGGTATTGGATGATGACTCTAATGATGATTCAGATGGCTCTGAAGGGGATGATGAAAATTCTTCCAAACAGGGGAGGAAATTTGGTAAAGAGAGGAAATTTAAAGATAAGGATAGATCAGGAGCTCAAAGGAGGAATGAAGAAGGTTCTGAACAAAATCAAGGTTTGGTTATTGGTTCAGGTTCTGGTCATGTTCATGAAGAAACAACTGAGACACATCAAGCAGTTGCAAATGAAGAAGCAGTTCAAACTGCTGAAACAGAGCAAATAACAGTTCAAACTGCTGGGTCAGAGCAACAAGCAGTTCCAACTGAAGAAACTTCGGCTGAACAAGAATATGAAAGGAGAAGAGCAGATAAAGGAAAGAAACCTATGACATCTGAAGACGTGGTTGCTGTTCAAGAACTTGAAAGGCTTAAAAGGTTGAAACCAAAAACTCAAGAACAGATTGATAATGATGCAGAAGTTACAAGGAAATTGGAAGAAGATGATTGGGCTGATGAGGAAGCTAAACAAGCTCAGATTGCTCATGATGAAGAATTTGCAAGGAAGATGGCTGCTGATGATATAAGGAATATAGCTGAATTCATGGAAAGAAAAAGATCAAATGAAGAAAATCAAGAAGAATTCAATGAACAGTTGCAATATTTTCTGGATTCTGATGTGATGGTAAAAGCACAAGCTTCAATGGTGCTTAAAGATAAAGAATTGAATGAAGATGATAAGACAGAGGAGCTTAAGGAATTTATACTTAAGAAGAATGGAGTTGCAACATGGAATGATCTGATTCATAGAATAAGAGAAAGACAGAAGTCAGGGTACAAGACAAAGTTACCAACAAAGAAGGAACTTGTTGAGGATATGAAGCATTATTTGAAGAACTCAGCAAATTACTTAATGAAGGATTTCAAGGGAAAGTCTTATGCTATCATTGAAAAAGAATTCTGTGAACTTATGCTATTTTGAATTCTCCAAGAAGAAGTTTCAAAACAGGTAAGAAGAGGGAAGCAGAATCTATGGAATCAGAAGTTGCTAAGAAACAAAAGTCTGATGAAGAAGGATTAACTGATGAGAAGATCAAAAGCATGATGGTGATTATTCCAGAGTCTTCTTACATTAAACCTTTGCAGGTCAAACATCCAATCATTGACTGGGAAGTGTTTACTGATGGTAGAATGAAGGGATGGAAGATTATTAGACTTGGAGATATTTCTGAAAGATATAAGCTGTTTGAAGATTTACTTAAAGGCTTTGACAGAGAATATCTAAATCAACTTTGGAGTTTAGTGAAAGAGAAATTCAGAGATATTGATCCAGTTGAAGATAAAGATAAAGAACTATGGGTTCAATTGAAGAGAATATATGAACCAGATGGTGGAGAATCGATATGGAGATTTCAAGCTCAAGTCAAGGATATCTCTTGGAAGTTATTTGGTACATGTGGAGTACACAGAGTATCTACAAAGGATGGAATAGAGATATATATGCTGGTTGAAAAATACTATCCACTTAAACTAGGTGTTTTGACAATGCTGGCATTTGCTAAACTAGAAGCTAATGAAGAATCTGAGATGGCTAATATGCTGGTAACAAAGATGTTCAACCTTGCACAAGAAGTAAAAGCTAGATCTAAGAGATTTGCTTGATGGGTATTTGAAAGAATTTTCAGCATTAAGAAGAAGAAGCTTAATTTGAAGAAACTTAATGATTGGAGTGAAATCATAAGTTTAGGGGAGGATTGTTAGGAAATTAAGCTTAAGCAGTTAAGACTGTTGGAGGTAACAGTTAGGACTGTTGAAGGAAGAAGTTAAGACTGCTGAAGAGTGTTGAAGACATAAGCAGTTAAGACTGCTGAGAGAAGAAGTTAAGACTGTTTATGATTTATGTAAAGTAGATAAATATGGAAAATATATTGTGTATATCGTATAAGAATAGATTGATAGTTATCTTGTACAGGAATCCTTGGTCTATAAAAGGATTGCCTAGGTTAAGGTTTAGAGAGACAACACATATACGTATTAGAAAGATTCAAGGTTGTAAACCCTAGTGATAGGAAGATCACTCGTATTATTTTCTAATAATATTGAATCGTTGAAGGTTATTTATTCTGTGTTCTTTGTTTATTCAAATCATACAAAACACAAGATCTTCTAAATGCTAGCTAGTAAATTACGCTTGCTAGACTAAGTATAATTCTTCGTATCACATCTAACACAAGGAGTGTTTGTAGATCCGGTCAAAAATGATTCCACCCGTAAAGATTCTTGTAAAATCACTTGTTAAACTTGACCAATGAAAGCTTTTTGTGAATTAACCTTAAAAATAACAAGATCTAATCTATAAATACTCGCAGTGAGGTAGAAACACAATAGAAAATGCACCAAACTTTGGAATTTGATGATTTTCAGTTTAGAAGACACATAAGAAGTCTAAATTAAGTCAAAAATGATCAATAACGACTATGTATAACAAGAAAACAACCACCAAAATGTTTTGACACAATTCCTACTTCGCTTTTTTTTAACGTGAGCTAAAAACTTGAATTTTTTAAAACAAAAACACATCTAAATCATCACCATGGTGCTCTGATACCAATTGTAGGTTTCCCTTCAATCATTATCCTCACACAATGAGTATAACTTAGAATAAGAGATTTAGAATGAGAGAGAGAGAGGCGAGGTAGAAAGATAGTTGAGAGAAAAAAGTATTATTTCTTGGTGAAAAGTACAACTACACAACTTATCCAACCACACCCCTTACCATGAGGTAAGGGGTATTTATACTAGTGGAGGCAGCGAGGTAGGCAGTGACAGTGAGGTAGAGTTAGGCCTATTGGGCCAGACTCTATATTCTTAGTTATATTACAATGTGCCTACGTCGCTTCATACAATAAAACATAAAATAAAACAAATATTGTTTATACTTATTACAATGACGAGACCTAGAATAATAACACTTCTAGAATGAATCCTAACAAAATCGAAGAAAAATATGGGTATACATATATGGAAAAGATCGTGGTGAAAAGGGAAGATGAGAAAGAGTACACCTTTACGGAAGCAGATTACCCTGACTTGAGCTTGAACGAATTCGATGACATGTATCTGCTCAAAGTTAAGAACAAGACGTTTCATTTTCCAAGAAACATCCAATACACCTTTATCACCTCTCTCCTGCTCTTCATAAGAAGTATAATCATCTAAGAGAGAGTCGAAGATCTACAATTAGGGGTTGAGAGTTATCTGAAGCAACTAAACCTAACACAACCACTTCTACATTTCCCAGAGATAAAAGATGAAGCACAATACACTCTGAATAAAGAGTCTGCATTTGGATTTACCTAAAAGAGTGATATCACCATCAACTGCTTCATGGCATATGACGAACTTCACAAGTTATGCGATGTAACTCTCACAAAGGTTCGAGAAGGCTTGGACGTAAGACTCAAAGATCAACAGCTTCATAAGACCAAGACAAAGAGATGGAATTCAGCACAAGCACGGGATGTGAGAAACTTCATCAGCCAAATTGATCGTGTTCTAAAACGCCGAAGGCAGATGCGGAGATTGGAAAGTTATGTTGGCGGAAGACCAAAGTTCAACATCCATAACTTTGAGTGTCCTGAATGACTTGTAATAGCTAGGGAAATTTGGATCAAATTAGCTTAAGTAGCTTAGTTAGTTTTAGTTAGAGCATTTGAACGATGTCTATAATAATTCTAACTCTAAACATTCGTAGTAGATTAATATTATGATTGATTGTGTTTTCTAAAACCTTGAGCAGAATTATCTCAAGAATTTTCAAAAGTATTTCTTCAAATAAATTTCAAAATTCTGCTCAAGTAGACTTACCCTCGAATACGTAAACATTATTTGAGGGGAGTATTCTTTATTAATAGAAAACCAATTTGACGATAAAATAATGGCTTATGCACACGTTTAAGTGAATAACCCATTTTTTCAAAGAAAGGACCCTGTTGTACGTATCAGTGCAACAATCCTCATATAAGGAGCGAAAGCTTCTTATTCTTGAACAAAATTTACTCAAAATGTTTCAAAGACTTTTCAAAAGTTTTTCAAAATTTTGTTTAAGACAAAAACACTTTGATTTTTTCAAAACGTTCTTGTGAATCCGTTTCTTACCGTTTCATTTCAAAAACCTCAAAAAGTATATTTTAATCATCATTGTTTTCAAAAACAACAATGATATGTTATTTTTGAGGGGGAGGAATGAGTAAAATATGATAAGTACGGTATCTCGAAAGAGCTCCACTCAGATATAACCAACGAATTGACGAGAAAACTATGTTAGTACTCAAAAAGACTTGTCAGGGATGGATAATAATTTCAAGCTGGTCTAACCAGTGATGTAAACATGTTTTGCAAAGGACTTGTCAAAGTCGAAATGTATCATCTCGAGAGACTTTCTTTGGACTTGCACCGGGACAGGTAATAATTTCAAGTTGGTCTAACCACTAATGTAAACGTGTCTCGCAAAGGTCTTGTCTATTGAAAGTTAATCAATTCAAAAGTGCGAACTCTTTCCTCAATGTGCAGATTTACCTTAAAAACGTATGCTCATGTGGAGGGGGAGTATTTCTGAAATACAAAACTCTCAAACTGTTAAAAAAAATGTGTTTCATATTCATAAACACTTTGAGAGATTTTCACAAAAGGTTTTATGGCAACACGATCGACATTGAACCAACCTAGGATAATCATGGAGTAATTAGGTGATTAAGGTTAGGTTTATGTCCTACGATCCAGCCAGAGCCGGAGGGATCTACCCAGGGGCAATACCCATAGCTAGTATTAGAAGTCCTTAGGTATGATTGACAAATGGAGTAAAAGTGATGAAAGGGGAAAGAAGGGGTTTAAGAATTTACAAAAAAATTATGAAAGGGTGAAAAGAAATAGACCTCCATAAACATGTAATCTATCGACCTCTCACTCTGAGATGTGTTTGTATTGAAAAGGAGGCAGTCTGCTCCAGCCTCCGACCACTAAAACCAAAACACACTTAATTGAGTCTAGAGTCATGAGATTCATCAAAAGATCTCTTAGGACACACTTTCATATACATACACTTGTGTTCGCCAAAAAGTACACAAGTTTTATATGAGTCTTTTGTAAGATCTTTGGATCTTGCCTCACATATCATGGTGGTTGTTTCATGTTTCAAACGGTCTACAGTCGTGGAGTGATACTTTGGTATACTTCAGTGGGGAATAGTCTAGATTTCGATTTCTATCTCGTTTAGGTCTACTCACTAGATTCCTATCAAGTGAGATTTTTCTTTTTATTTTATAGCTTTCATTTAGTCTATCTTTTATTTGTTTCGTTTGTTCGTAAATCTTGTCATTTACCACAATGGTGAATGATATGCCTTTAAACCAAGATCCACCACACCAAGACCCACCACACCAAGATCCACCACGCCATGACCCACCAGACCCACCTCGAGCGTGTACTCTAGGTGAGTACTCCAAACCAAGCCTCCAAGGCTATCCTAACACCATTGAGCTTCCCCAAGAAGCCAATGTGTCTCCCTTTCGAACTGACACCATATGGTTGGTGCAAAACGAATGTGCATTCCATGACTTCATGTCGAAGATCCAAACCAACATCTTAAGGATTTTCTTAAAATTGTTGATTCTATTGACCTTAATGTTGGAACTTAGGAGACGACGCGCTTACGTCTCTTCCAAATCTCTCTACGTGATCAAGCAAGCAATTAGCTTGAGGGTCTACCCGGGGGATCCATCTCGACTTGGGATGATCTTAATTCTCCTTTCCTCGTAGAATTTCCCACCAGGGAGAACTACTAAGTTAAGGAATGACATTTTGATGTTCCAAAAATGTCAAGGTGAAACTCTTTACGAAGCGCGGACTCGTTTCAAGGACTTACTTCAAAAAGTCCCTGATCATGGCATTAACCCTTTGGCTCCAAATCTAACTTTTTATGATCATGTCGACTACCCCACAAGACGAGCAATTAACTATGCCGTCGGCAAAAAATTCAATAGTGTAAATATAGAAAAGTGCTAGAAAGTCATCGAGGACTTAGCACAATACAAAGAAGAAAAATGGGAGGATCCGATTTTTCTTAAAGATGGAAGTCTGGATTACATTAACCCAACCCAAGAGCAATTATTTGAAAGCATGGAAAGACAGGTGGAGGAACTAATGAGGGCCGAGATACCTATGTACGATCATAAGACAGATTTCTGTGAGAATGTGAATCTAGTTGGAGGATACATATCCCTAGAAATACCACAATAGGAAGAATTCGAAGGGATAATGTTAACATTCGTTAAAAATCAAGAAAACCAAATCTAACAATTGGAAGCTCATGTGGACAATACAAGGAATATTTTTATGAAATTAGCCAATGATTTCATAATGATGTTAAAAGAAAAAAATTTGAGGGAATCTTCGCCTAAAAAAATTGAAAAACTTTTCGAACTCTTGGAACTTATTGAAACAGGCACTAACCCCCCTACAGTAAGAAATCATACAATCATAAAATCCTCTCGATCTTCCATGTCATCCGTATAGATCTTAAAATAATGTTCCTCAGCAGTCAACTGAATCCCTGCTCCTTCTTCCTGTGCCAACAACAACGCTTTCTGATGATACGTTGCATCCCTCTTTCTAGCTTTAGCAGTAAAATTCTTTGCAATATGACCTACACCCTGACAGTTGTAACACTTTATCTGATTACCCTGATTCACATTTCCATAATTCCCAACAACTGGAGCTGCAACATTCCCATTCTGATTACCCACTGTCTGGTTCCCAACATTCTGACCCTTCTGATTTCCAACAAACTGACCCAACTAATTTCCAGCAAACTGACCCATCTGATTTCCTGCATACTGCCCTGCATTCCGCATATTTTGATTACCCATCTGAAATCCAGTAGCATATCTCTGCTGATTCTCAATAATTCCAACCATATGTCCTCCTTGACCCATATTGAAACTCAACTGAGCAATCTGCTTGTTACGAGTGTTCAATGAAATCATTTAGTTGTTGGTTGGTATAGAATAGCGTCCTTGGAATGTCATTGTCAAATAAGCAAATGCTTGTGCCAAAGCTGCTGTAGATTCATCGTTGTTAGTAATTTCTGGTACTTGGAATTGTGGATATTGTTGTTGTAGAATAACTTGTTGTTGTTGTGGGTAGAATTGTTGTTGTGGGATGACAGTAGTTTGTTGTTGTGGAATGTATTGTTGCATGTAGTTGTGAGTGGAAGATAATGATGGTTGATGTGGTGTGTACACTGGTAAAGGTGTTGGTGTGTTAGCAATGAGTGGGAGAGGATCATGATTCTTTGCCATTCTTTCTTTCCTTACTTCATAGGTTTTGCTTTAGAAAATCGTAGAGCTGATCACAATTCACCTGATGTAAGTCCTTTGTTTGGTTGACAATTGTGACATATCGTCCCCTTTCTTCTTGAAGGTTGTTGATGAATTTAATGTTGCTCGCGATTATTCTTGGAGTCAACTTGTTCCTGGTTAACTCATTCATTAAAGTGCAAAACCAGTGGTAGTATGATTCAATGGATTTTCCTGGAGTGGAAGTGAACTTCTCCCTTTCAGTTAGCAGCTTGTTTTCCATGTCTTGTTGCCCAATTTCTATTCCACAACATAGCCTTCTAACTCATTCCCACATTTCATATGCAGTTTCACAGCTATCTACGACAGCGAAGATCTCTCGTGGTAATCCTAGTTGGATTAAGTGCATTACCATATCCACAGCTTTGATCTGCTTCTTATCATCATCGGTGTATTCTGCTTCTATTTGTTCACGAAGATGTGGTAAAACAGGAGGTGTTCCATTAGGATCTCCAGGGTCTTGAATTTTTCGAGGTTTGAAGGGTCCGTCCTTAATAGATTGGAGCATGAGTTTTCCACCAGACTTGGTTCTGATATAAAGAACCATGCGACTTGTCCATTGAAGATACCTATCTTTTTCAAGCTTTGGAGGACGGTTTTCAACACGGGCTGCATGAATGTCTTGTTGAGTTGCCATTGATGAAGGTATGTGTGATAAAGTTGATCTTGGATCGGTTCAACGATATAGGAGTTGTGTTTGTTGTTGACTAAGGTCTGTTGTAGTGAAAATTTGGTTTGAAATCTTAAAATCTTCAAAAACTTCTTTCCAGAGTGATTTCAGGCTTCAAAAATTTTGGTACCCGGCGTAGTGGGGTAACCTCACAATATTCAGTCTGCTCCGGTCATTTTGACAGGTATTTAACTGAAAATAGAGTTACGATTCAAAATTTATAAAGGTTTGAAGTTTTGCCGCAAAATGGTCAAATTATGATGTAGATATGCAAAGAAACCTTAGATATCCGTAAGACAAATTCGTAAAACAAATTTGAAAACAAATTCATAAAACAAATTCGTAAAACAAATTCGTAAGACAAACTTGTAAAAGAAATTCGAAAGTTTTCTTCTAACTTATCCAAGCTAGAATAAATTCCCCAAGTCGAAATATTCCACAAGCGTATCCAACCTAGGGAATTACTGAGTAATCCTTGTTGCCCAAAGAAACTGTAGCAGCTGCAAATTCGTAAGACAAATTCGAAAGTTTAGGATTTTCAACACATATTCGAAACTTGAGGGTTTTGGAACATATTCGAAACTTTAGGGTTTAAGAACATATTCGAAAGTTTGTCAAAATTTTGCAAACCAATAAAAACCCACTTTTTGACGTTTTTGATCCGTTCTTTTTGCCAAAACTCACTTTAAACTAGAAAACGTAAAAAATTGAAACTTTATTATGAAAAGCCCACGTTTTGATATAAAAACGCAACTTTTCAAAGCTCCAACTCAAAACACGAAACACAAAAACTCCTAAATCATTGTGTGGCGATTGATACCAATTGTAGGACCTTATATCTATCAACCTTATCACAATATATGCTCGGTTTTTGTGGTACAAGAGAGGTGGCGTGGTGATGTTGTAGAGAGAGAAAGAGAGGAAGAAACTAGAACTTGTATTTCATAAAACACACACTTACAATTTCAAGCACACCTCTGCAAATGAGCTATGAGGTGCCTTTTATACTCCAACATGCCATATGAAATGGGCTTTCAATAGGCTTGCCTAATGGACTTGGTTTACACTTTGTTTATAAGGCTTACATGATATACTAATAGATACCAAGTGTATAGCCCAATAATCTTAACTAATACATTATCTATTAAGTGCTACAAAGTTCCTAATTGTGAATGACAATCACTTCTTTAATGCTAACAAGTATATTCTAGTAATCGTTGATGACTATTCCAGATATACTTGGGTAAAGTATTTCAGATCAAAAGATGAAACACCAGGCATCATCATCACCTTCTTGAAGCGTATATAAGTCCTTCTACAACCTCCACTAAGGATTTTCAGAACGGACAATGGCACATAATTCACCAATCAGGAGTTACAAACTTATTTTGAAGATGTTGGCATCACACATCAAACTTCAGTCGTGAGAACTCCACAGCAAAACCGGGTAGTTGAAAGAAGAAATCGCACTCTTGTTGAAGCCGCCCGAACAATGCTGATCTATTCTAGTGCACCATTATTCCTATGGGCTGATTTTGTTACAACTGCGTGCTTTACTCAAAACAGATCTCTAATCCATACCTGTTTCAACAAAACACCCTATGAACTAATTAACAACAGAAACCCTGATATCTCATATCTTGACGTGTTTGGTGCTTTATGCTATCCTACAAATGACACAGAAGATTTAAGCAAACTGAAACCTAAATGTGATATTGGAATCTTCATAGGCTATGCAGATAACTCAAGGGCATTCAGGATCTACAATCGAAGAATGAGAAGAATCATGGAGACAATGAATGTAAAATATGATGAAATTTCAAAAATGGCTTCTTAGATACTCGCTCTAGAATTCGTGCTTAACCCAATGGCTTCTAATCACAATGGATTAGAACCCGGACTAAACACTCAGACATCTGGACACATCAGTTCAGGACTCATACCTAAAGAAGCTCCAACAAAAATTTGTGATAAACCTAAAGATCAAGAATTGGAAAACTTCTTCGAGTTAATGTTTAATGAATATTATGGTGGAAATTCGACAAATGCATCAAGACATCATTCCACTGCACCCTCTCAACAAAATCAACAACCACAATCACAAGATGCATCAACAACCGTCGAAAATGAAGCACCAACTACATCAAATTCATGTACATTAACCACACAAACTCCAGTAATTGAAATCATTCTACCACAAAATGTTGCACATGAGCAAGAACAACCAATTCAAGAAGAACAATCACCAAACCATATAAATGCTGAATTAGAAGAATTCAACAATCCATTTGCTACTTAAACAACGGGATTTGTTGAATCGTCTTCAAGAGGTCAAGAACCTAGTAACACACATATGATAACTCAACGGTATCCTTCAGAACTTAAATGGACAAGAGATCATCCACTCCATCAAGTGCTCAGTGATCTACATCAGCCAGTAATGACGAGAAGCAAATTAGCAACCAATCCAGAACTCTGTATCTTTGCACTTGCTATATGCACGGAAGAAGAACCAAAGAACATTCGGGAAGTAATGGAAAATGAAAGCTGGATTGAAGCAATGCAAGAAGAATTTCTACAGTATGAAATACATGATTCTTGGGAAAAAGTTGAAAACCCGATCAAAAAACCGGTTATCAATCTCAAGTGGCTATGGAAGAAGAAGCTGGATGAAGAAATGGCTGTAATTTGCAACAAGGATCGTCTAGTGGCTAAGCATTATTGTCAAGAAGAAGGGATAGATTTCAAAGAATCATTCGCGCCAATGGCAAGACTAGAAGCGGTTCAGATATTTCTAGCCTACGCAGCTCACAAGAACGTCATGGTTTACCAAATGGATATCAAGACAACTTTCTTGAATGGAACAATCAAAGAAGAAGTTTATGTTAGTCAACCCGAAGGCTTCATCGATATGGAACTTCGAAACCACGTATACATGCTAAAGAAGGCCATCTATAATCTAAAATAGGCTCCATGGGCATGGTATGATGAACTATCTTCCTTCTTATTTCAAAACCATTTCACAAAGGTATTGTTGATCCAACTATTTTTACAAGGAGATACCAGAATGACATCTTGATCGTTCTGATTTATGTGGATGTCATTATTTTTACCTCCACAAATCCAAAACATTCAAATGATTTTTCAAATCTCATGAAGAGCAGATTTGAGATGTCAATGATGGGGGAGCAATAATATTTTCTTAGACTTCCAATTCATCAAACCCTAACTGGTATTTTCCTAAATCAACACAAATATACCTTAGAAATCCTTAAGAAACATGGAATGGACTCACGTGATCCTTCTAGTACCCCAATGGCTACTACCACCAAACTGGATTCTGATTTGCACGGGAAACCAGTTGATCTGAAACAATATCAGAGCATGATTGTTTCTCTCATGCATCTAACAGACAGTAGACCCGATATCCAATTTGTTGTATGTCTATTAGCACGATTTCAGGCTAAGCCTACTGAGAATCACCTCAAAGAGGTAAAAAGAATCTTTCTATACCTCCGAATGTCTGTTGACATGGGACTTTAGTATCCGAAGGGATCTGGATTCAATCTTATAGCCTTTTCAGATGCAGACCATGCAAGTTGTAAAGACACAGCAAAAAGTACATCAGGTGGAGCACAATTCTTAGGAGAAAAACTAGTAAGCTGGTCATCAAGGAAACAAGACTATATTGCACTATCAACTGCAGAAGCTGAGTATGTATCTCTATCGACATGCTGTGCACAAGTACTTTGGATGCGCACACAGCTGACAGACTATGGCTTTCACTTTGACAAAATACGTCTGTATTGTGATTCGAAAACCGCCATCGCCATCTCATGCAATTCTGTACAACATTCACATACAAAACATATCGCAGTCAGTTATCAATTCATCAAAGAGCTGGTGAAACAAGGTACTGTTGAACTTCATTTCGTCAGGACTGATTACCAACTCGCTGATCTATTTACCAAAGCCCTTCCAAAATAATGGTTTAAGTATCTAGTTCACCGAATTGGAATGCTAAGCCTAACTCCAGAAAAGTTAGAGAGTCTTCTCGAATCTTCTTAAAATATCAAATTCAAAAAGCTTCGCTTAACTGTAAATAATTTTTGAAAAAAAAATACAAAATTGGAAAAACAAACTAAAACAAAATACAAAAATTTAAAATTTAAAAAAAAAAATCCAAAAACAATATAAAATTTCAAAAATACAAAAACATCAAAAATATTCTTCTACCGACATGTCTCTTGTATAATCGATAGTTTTTATGTTTCTGGAAATATCACCAAAATGATACGAAAATATAAATATGCTTGAGCAAGAGTTCATCAAAATGATTTCAAAACATGTTGTTTCTCAAAAACATTTCTACACAATGACTTATGGACAATTTAGTTCATAACTCGGTCTTAAATTTTTTTAATGGCTTGTGAGTACTTCAGCTTACAACCCGAGCTTAAATCATGAAATACATTCAAATGAAAGACTGTAACTCGATCTTCAAAAAAAGCGAATTTTGTACGCATAAGTGCTTTCTTTGCTAAAGAAAACGAAGAGAAATCTTCTTGTTTTTGAAAAATTTACCTAAATTTTTTAGATTGTAAAATCTTTTAAATTTTTCAAAACAAAAATGACTTCTAAGTATTTCAACTTAGGACTCGTACTTCAATAAAAAAAAGTCTTTTTCAAACATGTTTGAGTATAAACAAACAATAAAAAGATCTTAGAACCAAAAACTCGTTTCCAAAAGATTTGTGTATACTTCAGTTCAGAACTCATACTTTCAAAAATGAAACTCTTTTCTATTGAAAAACTCATTTTCGCAAATGAAAAGATTTCAAAACAAAACCGAATTTAGCACCTGTTTTCGACATTAGTTTGCCCAAAAAGAACTTTCTTAATCACTGTGGGTGAAACTGTCAACATATTTTCGTGCTCAAAGATAACTCCCTCCAGAACTTCAATTTTTGAATGCAAGTTCAAACAAAAAGCTTTTATAATGAGAGAGTATAAACTCAAAAACAAATTTTCATACTAAAAAGAATCTGTTAATCTCTCCTAAAGCTTTTTCAAAAACATATCGTTTAATCAGTTGATATCAAAAAAATATCACATATATGCTATTTTTTAGGGGGAGAAAAATGTGATTAAAATGTAATCTAATGAATTCGTGATCGATATGGAATCTTAAACATTTTGCTTGGCTCAAAAGTGATTATTTCAAATAGACTTGTATCGTGACGGGTAATAATTTCAAGTTAGCTATTAGAGCCAATCATCACCTAAAATTTGATGATGTATCTCTTTAACTAGCGACTTAAACGTGTCTCGCAAAGTCTAATCTTATTAGAATAATTCACTAATTTCAAAGGTGTTTTTACTCAAACCTCCATGTGCAAAAACCTTTACAAGTTAATTCAGACGACGTGGGCTTGCCATATAGATGTAGCGCTTGCAAGGCAATTCAGAAGACGTTAACAAGATGTAGCGCTAGCTAGGTTACGCTAGCGCTTGCCATAAAGAAGCTAGCCAGAAAGCAGGTCAGGCAGGCGAGCGATAGTACAAGCAAGCTAACACGCGGGCGAGGTTGAAGGGGTCTTGCGCAACCTTCGGATTGTCGCAAGCGCAACCTTTGACCCCTTCGTCGACAACCTCTCATTTGTTCAACTACTCGCGGGGCCTGCTGCGTTTAAAGAAGCTCCACCCGGGAAAAGAGTGGAAAGCAGTTTTGATAGATATGATAACGAAGAGGTTGCATTGAGATCTTCTATCCAAGGATCTCGATCTAGGCGAGAGGTTGCGCTTGCCATGCTGAACCAACTTTTTCCTTTATTGACTGGTGGTGAACCCTCCTCTCTTCTTTCTGGGTTCGCCCGTACCAGCTAACTCGCTTTCCTCCTAAAGGGTCAAAAGGGCCTACCTGTGCAACAAGAGCCTTAAGTGTATCGTGAAACGTTTGTTTTCAAAATATTCAAAAGCACATATGTAGGGGGAGTATTTCTTCAAAACAAAAACTTTTAAAGTGTTACCAAACCTGTTTTCATGTGTACACTTTGACTGATTTCCAAAATGGTTTAAAGGCTGAGATGTTTCAACAAACCAACAAAACCAATTCTTATGTTTATGAAGATATAAGGCGGTTAAGTTTAGGTTTTATCCCATGATCCAGCCAGAGCTGGAAGGAGATACCTAGGGACAATCCACTAGTTAGGGTAGAAGTCCTTAGGTATGATAAAAGGAGTAACTAGAAAAAGGGAAAGAAGGGGTTGAAGAATTAAAAAGAAAAGTTGATGAAAGGGTGAAAAGAAATAGCCCTCCATAAACTTAGGACAGAAACCGGGTCAATTCATATGTTATCTCTATTCACAAAGATGATTAAGATATTCAAGACAGACATCATGGACCCAGTGATGCAATGCACAACCCATTCCCAGCTACTTAAGTTTTTCATAAAAGATTCTTGTTTCATTTCTCACGAAGATAAACACGTAATCTATCAGCCTCTCACTTGGAGATGTGTTGATAATGAAAAGGTGGCACTCTGCACTAGCCTCCGCTCACTAAACCAAAATGCACAAATTGAGTCTAGAGCCAAATGAGATTCACATATAAAATCTCTTAGGACACATATCAATCATACATTTGTTGTTCATCAATAAGAACACAGATTGTAATCTTAGTGTCCTTCACAAATCTTAGTAATCTTGCCAGAACATTCATGAGTGGAATAACATTTGTGATCCACAGTGATCGAATGGAAATTCCTACCAGTGTCAACATCAAGCAACACTGATAGCAGGTCACTTCGTTAACTCTTTGTGAATTAAGCTTAGTGTTTCTGGGGTAACTTATGCATTGAAAGGTCTATAGTTGTGAAGTGATATCTCGATATACTTCAGCAACTCCTCAGAATTATTGTAAGCTCTTGATACGTGTTGATCGGGTCTGAAATTTCTAATGTATCGTCTACCTAATTGCATCAACACCTATACTAACAGGCAGTGTACCCGATCGTACGTAGTGAGGCAATGGTAAATCCGAGGTCGTCCCAAGAGCTATAAGGTAGTCTATCTATTTGAGTTTTAAACTAATCAACTTAATTATCATGATTAAATTGAAGAAATAAAGTAAATACTGAAATGAAATGCGAGTTTGTACTAATCAATGAGAGAAAATGGGTCAACCTAGTTAACCCATAATCAATGATATGTCCTTGTTTCTACTGCAATGTCTATTTACTTCTTTCGTTGGTGATTCTTATTTTACTAGCCATAGTTGGTCATTATGACTAAGCCTATAGTTCCTAGTCCAAGTATGACGGTCATCACATCAATACTATTCCCTAGTCATTACGCATCAACTACCGATGTGACTTGTCCACATGCTAACTTATGGTCATTTTCGCACTAAGAAGCCTAAGTGTATCATTTAAGCAACTAATCTAGCATTGTTTAAGTATTTTTATTTATTTAAATGGTGACTTGATTTGTCCCTATACAACCAAAGGGTCGTGAATCCCTTGGTCAACCTGATTTCCAAAGGAATATGGTCAATTCTCCTAGTGGTCAAGAACTAAATACTACTACAGTGCAAGGATCGAATGACAAGCACATAAATAACCAACGAATTCAATAAATAAATGACAAAAAAATGAACATAACAAAAGATTACTTCATAACTAGGCTAACACCAAAGGTGTTTAGCTGGACGTGTTTTAAAATACAGCAAAGTCTATGATTAGAAATGAAAAAGTAGAAAACATAGCATTTGATATGATTACTCTATGCTGATCTATCTTCAATGACTTTTGCTTCGTGATTCTCCCTTGAGAAGGTCTTCAATGATGCTAGAAAGAGGCTTGGAATGAAACCTTAGTCATGGTATTCAACTGAGAGGTGGAATAGGTGGGTATTTTTAGAGTGAATTAGGGTTTGTATTTATAGTTTTCCTGAGCCTGACATGTATACGGCGTAACACTAAGTTAAGTGTTACGCCGTATATCCCCAAAATATAGAATTCTTCTAGATCTCTTTGTCATTACGGTAAGCATATTCTTAGCAACGAAAATATGAATATTCTTAGCAACACCAACAAAATTATTTCCTTATAAACCCATCAATTCTAGGAATATTAGGGTCTAAGAAAGCGTTGTACGTGATGAATCCTATTTTACATGTAACGTGCAAATTATATGGGTTACTATTGCTTATTTTACCACAAGACTCAAAGAATTGAGGTGTAACTGGTGCTGCACCCTCTTGATCTTTTATCACTTCTATATTTTGGTCATCTTCAAGCTCATGACCCTCAATCATCATTACACTTTGAGCTTCGGTATCATCGTCATCCAAATAAATGAATGGAGAAATATATGGTGCATGTTCTACTTCTACTTCTGGTAACAAATCGTTAATTTCTAAAAAAATCCGCTATGTCATCATTAATTTCAATTTCCATCCAATGCTCTTCTAGGTCCAATTGTATACCAAAATCATCATGGGCTCCAATTTTGTTAATGGCAAAACCTGATGCAGTAGGTAAAGAAGGCATTTTCTCGTTAACCTTAAACATTACCTTATCATTTCCTAATTCTAATGAACCCTGTTTACCAAAACATATATTTTAGCATGAGCAGTAACTAACATAGGTCGACCTAGTATGATGGGCATATTTTCATCCTCTACTATATCAAGAATCACAAAATATACCAGAAATACAAAATTTATCTATCTTAACAAGGATGTTCTCCACCATTTCCTTCGGAGCTTGCATAGTTTTATCTGCCATTTCAATTAACATATTAACTGGTTTTGGGTTTCCTAAACCTAATCTCTTGAACATGGTAAATGGCAATGTTGCAAAAATCGGCTGAATCGGCCGATTAATCGCCGATTAATCGTTAATCGGCCCAGTACCTTGTAGAATAGTGAAAATCGGCCAAAAAATCGGTCAGGCAAAAAAATCGGCCAAAAATCGGCCAAAAATCGGTCAGGTTTAAAAAAATTAAAATTTAGGCATTCTACTTAATTTGGTGATCGTTTATTTCACTTATAATTCACAATGAGCCTCATAATCAGAATTGGAGCCTTTTATTGAGGTTTGGAAACATAGTAGGCTTGTAATCAGTTACGATCTTTAGTTTGGTCTCCAGAAATACCCAAAACATGCAAAAAAAATGCCATTCTGATTAATCACCGATTAATCCCGCCTCGGCCGATTACTCGCTGCAGGGTGGTCGACCGCCCGGCTACCGATTCACGATTTTTGCAACATTGGTAAATGGCGTGATACTAATACTGGTACCTAAATCAGCTAAAGCATTCATAAACAGGCTACCAATAAGATAGGGTAAAACAAAAATCCCTGAGTCCTTATATTTTGGAGGCAGTTGATTCCTATGTACAGCTGAACATACTTTGTTAAGCGTAACCTTCTCTATCTCCATGATACTTGTTTTGATGGAGAGGAGTTCTTTCATGTACTCAGGCTACTTTGGTTTTTGCTTGACCTGTGTAACCTTTCCTTCATCTTCTGGGCAAAATGCGTGCTCTCTTTCTCTCCATTCGACCATTGTCACCTGCTCAACCTGTTTAGAAACAAAAGGTGAACCATAAATATTGTTAGTGTTATGATGAGGTGCAGAATCAATTTGTTCATTTGCCCAGATAGCCTTCATAGTCATAGCCTTGACATGTCCATTAGGGTGAGCATTTCCGGACAATTTTCTCGTCAAGCTATTTTGATACGCATTAGTCAACTGAGTAATTGGGTCTCCAAATTTTTGATGGCAGCGTCTTGATTTTTCCAAGTTCTAGTTTCCTGGAATGTCTTCATCCATTCATTATCTTCCGCTTGCTTCTTCGTTGACTCTTCAATGTACTTATTCACTGTTTCCTCGAGGCTTGGCTTCCTTTCTCCAAATGGTGCTTGGTTTTCCGTTCTAGTGTAGTAACCCGGTGGTCCTACCCTATCTCGAGCTCCATACCCTCTATTTTCTTGGAATGGTTGCCTTAACTCTCTAAATTTCGCCTCTTCTACTGTCTTTCCTTCCTCCTTTAGAGGACATTCCTTAGTCAAGTGCATCCCCACACAAATCTCGCATCCTACATGAATGGCATGAACACTCTCTTTCAATTTCTTCATGTCACGTCCAAGGCTGTCTAGTTTGTTGGTAATGGAAGCCATGTTGTCTGAGTTATCACTGCTCCCTCGCCTAGTAGTAGCCGCATCATTCCATTTTTGAGAGTGATCCAACATGTCCTTGATTGTTTCAAGAGCCACTGGTGGTGCCATCTGGGGGATCGGCCCCCTAGAATCTAGCATCTGACGAGAAGGAATGTCAAGTCCCTTGTAAAAAGGCTGCACCTTCTGCTGATAATTTAGGTCATGTTGCATGCACTTAAAAAGCAAATCACTGTACCTTTCCCATGCTTGGTATAGTGTTTCATCCATTTCCTGCTTGAAGTTGTAAATTTCCTCCATCTACTTAGCAGTCTTTGAGGAAGAACAATACTTCTGAAGAAAATCCCTCTCCAGAAGTTCCCATGTGTTGATTGATCCTACAGGAATCGGATCTTTCCACCTCTTGGCAGGTCCAGTAAGTGTCATTGGGAAAACCCTAAGCATAATTGTGTATTTAGTGACATTCAGGGTATTGAATAGCCCGGCTATCTCCAAAACTTGTCAACATGCTCGTGAGCATCTTGATCCTTACTGCCTGACAAGGTATTTTCCTGTAACTCCTTCATACATTGTTCCCAATTTCTGGTGTAACCACGTCCGGTGCATGGTTTCCTTGAGACATGCCAATGTACTCCTCCATAGTGAGTGTATTGATATCCACTGCAGCCACCTCTTTAGATTCGATATTCGAAGTCTCTGATTCGTTAAAGGAGTAGATGTTGTGACTCTGAACTATCTTTCTGGATTGGCAAATGGTGTATGCAACTTTGAAAATGAGCTCCTAGTCATGCACCTGTACATTCACCAAAGAAATTTAGTAGATAACGAATCCTTTCCAAGAATAAACGAAAAATTAACAAATAAATTGAAGAAAATAAAAATTAAACTAAAAGAATAGAAAAAATAAAAACAAAATTTTCAAAACCTAATTAGATCCCCGGCAGCGGCGCCAAAAATCTTACAAGCGTTGATCAAGTCTTATATTTATAATGTCTCATCTACCAAATTGGATCAACAACTATACTAACGGGCAGTGTACCCGATCGTACGTAGTGAGGCAATCATAAATCCGAGGTCGTCCCAAGAGCTATGAGGTGGTCTATCTATTTGAGTTTTAAACTAATCAATTTAATTTTCATGATTAAATTGAAGAAATAAAGTAAATACTGAAATGAAATGTGAGTGTGTACTAATCAAGGAGAGAAAATGGGTCAACCTAGTTAATCCATAATCAATGTTATGTCCATGTTTCTAGTGCAATGTCTATTTACTGCTTTCGTTGGGGATTCTTATTTTACTAACCATAGTTGGTCATTATGACTAAGCCTATAGTTCCTAGTCCAGATATGACGGTCATCACATCAATATTCCCTAGTCATTACGCATCAACTACCTATGTGACTTGTCCACATGCTAACTTATGGTCATTTTAGCACTAAGAAGCCTAAGTGTATCATTTAAGCAACTAATCTAGCACTGTTTCATTATTTTTATTTATTTAGGTGGTGACTTGATTTGTCCCTAGACAACCAAAGGGTCGTGAATCCCTTGTTCAACCCGATTTCCTAAGGAATATGGTCAATTCTCCTAGTGGCCGGGAACTAAATACTTCTAAATACTACCCCAACGCAAGGATCCAATGACAAGCACATAAATATCCAACAAATTCAATAAATAAACAAAAAAACAATGAACATAACAAACGATTACTTCATAACTAGGCTAACACCAAAGGTGTTTAGCCAGACATGTTGTAAAATACAACAAAGTCTATGATTAAAAGTGAAAAATTAGAAAACATAGCATTTGATATGATTACTCTATGCCGATCTATGTTCAATGATGTTTGCTTTGATTCTCTCTTGAGAAGTTCTTCAATGATGGTGGAAAATGGCTTGGAATGAAACCCTAGTCGTGGTATTCAACTAAGAGGTGGAATGGGTGGGTATTTTCTGAGTGAATTAGGGTTTGTATTTATAGTTTTCCTGAGCCCGACATGTATACGACGTAACACTAAGTTAAGTGTTACGCCGCATGTCCCCAAAATATTGAATTCTTCCAGATCTCTTTGTCATTACTTATGACATCAAATAAGGTCATATTTATAGCATCATTTATCCTATGTATATTGTTAGCATTAGAAGTGTTGATCATTTATGTAATCAAAGAGAGTTCTCAATGATTGCCCCTTAGAGGGAGATTGTTAGAAATAGAAGTGACGATCATTATTGAGTCAACAAGTATTGTAATAAGTTAGCGCTTAATAGTTAGTAAACGTGCTAGTCCATTAAGTAAATGTAAAGCCTTAAAGGCTTGGCCCAACATGAGGTCCATGGTCCGGCCCATGTAGCCTTTGTAAGAAATATATAAACCCCTCCTAAACTTGTTAGGAGGGTGTGGGAGTTCATTAATCAAATCTTATTTTACACATAGTGCTCTCCACTTCTCTCTACCTCTTTCTCTCTCTATATTATATCTCCCTCTCTCTCTAAGTTATATGTGTGTGAAGTGATAATATTAGGTCATAACAAGTGGTATCAGAGCCAGGTTACAAGATCAAAACCTGGCTCTGATTCCACTTGTTATGACCCAATATTATCACTTCACACACATATAACTTAGAGAGAGAGAGAGAGAGAGAGAGAGAGAATATTGAGAAAGAAAGAGGTAGAGAGAGGTGGAGAGCACTATATGTAAAATAAGATTTGATTAATGAACTCCCACACCCTCCTAACAAGCCTAGGAGGGGTTTATATATTTCTTACAAAGGCCACATGGGCCGGACCATGGACCTCATGTTGGGCCAAGCCTTTAAGGCTTTACATTTACTTAATGGACTAGCACGTTTACTAACTATTAAGCGTTAACCTATTACAATACTTGTTGACTCAATAATGATCGTCACTTCTATTTCTAACATATATTGCTTGTTTTATATCATTTTATATAAGATTTGGTATTTAATTACTTAAATGTTTCAATCTCAGTTATTATCAAGCAATCGGTGAAAGTTAGCAATAATGGATGTTTTTTGAAGCAAAATGGATCAAGTTTAAGAAAGCCCACTAAACAAACAAGAATACGCCGTATCATTCTAGGCCAATACGCCGTATACCCAGAATTGGACGATTATCAAGACCATTGCCTGACTTTTAAGAATACGTCATATCCAAATATTGGATACGCCGTATATGAAACTTTGGTTAACAAGAAGGATGAACTTGTTTTAGTCCAGATACGTCGTATTCTATTATGAAGATACGACGTATCCATCACAAAGACCTCACCAGATATCCAATATAAAGAAGACCTGATACGCCGTATTCATCTTTATGATACGATGTATCAGGAAGCTGGTGTACGAATATTCTGGAATATATTAATCTTGGACCCCAAGCGAAGTTACCTGGATATGCCATATTGGGTAATCCAATACGCCGTATCGACCGTATTTGAAACCTATAAATTGAGAACCTAAGTACGAAACCAGAAGACTAAAGAAGACCAAGAAGGTTATGTTATTGCTATAATAGCATAGGATAGCTATTGTAATTTTTATACTATGCTATAATCGTTCGGTTAGCGTATTTTTCCTTTATGATTTATACTTTAATCGTTCTGAATATGATATTGTGTATGATTACTGAGATTATGGGCTAATACCTATAGGTATTAGCCAAGTTTATGATAATTTGATGTTTTGATTTGTTTATTTGGATTGCTTACTCATTCGTTGTATGTTGATTATGTTTATTACTACATACACGTTTGTGCATATATTAGATCTCTAATTAAACTGATTCTTGATTCATTGATAGTCCTTAATTTCCTATAGCATGAAGTGGATGATGATCATTATTTTGGGAGAGTCACATATTACTTGGCTTTATGACTAGATCAATAGTGCTATGACCATTAGGCTATTAGCCATAAGGTTAGGGCATGAATTTATAATAAAGCACTCGTTGTTCACCTTGTTAGTGATATCGTATAGCGGATAAATTATAATCAACAAGTTAGACTTTATGCGAATTTCGGTTAATTATGACAGGATTAATATGTTTAGAACCTAGAGTTTAGGAAGAAGTACCTCCTAACTTACATAAGAAAACCAACAACGAAGTGAGTATCATCATTATAACACGTAGACAAATCTAGCATTTTATTTGATTAACTTGGTAATACGTTTTCCTTACTATCGACTTGACCTTTTCTTTATAATCTGTATTTCCGCTTATGTGTGTTATCTGTCTCATTTACAGTTTTATTAAATCTAAACCTCGTGGCAGTCTCTCAGGCTGAAAACCCTTTTGTTGCGTTAGAATTAGGTTTAATTAGACTAATTTAGATAATTAAAATACCGGTAGATTTAAGTGTTAACTTCAACTCTTAGTGATCGACACCTTACTTACTAACTAACCTACCATCGATCGGGTAACTGCCCGTTAGTGTTTGTTATAGGTAAAGTCGGCATAAATTAAATAGTAAAACTTGAATACAAATATTACCTACACACAATGATACATCAGTTACAGCGTAGAGGTTAAGCACACGTTATGTCGCATCTCCTCTCGCTAAATTTAATGCACTTGGTTACGGCGTATCTCATGAGTATGAGTTACGCCGTATGGATCTTGTGATAATCATAATTCTTGAGTCTTAACTGGTGATACGACGTATTCCATACGAAGAAGTTACGAGGTATGTATCTGTTGACTTTACTTGCATTGACTGCCTTAAGAAGGGATACGGCATATATATGTTGTTTCATATACGCCTCATATGTGGACTACTACAGTTTTTGCACATTTCCAAGCGATTATCTTCTCAATTCCGCATCTCTTTGCATAATGCTCAAGTAAATCCTATAAAACAAAATAGGAAGCAATTAAGTATCAAATCTTATAATAGTACAAGAAATATGAGCATAATATAAGGGAATTTGACATATAAAAGTAGATACTATTTGATGATATCAGCACTCCTGTGGCATCTAATTCTGTAATAGCCTTTGTAAGGATTCGAATATTATTTACACTATGCTGCAAATACTCTCGATATCTAAACTTGTAAGCGCTAGAAATCCTGCTAAGGAGATTCATATTATGAATCGAATCCTGAAGACGTAGGTCTTTAGTTGGAATTATCCAATGTATTGATAACTATCTCAAACGAGATTAGGACTGCTGATTCGCCCGACCAAGGTGAATGGGATCAAGACATTTATCTGTAAACAATTGAAGTGAATTAATTCTCTTTTACCCAAAAGAAGAAGTTCACAATTGTAACAATTCGCATTTTCAGGTTAAATTCTATTCCCGAAATTTTACTATTCACTGGCACTATTCATTTCCGAAATTTTTATTTCATATTCTCGTGAGATAAATTATTTCTATGACAAAATAAAAGTTTGACGCTTGTCGGGTCATTTTCGCAAAAGTTATTAAGAGATTATACGTTTAGGTTAAACGTCGTTTAAACACCCTGCGCATAACGAAAACCACCTGCGCCAATTTTCCTCGCATCAGATAAATGTTTAGAACACTCACAATCAATTAGAGAAATTTTGATATTAAGTCAAAATGTTACCAAATAGACCCTGTGTCTTACAGAACTAGACTTGCATTTTAAGCACTTTCACTTATCCGCAACCTTAGCCTTCACCTGCACCATATTTCTAAGGCATTTAGAAGCTTTTATATTATTGGAAAATTCAACATAATTTTCCTCCTCCATTGACCATAAAATAATTCTTTGATTTTATAAATCATTCCTTGATTTTTAGGCTTCCGGTTTTACGTCTAAAGGACATTTAACACCAACCGACACGAGACTAAGCCTATCCTAGACATTTTAAGTCTTTTAAGTTCATTATAATCATATTAGAAAAGTTATATTTTACTTTTCTCAATTTTACGCAACTTTCGTACGTTTTACGTATTACGCGTTTTAGACCCGCATTTCCAGCTTTAACAGGGTTTGAGCAACCCGATTGAACTTATCACTCATTTTATATTTTATTATGGAGTATAATGATGAGTTTAATCATTCTTGCAAGTTTCGTATTTTTACGATACTCAGTTTTACGTTTCGTGACTTAACTGTTTACGGTTAGCGATTAACGGGACCAAAACCCACTCCGTAAGTCAAAGATAAATATCCAACCTAAAATATCTAGATATTTTCTCAAAAATATCTAGATATTTCAAAAATATAGTGAAATTACCATTTTACCCTTGCCCTTTATTTACCAAAATGCCATTCTATGTATTTACGAAAATGCCATTTTAACCTAAATTTTTCCCTATAAATACCAAGCCTAAACCTTCATAATTTCTTGCACCACCCTCTCTTTATCTCTAAAGTCCTTAAACCCAAGGCGATTCTTAGCTATTTTAGCAAGTTTCTTTCAAGAACGTGCAAGCGTTCTTGAGTAAAAGCTAGATTTTGATCTACTTTGCTCCGAGTTTTCAAGAAAGGCGTCGTTATAATCTTCAAATAACTTCAAGTCTCCAAAAAGACTTTGTTATTATCTTCAAATAGCTTCAGGTTTTCAAGAAGGCGTTATTATAATCTTCAAGTGGCCTCGGGTTTACGAAGATTGCAAATTCTACGTCGAAGCTCCGCTTATATTCCCTTTTTCTATAATACTCAAGCATTCTATATTAAGGTAAGTATTTATATACTTTAAATACTTACGAACTTTTATTTGATTATTTAGTGTTTTATAAACTCTTAATATATCATATAATCAAGTAAGCAAAATATACTTTCTATCAAATACTACAACACTAGGGAACTTTGTGTGAGGGGTTTCATTTGGGTAAACGGATCGACGAGTTGTGGATTTACGAGTTAAAGTGTCCTGGCTCCTCGAACGTTTACTACATGACCTCTGAATTACGATGACCCGAACGGTAGTACGAGATATATAAACTTTTTGGCATGTTTATATATTCACTTCGTTGTTTTAGAACCTAAGACACAATATCATATTTCTAGGTTGTACGTAGAGACTTCCTGGCTTAATCCATCGATTCCGTTATACGTTGTGATATCATTAGTTCAAGGTGAGTTTCGTAGCCCCTACTCTTTTAAATGCTTATTTTATACTCTCTGGGGGGAGATACATGCTTAAATTACTTTACTCGTTTATCAAATACATGATTTGCTTTGCGATGCAATTACTCAAACATTTATACTTTTATGCTACGCTATACTTTTTATACTTTTTTTGGTCATGATTGTGTTATACTTGACTGCGTTATACTTGATTGCGTTATACTTAAACTTGAAAGTCTCCTCGTGAGCAACAATAAGTCTCCTCGTGAGCAACAATAAGTCTCCTCGCGAGCAACAATAAGTCTCCTCGTGAGCAGCATAAAGTCTCCTTGTGATAACACACGCATTGAGTTTCCGGAGATGGAGTGGAGCCAATGATATTACTTTCCTTGTGAGCAACATACCCATATGAGGTTTCCGGAGATGGAGTGGAGCCGCATAACTAATTGCATATGACATGACCAATATACTATCTACACAAGTGGCTCCAAATTAAGTTGTTGGATGACCATTAAATTAGTGGCTCCAAATTAAGTTGTTGGAAGGCTATTAATTTAGATACATTTATACTTTTTACATACATACACGATTGACATACTATATTTAGCAGTGGGTTGTAAACACACAGGTTGCAAGTTTTGTATGGGCGGAACTTGGAACTGAGTGGATTCACAATGCCTTTGCTGTGTGAACATTCTTTAAACGGCTTACATGTTAAAGAAACTCTATGAACTCACCAACCATTGTGTTGACACTTTAGCATGTTTATCTCAGGTACATTAGACGATAGCTAGATCTTGAAGCATAGAGTCGCACAACATGTTTTGAAGACTTTATACATTCGTATTTACCATTCGATAGAACATTTTGTATACATTTATGTATCATACTTTGGGATCTCATGGTTGTAACTCTGAATTCATTAATCGAATGGTAACTTTTCAAAACGTCTCATTTAGAGGTCGTTTTCTATAAACTTGTACTTTGTATTATGAAGTAGCACCCCAAAGACACAATCTTCCGCTGCGATATTTTGGGGGTGTTACAACAATAATCTATTGGAGTTAATCGATTATTATATAACAATAGTATGCAGGTACAAAAAGATGGATACACTCGAGGAGAATT
The DNA here is from genome assembly GCA_021014915.2 of Artemisia tridentata subsp. tridentata. NCBI lineage: Eukaryota > Viridiplantae > Streptophyta > Magnoliopsida > Asterales > Asteraceae > Artemisia > Artemisia tridentata. The sequence goes on from CP139509.1 coordinate 306,285,863, forward strand.
ACCACATATATCGATAACTTCACTATCATAAGCTCATACATACGCATCAAAGTAACTTCATCATCAAAGCTCAAATCAAGAACGTTCAAGATAAAGACAATGTTTCCTCAAAGTCAAGATCTAATCAAAGAAGTCAAGAACAAGTTCGAACAAATGACGAAAGCTCAAGTATAAAGATCAAAGCTTTACAAGACACATGAGTATTATGAAGAGAACGTGAAAACAACAAAGTGAAGATATTCGATCAAGGAAAGAAATGGAATTACTCATATCACAAGATCACAAAGCATGGAAAAGAACAAAGTATAAAGACTCATCTTCTACAACGTTTAAAGTTCAAAGATCAAGAGTATAGAATATGTAAGAGACCAATTCACAACAACTCATCCAGAACAACTAAGGAATGACGAAGGAATAACATCCCTTGGGGGAGATTGTTAGCATTACTTTTAGTAATAGAATTAATAGAAGTGATGGTCATTCTACGTTTAGGAACTACGTTTAAAGTTCAAAGATCAAGAGTATAGAATATGTAAGAGTCTAGTACTTAGCTATAGGTACTAAGCTAATAGGCTAATAGTTTTAGTCTAATAGTTATGTAATACTAGGCAAAGCCCACGAGTAAAAGCCCAAACCCAATCCCATCTTGTAGGCGTTGGGATGGTATAATGTATACAAGTCTCACTTGTGTATGTGTGCTTGT